>CM051037.1:22523441-22540941 GCA_027627225.1 Congeria kusceri
GTCAGAATGCATCATGTAATTTTTAAACTAATACTGTTCCACAGACACGTGAAACAATTTTCTTATATCTGCTATTTATCTTTTCAAACAAGAAGCTTCTTTGAGAGCGCAGACCTCTGCCAAGAAAGACTCTTTCTCCCATGGGTTGTGCACCCTATAAGTAAAAACACAGAGAACCAGTCAAGCACATTGAAACAGTGGAACCAGTCTGGGGTTACAACACTTCCTGGTTCGCCTTATCTCACAATAATAAAGAATCGTTTAAAATTCCTCAATCCGGACGGTGTTCTGGGTCATCACCAAAAAGGTTCATTTATTAACTGACCCATTTCCAACTTTCTTAGAACAGTTTATACAAATACGGCCAAAAGATTTTGCGAAAAGTTGGTAACGAACAGACAGACGAATCCAAGTCCGCGAAAATAACCTCATTAGCGGAGGTTCTTTCGTCAACTTTCTTACACATTTGAAAGTATTATCTTCAGGTTGTTGTCTTACATACCGATGTGCCATGGATTGTGTCACATACAGCAGCTCGATTTGCTACCAGCTGCATTATTAACAATTTACTTTATGTATGTGTTATATTCAAACCCTCGGGGGCTGTTGATGTGTCTCATTTTAGATATTCTTGATTTTCAAGCACGGCTTTTTATCTAATGTCACAACGGGGTCGAGGCGTTGCTAAGGTGATCCCGTGACATGAGGTCAAACTGTAACAAAAATAAGTTGTTGAACACTGCAAAATGGAAATTAATCATTTAGCAACCATTTACACACAGAGACAGTATTTTTAAAGTCTGCACGTTCGTAATATAGTATATAAAATAAAACTTCAACTCTGAAAAGTGTTATATTCCCGGATCTCCCTAAATTTATAAGAAATCGAACTGGGATCACTTAAAATTAAGAAAAAAGAAACTTGAATGAGAAACTTGTTTGTTTTTTTCAATTATTTTAATATATTCTGATTCGTTGGATACCAATCTCATTACAATAATCTACAGTCTGACGCTGCCATACTATCCGCAGCCTGACAACGACAACTAATGGAGCGAACGTTAGGATTTGATTTAAATTAGGGATGGGACCGAATACTCGAATATTCGAATATTGGATAATATTCGAATATAAAAAAACGAATACGAATATTCGATTTTCAAATTTATTTAAAGAACAAAATTTCTTTTAAAAAACTCATGTTTTTTCCAGTTTTATTGCAAAGTTAACATGAATTCAGTCGTATTTCCTGCCTAGCGGGTGGGCGGGGGCAGTGTAACGCTTTTACAACACATGCTAAACAGTCCAATTAACGACAATTGATAATTGGCAGGGGGGCCACGTCTGTACAAGGGCCGCGAGTTAACGGTTTGTAGGAGGCGCGAATATGATGCATTGTATCCACAAATAACAAAACTGGGCCATGTTGTGATAACGGTTTCACAGTTTTGTACATTGTTGTTTATTATCCTTAAGTGACACCTATACGGTTAACTTGTTTACAGTAAATTACAATTACTCTCTAAGTACACCAATCAAAATGAATCCATTATCAGCCAATCAATTTCTTTAACAAAATTAGCATGATCTGGTTAATCTTACTATACGTCACTTGTAAATTATTCTCCATTATATCAACACCGTATATTATACAAGAGTCTTTATTATTAAACAATGCCACCATCACGTGCTTGGAAGTACTTTATGCGGTGATTAGACAAAACCCAGGCAACGTGTAATTTGCACAGCAGATACAAGCTTCATGGTTCTGAAAAAAACAACGGAACGATTAACAAATTAATTAAAAATACATTTAACAATATCTTACATTTCTTTATATTTGCCTAACACTCACAAAGTTATATCGCTCATTTACCACTGAAACAAGGTAAAACAACTACGTACACGTAGTATACATATTTTGGATAGGTAAAATTCGGACAGGGTGCCGTATATAGTAGTATATAGTAGTATTTCCAAAAAGAATATTCGAATATATTCGAATACCTAAAACGAATATTCGAAAATATTGATTTCAGTATTCGGTCCCATCCCTAATTTAAATGAGATTTGTTGAATACAAAACCTCTGCGATACTCACCATTATACCTACCGTTAAATATAGCCTTCAGGTTACTGTATTACATACATGAACACTGTCTAATAAAGGTGCTAACATATGAGTTCACTAAGGTTACATAGAACTATTGACAAGTTAACTTATCAGTGCTAGTATGGAAGCGTCCTAGTGCCACAGTTTATATTATTTTTGTATTCCATTATCTCATTATCATGATTTACTAAGTCTTTGTTATGAGATACTAAGGTCCAATTATGTGATACTAAGTCCTAATGATGTGATACTAAGTCTTTATTATGAGATACTAAGTCCTAATTATGTGATAATAAATCCTAATTATGATATACTAAGTCCTTATTATGAGATACTAAGTCTTTGTTATGTGATACTAAGTCCTAATTATGTGATACTAAAGGAAATACAGTAAGCAGAATTAAATAAACATTGCCTGTTGTTTTTTTTCTTTTTGTCAGATTTAAAAAAATATTTTTTCATCAAGTTTCGTAAAGATCGCATAAAAACTGTTAAATGTAGATAGCGGAAACAGCTAAAAAGGGTAATTTTAGAAAAATGCAAGGGCCATAACTCCACAGTTCCTAGGATGATTTGGTTGATAATCGAACTTGTCCAAGATAGTATGCCCACCAATTTTAGATAATTAAAGGGCCATTATTCCATAATTTCTGGGGTGATTTGGTTAATTATCGAACTTGGCCGAGATATTCTGCCCACAAACATTTTCATGAAGTTTTTTTTAAGATCGGAGGAAAACAATTGGACTTAGAGCGTGGAAACGAAAGAGGTCTACCGACGGACAGACCGACAGTCAGACCGACCGACATTAGCAAACCAATACACCCCGCCATCTTCGAATGGGGGGGGGGGGGGCGTGTCAAATATTCACAGTTTAGTGGCTGACATTTTGAGGTCAAACCACTCATGTACGTCTCTGATTAGTATATATTAACTAGTATGAAAACATCGTTTGTATGCAATATTCAGACGTGCATGTTTAGTCACAAAACGTCTGCATTTTGCCATTTTATGCAATTAAATTATGTAATATGAATGCGATTATCGATTATCTATGTATGCACTTTGTCCGAGATATCTCGCGAAGTTGCCGTCAAATTCATCAAGAGCAAAACTTGTGACGTAACATCCCGTGGCGATGACGTAATTTCCGTTCAGTGCATTGTAGCAGAACAGAGCCAGGAACACTATTCTCAGGTAGTCTGCAAAATCAAGCAAATCACAAAAAAGTGAACACAAATTTGAAATTAATTTACTTTTTATCAGTCGCATTATACACACCGGGTTTAACGTAATGTTTGATTTTTCCGCAACAAAGCGCACTCTGAATGATCAGCATTTGTAAAAAACATATCTCACTAGTTATGTTATAAACAATTAAAGAGAGAAACACATGTATATTGTAACGAACCACTGGAGTACGTGCTTTCCATACATTTAAACAAACAAAACGTGGCAGTTAAACACGGAATTTATTAGTTACCACATATTAAACACTACTGTAGTTCATATAGATCTTTAGGAAACTGTAACTGGGTGGACACTTTCGTATTTGTACGTGTGCTTATTTACTTCTGCCCACAACAGTTGTATGGATTTTAACTATTTCACGTGAGACACTGAGATGGAAGTTGTGCTGCCAAATTCAAATTTATATACTTTCACGAAAGTGACCACGTGACGTCAACTGACCAATGACCGTATGACAGATTGACAGCATGATAATATTCAGCCAATAGAATTCTGACAGCTCGGAAATCACCAATCAGAAACTGTCAGCCAAAGCTGTCAGAATTCAACAGGATGCTGGCAAATACTGCGTCATAGCGGCCATGACAGGTCAGGTTTATGCATTATTTTAAAACAATGTTACATTAATGTATAAATATGGCTTGTTCATATACATCAAGAATGATGGAAACAGGAAAAAATTACATACATAGTGTTATCTTGGGTGCATTTTATAACTCATGGATTAAATGGAAAAGTTATGGAAAATAGTGTTAAAAGATGTAAACAATGGAGGTACATACAGCCCTAAGTAAATATCAAGGTAAGTGCAAAGTAATTATTATTACTATTATCAATATTAGTCTTAGTATACAAACCAAACAAATGGAGAAAGCAGTTTACGTAGGTAAAACAGAAAACAGGTACAAATGACTAGACTAGGTCATTACAATATATAACACAATTTGGTATTATCGTTTAACTTCCATTCAACTATTGTTTAACTATAGTACCTGATGATTTGATTAAAAATCCTAGCGTAAAGCCGGGTTTCTATGAAGCGGAAAACATACGCGTTTTCGGTACGGCTATATTTGGCGCCGAAAACGCGCAGATTAAAAATAATTCGCTTCAGTTTATATTGCATTCATGATGACGTTTCCATTGACCCGTTTTTCGGCGCTGAATATTGTCGGCGCCGAAGAAAATCGCTTCGGGTAGCGATTTTTCTCGAGTTTCGGCGCAGAAAATGACAAAAAATATGAAAAAATCACGTCAATTCCTCGACATCCTGGTCAATCAACAACGTCAGACCATTATATAAATACAATTGAAATAAAAACGAAGTTCAGAGGTGGCTCCAGGATTTCGCGTTAGGGGGGCGTAAACTTTTGATCGTGCAAACCTGTTTTCGTGAAGCCGAAACTGGACGCGGTTTTCGAATTAAAAAAAAGTGTTTATTAACTTTTTATTGAGAAAACTGTCATGGTATTTATAAATCGTGGATTCTTCATTCATCGTTTGGCTATTTCGTTCTAAGTATTTTTGTAACATATGGCCTTTATAGGCCGTCAAGGAGAAATTAAGAAGACGTTTGTGACTCGTCACCAGCTCAATAAGCTTCTCATGTGTTTGCACACCGAACTTCAATTGCGGGCCCGGCGCGCGCACCTCCGCCCCCCCCCCTAAAACACGAGAACCAGGGCACGTGCTCGGTGTGCTGCGGCGGTGGCGGCTGTAACAACGACACGTGCAGGAATATCAGAGGTATCCATGTAACTTAATGTGCGGAAATATTCAAGATGTGTGTATATAAATGCAGATATGTAGAATAAAATAAATTCCTGCAAGAATATCCTAGTTATGCAGATTGGTATTTTCTGCAGAATAACTTATGTAAGAGTATGAAGTTTATTATTTTCTGCAAGGATATGGTATGTTGGGTAATATTTTCTGAAGGAATATCTTATGAATGAAGAGTTGTATTTTCTGAAGGAATATATGAGGTATGTTGGGTAATATTTTCTGCAGCGATATCTTATATATGTAGGGTAGTATTTTCTGCAGGGATATCTTATGTTTGTAGAAAGTAAACCCACAGTCAATAAAATCTCGTCCGTAATACGCATAGTTCCAAAATCCGATCAATCACAGTTGTCGATGTTACAACTGATAGACAGACTCCTGTTTAACCGAGGGCATATGTACCTGCTATATAATTGACCAGTAGACACTTGTCAATCAAGGATTGAGTTTACCAATCATGGGTTTATATTTCAGTGGTAAATAATAGCACATGGTTGCATAATCCAATCAATTTACTTCAAATTCTTGGACAAATAACCTTGCAAAACAGAAAGGCGGAGCGATCTATTTTCGTCTACTGGTCAATTATCCAATATTAAAAGTGCCATATCGACCTTATGTAAAAATTGTTTAGGATACACGGTTCCAGTAGGATTCGAACACACGCATGAATAATCGCGCTATGCAACGTTTATCAATGAAGCGCATGCGCTTCACGGTACATCATGTACATTTCATTCATATCTATTTCACCACTAATTTTCCCGCGACCCGCGAAAGTGCTATCGATGACTACTTTTTTATAATAAAATAATATATTAGGCGTGTCGTGGTAAAACCGGGCTTAATGCACGTGCGTAAAGTGTCGTCACGGATCAGCCTGTGCAGTCCGCACAGGCTGATCCGGGATGACACTTTCCGCTTTTATGGTATTTTCTGTTTCAAGGAAGTCTCTTCTAAACATAAATCCACTGTAGGCGGAAAGTGTCGTCCCGGATTAGCCTGTGCGGACTGCACAGGCTAATCAAGGACGACACTTTACGCACATGCATTAAGCCCGGGATTCCCACGACACGCCTCATACGTTTATAGAAACAAGGCCATCGCAGTTAACAATGTTTCAGTATTAATTCTCTCTAAACGAACCTTATTTTACGAACGGTGTTTGTCGACCAACCGTCGATAGGCCCCTTTAGATACATTACAACACAACGTGAACAGAACATTCTAATAATTTCCTCATGTAATGCGCTACATATAATGAATCACGTTTGCATACACGTTATTATTCTACTTACTGTAAGTACCTGTATCCTGTGCATTCGCTGTGTGTCTTCAATACAGCTATGCGGTCGATACTTCGATATAACACTGAACTAGCAGCTATATATTGGTTTTAAAAAAGCAACAGCAGACGAAATCACGTAGCATGAATTTACATTTAACAACCGGTGTGCATAATTTCTTCCTCAGTAGAATATATAGAGAATACATGGTTGGTGCCGGGATGGAGAAAGTTTATCCGGTGAGGCTTAGAAAATGAAAATAGGGTGAGCTTTAGCGAGCCCTATTTTTTATTTTCGGGCCGAACCGGATAAACTTGCACCTTCCCGGCACCTACCATGTATTCTATTTATACTGTTTTCTACTCAATTGCATTTTAAAAGCAGTTTAATTAAAGGTTAAGCTTAAAACTATTATGTTTTATGACGAGCTTCGAACCTTATAACTCGCTAACATTTATGCGTACTTCCCGACAAACTAGTCCTCTGTTTCTTACCGGCAATCTTCAAATTAAAAAAAATATATATATAATTTGCTGACGCCAATAATATTCACGAACAAGAATTAGTACACAGTAGCCACTATAAATCAGACATCGATTTTTGACAAGTTGCATTGCGTCACGCCTACGTCATTTGGTTAAGTTTGAAGTTTACACAGTGTACAAACTAGGACGCGAGTGTGTTGATTTAAAATGAAAGCAATCGGAATACAATAGTTAGTGTTTCAGTGTTTTGGATGAAATATGTTACTAACATTTAAATCAAAAAGTGTATGGAATATATGTATGGAATTGAAACGGTGATATTAATCCCATTTGTATTTTAATTTTCTAGAATGTACTCGGATTGTGGGTGGAGAACCTCGTGACCAACTTAAGGATTTTTGTAATTTATAGATGTAGATCTAGATCTACTCTTCGTTAAGTTTTAATAACATCTCAACGAAAATTTATATAAAGGGTTATTTCTTCCTTGAATAAATTGTATCTTTGTTTTTGGATTGAACAAAGTCTATTCAGAAAGAATAACCCGCTTACATAAAGTGTTTTCAAATGGAATGGAAGGTAGATGTTGTTTACACTTTGATCGATTATACCACACATGTGCGGATTAACAACTCATTATGCTGGGATCTCTGTAAAACTAGACAACACGGCGTTTTTATCGATGAAAAACTCGGGTGAGTACAGGTGTATTTCATATTTTGCCTAGTCATTTTGGACAATGTTGCTATTCGGCGCGTAGGAATACACTACGAACTGGATAAACGTTGCCACTTCCTGTTGACTGGAGATAGGAAAAGTTATACGGTCACCCCTTTATTAGGTCAATGTTGCAGGTAGAAACAGGATAAATTGTCATAATAGTGAATAAATCTATCTTTATATACATCTGCAAGACAAAAATAACGTACCTTATCAATTGTTCGCCTGCTTTCTAGGTCTTCCTATGCCAGTGTGGAAAAATAGCTCGAAGGTCGTCGTGAAGAATAACTCTGATAATTAAGGGGAACAACTCTAGCCAGAATCGCGGAGGCCTTTGTGGCCTTTGTACTTATGATTCAGATCAGACAACTTTCAAACAAGGTTCATGTTTTAACTTTTAAGTCAATATAAAACCGTGCAATAAATGAGCTCTGAACTGTTCTAAAATAGGATTTGTTAAAAATAGTTTTGTCACACAAACGGTTTGTTTTATTTGTTATAAACAGTCTGTTCTAAACACAAAGCTTTTTATGAAAATTACACCATTCCAACGACACATTCAAATGAAGATCCCATGTCTGTTTGTTTGTTGGTTTTTGAATGAAATTACTGAATGTTCGGTTACTGTATTTGTTGTGTTTGTTTTTCAAGACACCATTAACAATGAGTCACAAAGTATAATAAAATAGTGATTGGGCAATTCTTGAGCTTTTGATAATAATTTAAACTCAGTTTTCAACGTACTAATCATGAAAACTAAAACGGTAATTCTCTAATTACAAGTTCATATCGGCCTGATCGAGATTGTTGATTCAACGGATTGATAGGCCTTTTAAAAAAGCTTGATATGGTAAACGGAATCAGACGGGCGTAGCTTGGTCCGAAAATATTTGTAGGCCAATTTATAATTTGTCCGGGGTGTATGTGGAAGCGGGTTGCCTCGGCCTTTTTTCGGTACGTGTTGGAGATGATTTTGGTTTTATATTTAGTAGCATTACATCATTTTGATGTACTATCATGAACACCGTTAAATGAGCCAAATTACACAACATTACAACATTATCTGCAGACACTTGGATCAATCGATTTATTAACAAACCTGTTATTTTGATATCAGTTTACTGAAAACCTATATATGTAAGAACACATTGGGGCGCATGTATAGGTTTCAAGACACTAATGATTATCATTATCATTTTTAAAACTCCGCTCTAATCTGTTAGAGGTGTGTTAAAGCTGTGAACCAGAGACAATTCCCCGCACCCCCACTCGGAAGCTTTAGATTTTTATTGCAGATTTACCAAGTTTATTTTTCCACATTTTCAGAAAAATGTGTAGGCCTCGGCCTCTCTGGCCTAAAGGAAGCTACACCGCTGTCAAATGTGTGATTGTGCAATATTTCTTATCATTTCTTGTGTGATAACAATACCATATCTGTAGATTTTCTTCAAACGATTTATTTTCTTAACATACGCACTCTTATCTGTGTGCTTTTGCAACGCATTCTGTGGTTAGCCACTAAGTCTTAGCAAGCCTGTCGAGTGTTTATGGTGTGACGTAGCCACTAAGTCTTAGCAAGCCTGTCGAGTGTTTATGGTGTGACGTAGTCACTAAGTCTTAGCAAGCCTGTCGAGTGTTTATGGTGTGACGTAGCCACTAAGTCTTAGCAAGCCTGTCGAGTGTTTATGGTGTGACGTAGCCACTAAGTCTTAGCAAGCCTGTCGAGTGTTTATGGTGTGACGTAGTCACTAAGTCTTAGCAAGCCTGTCGAGTGTTTATGGTGTGACGTCGCCACTAAGTCTTAGCAAGCCTGTCGAGTGTTTATGGTGTGACGTAGTCACTAAGTCTTAGCAAGCCTGTCGAGTGTTTATGGTGTGACGTAGCCACTAAGTTTTAGCAAGCCTGTCGAGTGTTTATGGTGTGACGTAGTCACTAAGTTTTAGCAAGCCTGTCGAGTGTTTATGGTGTGACGTCGCCACTAAGTCTTAGCAAGCCTGTCGAGTGTTTATGGTGTGACGTAGTCACTAAGTCTTAGCAAGCCTGTCGAGTGTTTATGGTGTGACGTAGTCACTAAGTCTTAGCAAGCCTGTCGAATGTTTATGGTGTGACGTAGCCACTAAGTCTTAGCAAGCCTGTCGAGTGTTTATGGTGTGACGTAGTCACTAAGTCTTAGCAAGCCTGTCGAGTGTTTATGGTGTGACGTAGTCACTAATTTTAGTTTTAATTTAGCTTTCCTTTCAATGAAATTTCAAAAGTCTATGTTAATATTTATACATTTCAAATATTACATTCAAAGTAGAGATTTTACCATTTAGGAAGGCCACACGTACAAAGAGCCAGAATGCATATTAATTCAACGCATCGGTCGATCAACCCTGACAAATAATTAGTGCACCAATCAAGATATCATTTCACGTTTCACGTTCTTATGTCATGTTAAGCATAATGTACCTTCGTTATCTGTCACTATGACCATATATTACATGCATCGCTCAGACGTCGTTACATAACGGTCTGGAGATTTACTATATATACCCAGCCATAATAAGCAACAAGGGAGGTGGCGGATCCGTGGTCTAGTGGTAACGTACTGGCTTCACAACCCAGGGGTCGCAGGTTCGATTCCCCGCTACACCCTAACCTACTAACTCGTCTTTCGCATGAGACGTTAAACCGAGGTGCAGTGTACTAGTGCTTCACACCGGGCACTAAAATACCCAGGGTCGCTTCTGGAACGCCCCGTCTCCTGTATATTGCACTATCCCCCGTAACCCAACTAACAAGTCTTCTGGGGGGCGATGGCCATATGGGAGAGAATCCCGGTGCACTCGATACTACACACTCACGCACCAAGGGAGGTCAAGGAGTTCAGAATGTAATTCTGTCTCTCTGGGTTACGGGGCCTCCCGTATGGGGGTCCCGTCTGTTTTGTCAGTTAAACATTAAAACATCACTGAACTGTAAAAGATGGTATTTTGAGATGTAGAATATTTCAATACGAAAAAAAAATCAATCAACGGTGATGCGTGTGAATTACACTACAATGGTCACATACTCGATTTTAAAGGACTATACAATTATGTCTAATACAATGTGTCTCTTATAGGAATGCAAATATCAGTATATTATAAGACTTATGAGCAATGTAAAGGAGTATACATTAAATAAAGTATGACTTATGTACTTGTAAAAAAATACGTGCAAACTATGGTTATTAAAGAAATTCACAATGTAATCAGAATGTAAACAAGAAAACGGCCAAACAAATATGACTTAAATAATATTTTTTCTCAGAATGAGTGAACTTTTTTCCCATTTTAGGTACATCATTTTTTACCTTTGGTATTTTCCTTGATATTGATATCTGAAATTTTAGATTTTTATACTGATGTTGTCCCCGTGGACCTTTTCATACACACAGACCCTTTAAGACTGTTAAACGTTAAACTGTCTCGAATCTTATCATTACACATTGTGACTGTTCGTAAGGCGTAAAAAAGTATGTTTGTTTCAGGTTACCCGACCTACCCTAAAAAAAAGACCCCGATCCTATAACATTTTATTGGGTTTGTCAGATTAATTTTTTTTTTATTTACCTTTTTCAATTATTAAATGTGTTTTTGGATAAATACGTGTTTTGTTTTAATAGTATCCACTTATAAACAATCTTTAAGGATATTACTGGTATGTTTTGAATATTTATTCAGTTTTAGAATCTTCAAGTTGACCATTCACCAAATTTAAAAAATAAATAAAAATAAATTAAATTCCGACCTACCTACTCTCATTTTTTGGGCATGTAACCTGAAACAAACATATTTTTTTATGCCTAATCAGTGGTTAAGGAGATATTTTAACGGTGTATGTTATTTTAACAGATGATCAAAATCCGATTGAAATACATGTAGACAAAACAAAGGACAGACAACAAAAATTGGTCTAAATCACTTTGAAAATAGGCGAGGTTTTTATGTACAATATATAACATACATTTTCATGTTTTACATTCAGTGCATGTAATATAGTTACTTTTTGTACATAAGAGGTATTTCCATGTAGAGATTCTTTTTTGTAGACTAACCCATATACGTGTATATACTTTTTACAACTGCTTAATGTTAAATCGGTCTTTGGTAAAATATTCCCTTTCATCTATTTGTGCGCGCTACTGATTTAAATTTTGGACCCGTTCGAGCATTTCAAACATGTGTTAAATAAATTATCGTAAGTAGTAAATCAGTATCGTAACATTGTTTACAATGTCAGCAAAGGTCAACAAACAAAAAACAGTCCATCACGCTCCAGTAGCTTTAAAAGTACAGGTACTTGAACGATTTCATTGATAGTGTCTAGAGGCACAACAGACGCCCTGGTACCGGGTTTAGTACTAGACTTATAAAGTGCCATTACCCGTCAATTCACTGCAAAGCCACGAGGTACAATTGTTTTACGTCCATAAGGTTTTATGCACTAATATGTTTGAAACACACGCGCTTCGGTGCTCAGGTGAGCAAATAACAAGATCTTCAGTTGATTGACATCGTTATGCTTCAGGTAAAGGGACATTACCCTGGTAATATCACCATAAAATTACAAAATGTATGGATAATAATTCGCAAGTATACATTATAATAGTAGGATTTATAAAACTGTACATGTACTATATAAGTTGAATCTTCGTTTAATTTTTAACTTTATTTACTCAGTCGTAATGAGGATGCACTATATTTGTTTAGTGTTATACATTACATATTTTACTTTTACTATTACTATTTTTAGTACTGATATTAAAGGGTAATACTAATGTATATTTAAGGTTTGTTAGGCATCGGTGAAGAGTCACTGCATACGAAATCAGCCACAGGTGGGCAATACCGTAAATAAATCTGGAGTTAAGATACATATAATTTAGACCGTGTGTGTCTGGCCCTTTTCATGTTGATATTTTATGTCAGAACTGGGAGTTTGCATAAACATATTTTGCACCCGTGTTCGTAAAAATATTAACAACGCAGATGGTTAATGTCTTGTGTATTGTCAGTTGTAATTATATAATTATAATTACATTACTCACTTTGGGTTTTCATTTTTCAAGCATATTCGTTTTTGTACCGAAATTATCATTATCTAGATTTATGTATATTAGTTAGATTTTATTTAATTAAGATGCTTTGGCATTCATTTAATACACGTACTGGTGCAGTGCCTAAATCCGCGACTTTCCTAAATCCGCCACCCCATCCAAATAAACGTTTTAATAGCGGCAATTACTTTTTTTGTTTAACTCAGATCAATCAGACGTTTTCTTTAACAACGTTGTTGAATTTTCTTTTTTATTTTATAGTAACTTAATATTTAATTCAATTATTTTGTTCATAACCCTTAAATGTAAACAAACTGTTCACGGGGAATATATTTCATAGTGCGCATGCGCAATTTTGAGGCCCCGCAGGGTGTCCATGATACAGTTAAATTATCGTTTTGTAATATTATGTCCCCGTGAGCATGTGCAGCATCAAAACATCCATTATTCATTGGCATTGAATACATTTAAATACAGAAAACTGCTTATTATTAAGAGCGCAAGTGTATATTTTTTATACAAGTCGATTTGATAGTTAATTTCACGCGGCTCAACAGTTTCAGCGCAACATATAAATGATATTTGTTAGAAATGGAAATGAGTATTTGAAGAAATGGAAACATCGCACTAACCACAAGCTGCTTAATACTGAAGTTTAAATTAGAACAATAGTCAAACGTAGAATAAGCATGGCACGGTTCCTGATCTACGATTTTTCACCAAGCGACTTCGGATCACCATGATTGTTTTTAAAACATTCGATAATGAACCCCGAAAAAAACAGAAGTGGGGTTATTGTTTTAAAATCAACAAAAGTTGCTTTGAAAAAGGGATCTCATAGAAAATATTATTGTCGAGCACATTTTAGGCCTTAAATCTTCTTCTTATTTTTTTTCTATCGCACGTATTTGAAATGTAACCAAAACACGCCGGCAAATGCACATTACACCTAACTTGATTTATGTGAATTTTTGTGTCAATCGGTTAACAACGTTTGAAAATGTCGTAAAATACCTCCCACATGTGTCGACTTTAGGCACTGCACCAGTACAATATAATTTATAGTGTAATACGTGATCGCTTTTTCGTAATGTACATAATTTCACTAACTGCATGTACATATACTGCTCAGTCATCGCTGCTTACGCCATTGAATGGTACGGAACCGTGGATAAAATGTCGACAGCGGTTAACAGTAACCACGTGTTTTGGGATATCAGACTACACTTAATTCGAAAGAATAACGACTAACTATTTTTGCTAGCTCCACATAGTAAATACATATTAACACAGTGTTTAATTTATAAAATGAAGTGTTAAATCGAACTTTTGACATACACATTTAATAGTACATTTAGTAAAAACGGAACTTGTTATGTGCCTGTTTTCATTGATGAAAAGTGATCATTGTGTTTAATTTTGTGTGTATGTAATTATTTTATATACATTTCGGCCGGACAATTAAATGGGATACATACAGAAGAAGAAGACAAACACAGATAAAAACCGTAAGTCATTCAATTTTCGCTGTTCTATATAGAGAACAACTTGACCTAAATTAACATGTGCTCATGTACATAAACACGGTGTAGGGTGAACAAGTAATGTAAGCGAACCACCAAGGCTAGAATGTGGTTTGGTACTTCACACACCTTGCAGCGTTACGATTTTATATATGTTTAATGATTTTTTAGAATAACTATTATAAATCATTTATGGAAGAAAAGGCAACAACAACAGCAAAAACAGTGTTTGCAGTTGAATTTGAATAGAAGAACATACATGTAATTTCAGCTTAGGCGTAAAAAAATATGTTTGTTTCAGGTTACCCGATCTACCCTAAAAAAATGCCCCGACCCTAGAACATTTTATTGAGTTTATCAGATTTGTGTGTGTGTTTTATTTACCTTTTCCCAATAATTAAATGCTTTTTGGATAAATAAGTGTTTTGATTTGATAGCATCCACTTCGAAACAGTGTTTAAGGATATTGCCGATATGTTTTGCATATTAATTTTTTTAGTTTTATAACCTTTAAGTTGACCATTTACCAAAAAAAAATATAATAATAATTCCCTACCGACCTCTCCTAATTTATTTGGGCATATAACCTGAAACAAACATAATACATTAATAATTGTTTTTACGCCTTAGTTTAATTTTCGCAGTTAATAATGAACACGCCACACAATAAATAATGCTATATAAAATATGTAAAATAGTTAAAATATTATATTGTGTATGTACTGTCACTACAGACATAAGGATAATTGATATTCATTTTACAACAGTAATGTAAGTTTTGATTTCAGGGTCGCAACATCGTGAAGAGAAAAAGCCACACGTGCTGTTGTATATTCCAAACCTTATAGGTACGTACGAATGTCACTCTTAAACGAACATTTGTGCATGCTGTTCATAACCACAACAATAATATATAAGTCTATATGATATTAATATAATTTTATAAATACGATAATTTTGAAAGCATTAATGAACCTGTATTTGTATATAATACACGGATGTCACCGAGAAAGTCTGTCTGATCTCAGACAAAGTCAGTAAAACTGAACAAGGGCCAGTAAAAATGACCAGAACACTGGCCATTCTGGTTGGTGAAAAAATTATATTTATGTACCCATTTGCAAGCTATATGTTTTTGAGTGGCCAGTAAAAGGGAGTTTGGGCCAGTAATAATTAAGAGATTACCAGACCCCATGTCCAGTAATGGATTTGGGACTTTCGCGGAGACTGATATTAATACACGTCTTATGAATCCAGAGATATTTGCAATTCCAGACTTGGAATATAACATAATTATACATGTATCACACGTCCGTTATGTTTCCAAACCAGTTTCTACCGAGTGTTTTCTCAAGATGTTTGAATACGTATAACAATGCTTCGCTCTGATATGCAAGAATCAGCCTTGATATTTGGTATAAAAATGGTAATAGAATGCCGCTCCGACCAATATGAACATTGTGCATAGTAGTATTTTCACGCAAACACAACTGAAATCTACGAGTGTTTAAGGTCAATTCCACGTTAACTCGTTAAATTGCTTTTAAGCTTGTCCACTGAGTAGAATTTTGTTAAAAAATTATCTGCATATGTTATGTAACTATTTACTATCAGGAAATGATCATTATGGACCTTTAATCCATTGTAACGTTAACATTATCGGCACAACTGACTGAATCACGTCATTTTAGAACTGTTTCGCAGTATGGCAACTTAAGATCGGTTTGCCACGTTTTCAAGCAATAACAGCGTCAATATTGCAGTTTGTGAAATGATAATAGAACATAAGGGATATACTTCCTTAGTTTGCGTTATTAAACTTAAAAATGTATGTCATTTTTTCGAAATAATCCATGGAATTGAAAATAAATCGACATACCGTATTAGGCCAACTTTGAAATGCGCATGCGTCAATTACTACCCTTGCATTGGAAATTAGGCCAAAATGTTTTCTGTGTTTCCGGCAACCTGACCCTACCTAGCGAAAAACCCCCGACCCTAAAGTTTTTAGCGACGATTGTTTTCCGTGAAATCCGTATTCGTCAGATTTTAGATAAAGTTTCAATGTTTTTTGACCAAGTGTGTCTTTAAAAAAAAGTAAACAAACAACAACAACAACTGAATACCGACCCTACCTAACTTTTTTGAGACCGTTTCCCAAAACACACATTTTATTTGTTGGCTTTACTGAAAGCTTTAGCTTTTAGTGAAGCTCATAACTGCTTTTCGGTATTAAAAAGTACACTATTTTTCCGACTCTCCTACATTACAACGTAACAACTTTAAACTTCTATGAAATATATAAACTCCATGCGTCGTGTAGAAATTATAAATGTTCTCACGGAATTTAAAATATGACGATTGTCGCACATTATTAAAAGTTCAAATCTGCGACACATTCACACAAACAAGAAATCATATACATGTACCGGTATGACATGTTGAAAGTCTGCCACTAGAAAATTTCATTTGAAATGAAGACTATGGTTTAAAAACGACTGTAAATCGGATATCACCTTAAATCATATTTCCTTCCATATATTTTCAAACAAAGTTGATTAGAATGTCAGGGGCGATGATGACAATGACTATGCTGCTGCTGCTGATGACAATGATGATAATGATTATGATAACAATGATAGTGATGACAATGATGTTGATTATGACATTGATGATGATGATGATGGTGATGATGATGACGGTGGTGGTGATGATGATGATGGCGACGATGCTGCTGATGACAATGATGATGATGCTTATGATGATGATGGTGATGATGATGCTAATGATTATGATGATGATGGTGATGATGATGATGACGATGATGGATGAGGATAATGATGATGATGATGGTGGTGGTGATGATGATGATGATGGTGGTGATGATGATGGTGATGATGATGATGGTGGTGATGATGATGATAATGGTGGTGATGATGATGGTGGTGATGATGATGGTGGTGATGATGATGGTGGTGATGATGTGGTGGTGATGATGATGATGGCGACGATGATGATGATGACGATGATGATGATGGTGATGATGATGCTAATGATGATGATGATGACGATGATGGATGATGATGATGATGGTGGTGATGTTGATGATGGTGGTGATGATGATGGTGGTGATGATGGTGATGTACCACGATGATGATGATGGTGGTGGTGATGATGATGATGGTGGTACCACGATGATGATGATGGTGGTGATGATGATGATGATGGTGGTGGTGATGGTGATGATGATGATG
>CM051037.1:22543441-22905941 GCA_027627225.1 Congeria kusceri
TTCTGCAATAAAAAATGCGGACTTTATTTTACAGTTTCGGAACTAAAAATTTTTGGGTTGTTTGTTGGTAGTTTAACAACGGTAAATGTTTTTATTTGTCTATAGAAAACTCTGCGCGTGTCATGTTAGAATCACTTGATAATGAACCAGTTTATATTTCGTATTTTAAAATTTGTTTCAGTGCTGCAAGATTTAGAAATAACGACTATAAAAACCAAGATAATTGGCTGACGAAGTTTTATTTCAACCGCTATGTACGTATAGATCGAATTAAAAGCAATTGCTCGAAACTTTTAACAGCCAAATAAGCTAACAGCCTATTAACTTAAGATGTTAATAAAATTAATATAAGATGCACCTTGTGTGTCTAACGTTTTAAAATTATTTCAGCATAACTATGAAACTATGATAAACTCACAGTTTACTGTTATTATGTTTACATTAATATCTTTATCCAAAGTTTAACGATTGTTAGCTTGTTTGGCCGTAAAAATTTTGAGCAACTCTTCCCCCTTTTTTAGTGCTTTGTATCTGTACTTATGCACCTATCAATATGTTCCCACTGGGGCTCATATACGGGACTTCAGACTGAAAGCGATTCCCGACAGGCGGGAATTTGAACCGCCAAATAATTCCGGGTCCTGAGAAATAGACTGGTCTGATTTTACATCCCGGTAATATTGCTCCCCCCCCCCCCCCCCCCACGACCGCGCGCCATTTGATACACCAAGTACCTCCCACTGTGGGGATTTAGCTAAAAATGCTTGGCTCTAGGGTGGGGAATTAGAACCCAAAAATAAAATTACGGGTAGTCAAATTCTCCTGGGTCAGCCCGTTCTCCCCTCCCCATGGTGGAAATATTGATAGGTGCATTGTTCTGGTTCATAGTGTTGAATAGTTCTTGCAATAATATTGGTCAGTTAAATGGCTTTTTTTAAATCAACAGTATATATTATTTACGTTGAATGACATTTACGACTAGAAACGAGATTCGTACAAAAAGCATTGCTTGTATGCAAAGTATCTTTATTAAAGCACTACTTTTTGCTCTTAAGTGTCTTCTAGAACACGTTTGGAAGCAGATTGTACGCTAGTATGAGCAAATAATAGCAATATATTATTTATATCTGATGTTGTTTTTCTTCGGCGTAGCTGTCTGCGCCAACCTACTTACATGTACTCACAGAGTCCCGAATGTATAAATCAAGTTCATTGGTCACTAATGGCAAAACTGTTCATAAAAGAACACGTGACATTTTAGGTAATGTTGAAGAAATGAAAGTGCAAACTAGTTCTATATAACGTATTGTGTGCAAAATAGAACAGATGAGACGCAGTAGTCCAATTCATAATTCATTATCATGTATCAGAGGTTATTTAAAATATTGACACATGAAATTCGATGTACGTTTTCCACATGCATTTCTGACCGATCCGGGCGACGAGATTTGATTGGCAATGCGTTAAGCCATTCAGAACGCTAGGACTTTTTGTTTTGACCATACGACGAGATTTGATTGACAATGCGTTAAGCCATTCAGAAAGGTTGGACTTTTTGACCATACGACGAGATTTGATTAACAATGCGTTAAGCCATTCAGAAAGGTTGGACTTTTTGACCATACGACGATATTTGATTGACAATGCGTTGAGCCATTCAGAAAGCTAGGACTTTTTGACCATACGACGAGATTTTATTGACAATTCGTTTAGCCATTCAGAAAGCTAGGACTTTTTGACCATACGACGAGATTTGATTGACAATGCGCTTAGCCATTCAGAAAGCTAGGACTTTTTGACCATACGACGAGATTTGATTGACAATGCGTTAAGCCATTCAGAAAGCTAGGACTTTTCGACCATACGACGAGATTTGATTGACAAAGCGTTTAGCCATTCAGAAAGCTATGACTTTTTACCATAATACGAGATTTGATTGACAATTCGTTTAGCCGTTCAGAAAGCTAGGACTTTTGACCATACGACGAGATTTGATTGACAATGCGTTTAGCCATTTAGAAAGCTAGGACTTTTTTAGCCATACGACGAGATTTGATTGACAATTCGTTTAGCCATTTAGAAAGTTAGGACTTCATTGTTTGAAGGTGGAGTCTTGTTAAAACATTTTATACTATCAACGGAGATTGACCCGAGTAGGCGTGATTATACACCCTATAGCGCTCGGTCAATTTCACCAGCGCGAAGTATTGACGATTCGCTAAGGGATTTATAACCGCACATACTTCGGTCAAACTACGACAAACATCGTTGACAGTATACGAATGTGTTTTCAAGACATCCCTGTCAAACTATTACGTTCTAGCTTTCTGAATGGATAACCACTTTCTCAATCAAATCTAGTTGTAAGGTCACTTATTGCTATAATGTTTTCTTGTACAGGTGCCGAACCTGTTCTGGGTGTATGGTAACCATTTGTTCCTGCTGACGTTGTACCTGGGTCATGGTGACCCAGGACCCACAGGTGGGTGGGAATCTGTGTCTCTATTATTAAACGATTCTGTATATGCTCCTGCGCCTCTTATGCAACATGTATATGTACTTATGTACACTTATTTGCTTCGTTTGAACTGCTCTTACTTTTTGCGACATCTAGTTTTAAGAGTTTGTTTTTATGTTGTTGCTTCTTTCTTCACTTAATGAGAAAAGAAGATTTTTTAGTTTGACCCCAAATAGCATTAGGATTGCATTCAGCTCTTCTTAACTGTCAAAGCTTTAGACTCTTACAGTTAAAGTCCTACGCTAATTACTGGATTACAAAAAGCCGAAATTTATGTACAATATTTTGACTTGCCCTACATCATAGGCGTAATGCACCTATCAGTATTTCCCCCCTAATGGGGGGGGGGGGGGAGCAGCGGGCATATGCGGGACTTTAGACTGAAAGCGATTTCCGACAGGCGGGAATTTGACATGCCGAACGATTCTGTGTCCGGGAAATAGACTTAGACATCTATGTCGGATTTTTGCTCCTAGTAATATTGAGCTTCTCCGGGCCATTTGATGTACTAAGCATCTCCCACTGTTGGGATTAAGACAAAAATGCTTGGGTCTAGGGTGGGGAATTAGACTTCCAAAAAAATAGTCAAATTCCCCTGAGTCAGCTCGATGCCCCCCCCCCCCCCCCTCCTGAGGGAAAACATTGATAGGTGCATAACAAAAAGTAATAATAAAAATTTACTTTTTTTCTGTTTTTCTGTTTGCAGTATATATAGCTGGCTGGGAAGTAGGACTTTGGAAACTTCTGGCCTACTTCACCGCGCCCTGGGCCGTGTCCCGACTGTTCATAATGCTCGTTACACTAATCGACAGACTGTACAATCTGGCCCTAATGGAACACCGTAGCTCAACACGTGATATAGGTGACGTCATAGGTCATGTAACTCGGATAACCAATGGCGTGAACGGAGTACATATTAGCAGACGATTTCATGAAAATGCTGACTGAAATGCCGTTTTAGAGAAATCAGTTTTAGTAAATCACAGTTTTGTAAAAATATGTTGTTTTATAGATATCTTCCGCGTTTAATAAAGCAAAAGCGTTTCCATTTTGCTTGTTTTGCTTGGTAGTGAAAAGACATACGTACTGTTTCGGGCTCAAATACTTCTTTTGTCTGATGTAGATTTAGGGCTCCTAGATCCAACAGAATGATTGTCAGCGATAACGAAGTTATATGGAGCGAACGATCTGTTTCCAAATTTGTAACGGGTTTATAAATTTCACCATGTGAACCGTTGAATTTTTGGTATCCAAATAAAATTAATAATATAAAAATAAAGAATGTGAAAAAGTCTCGTTGTTACTTCCGCGTAAATATAAAACAAATAAAGTTATCACACTAATTTTGTACCTTGATTGTTAAGTATTGTTGTCTGTAATTACCGCCAAGGAGGTTATGTTTTTGTCGGCATTGCTTTGTCGGTTTGTCTATTATTGTTTGTTAGTTACCAACTTTGTGCAACACGTTACATGTATGAACGGATGTGCATTTAATTGTACGGAATCAGCTGCCTAGACTGCATTGTTCTAGTGCTCTCTGGGTTAATATCCACAAAGCCCCTAAGGATAATTTAAACTTCAGTCACATTTATGGGAAAAATTCAAATACAATTTTTCTTGTGAAAATCAATATTATACATTTGAAATATGGTAAAATAAAAAGCATTTGTTGATTATTTACAATATTAAAACCATTTGAGACGAAATAAACTTGAGATAAACCAGCCACAGACTAGAGGAATTTTATGATTTTAAGAAATTAACTTAAGTTTTCACTAACGAACCTTGTGGATATGGGCTCTGGGTTCTCTTTTATCATGTGCGAAATTTGAAAAGTGTAGATACCAATGCAAAACTTCGTGAGTCGGATGTGTCGCCCGACGGGGCATAACTCGAGTACAATAAGAGCAATTATGCCGAAAACCGAAATTAACCTTCCTTCCATGCCTACCAACACTTCCTGAAAGTTTCATAATGATTGCACACAAACTTCTCAAATTATTGTTTGCACAAACTAAAGGGGACGCCGCCGTCTAAAGTAACACCTATATGTCGCCACACAATAAAGTGAGTTAGAATCACACGTATTAACAAATAAGTGGTATTTTTGAAAATGGAAGATTGTATGCTTACGTATTTAGATCGTACGCATTGGCCTGGCGCTCTTGAACTCTATTACCATAAATTACGCGCTCGAAAGTGTTCCTTTATTTATACTTGGTTTAGTTTGTGCACGTGTTTCACTAGCTAAATGATACATATTTTTCAGTGGGCTACTCTCATCGCTTTATCTCGATTCAAGATACTGAAACTAATATACTAATCCGTTCTCGCAACTGAATTGCAACAATTTAGTATCCATGCACAAAGGTAAGTCGCAGGTTCAAGTGTCCGAACTATACTTACTAAGTACGTTGTGTTATTTGATAAACTATTTTTACAGCGTGTGAGAGTAAACTGCTGAAACACATAGAAAGATAAGAGCATTTTACTTAGCCTACTGTTTTGACAGTGTGTGAGAATAAAGTGCAAACCGTTGTATCACCGTAACTGCAGATACATGCATCCGTCGTATTACGTCCAAATTATCACGTATTTCATCCCGAGTATTATACGAACCAATATCTTTCGTACATCACATTATGGGATTTACATTCCTTTGCCATAACTCGAAATCTTTTCCGGCTACGTGTATAAAATTAACGTGCATGTATGATATCGAATGCATCGACCGCCTCCGAATTTACCCAGGCATCCGGTACCTACACGCTGCAACATCCATCTGCTGCCCTCGTTTGTGATGGCGAACATGGTAAACACAGTAATGTAGAATATCTTAAACTACATATTTATGAAGACTATGAGGATACTGATTTCTTTACATTGTCGCATAAAAAGAACGACTATTTTTAAGCCCCCGAAGGAGGGCATATAGTAGTCGCACCGTCCGTCTGTGGGTGGGTGCTTGCGTCCGTCCGTCCAGACTTCGTTTCCGCTCTGTAACTTTTTAATGCCTGGATGGATTTTAATATAACTTCAGATTATTATTCCCCATGACTAGACGATGTGTCGCGTACAACTCCCATGCTCGTCGGTCAAAGGTCAAGGTCACAATTCAAGGTCAAAGGTCATGAATTTTCGTTTTCGCTTCATAACTTCTAAACGCCTTGATGGATTTTGATAAATAAATTAAGATTCTTATTCCACATGACCAGAAGATGTGTCGCGTGCAATTGCCATACTCATCGGTCAAAGATCAAGGTCACAATTCAAGGTCAAAGGTCATGGAATTTCGTTTCCGCTCCATAACTTCGAAATGCCTAGATGGCTTTTAATATAACTTCAGATTATTATTCCACATGACCAAACGACGTGTCGCGTGCAACTCCCATACTCGTCGGTCAAATGTCAAGGTCACAATTCAAGGTCAAAAGTCATGGATTTTCGTTTCCGCTCCATAACTTCGAAATGCCTGGATGAATTTTAATATAACTTCAGATTATAATTCCCCATGACCAGACGATGTGTCGCATACAACTCCCATGCTCGTCAGTCAAATGTCAAGGTCACAATTTAAGGTCAAAGGTGTGAATTTTTGTTTCCGATCTGTAACTTCTTAACGCCTGGAAGGATTTTAAAATAACTTCAGATTATTATTCCCCATGATCAGACAATGTTTCGCATATACTCCCATGCTCGTCGGTCAAAGGTCAAAGTCACAATTCAAGGTCAAAGGTCATGGAATTTCGTTTCCGCGCCATAAGTTTGAAATGCCTAGATGGATTTTAATATAACTTCAGATTATTATTCCACATGACCAGACGATGTGTCGCGTGCAACTCACATACTCGTCGGTCAAAGTCAAGGTCACAATTCAAGGTCAAAGTTCATGGATTTTCGTTTCCGCTCCATAATTTCGAAATGCCTGGATGAATTTTATTATAACTTCAGATTATTATTCCCCATGACCAGACGATGTGTCGCGTACAAATCCCATGCTCGTCAGTCAAATGTCAAGGTCACAATTTAAGGTCAAAGGTCATGAATTTTTGTTTCCGATCTGTAACTTCTTAACGCCTGGAAGGATTTTAAAATAACTTCAGATTATTATTCCCCATGTTCAGACAATGTGTCGCATATACTCCCATGCTCGTCTGTCAAATGTCAAGTTCACAATTCAAGGTCAAAGGTCAAGGATTTCTGTTTCTCCACCAGAACTTCAGAATGTTTGGAAGGATTTTAATATTACTTCAGATTATTATTTCCCATGACCAGGCGATGTGTCGTGTACAACTCCCATGGTCCTCAGACAAAGGTCAAGGTCACAATTCAAGGTTAAATGTCAAGGAATTTTCTTTCTGCTCTATAACTTCCAAAAGCCTTGAAGGATTTCAATATTACTTCTGATTATTTTTTTCCCATGACCAGATGATGTGTCACATACCACTTACATGCTCCTCGGTCAAGGTCTGTGGGTCCATGGTTACACTTAAAAGGTCAAATATTAGAATGAAATTTTTGTAGGAAGCATCATTTTTGCCAACATGTAAGGAATGTAATAACTTGGTGGGAATGAAGATCATTATGAGGCAGTGTGTCACAACAACAAACAGCCGTGTTGCTGAAATCTCACGATATTTGTTCAGGGCATAATATTGTACTCAGAAATCGTTTTGCCTTCCTCTGACAACATATGCTTCGGGGACATATGTCATATTCTGTGACAAGCCTTGTTCGGATCAATCTCGGACAAACACTGTTTATAGAGTACGAATGCTTTTACAAAACAATGAAGTCCTGACCCTGAATGTCTAAACACGTGTCAATCAAATCAATCAGTACCGTCGGTCTTGGATTTGATCCGCCTCACAAACAGTGCTCCTTTAAGGCAGCCGAATGCACATTTTCAGGCCCTAGATCTTGCTTGCCCTGGTACGCTATTTGTTTCATGTCGATTGGCAACGAAACATCAATATTAATGTCAATATTAGACGTGTAGGGATGCAGTAAATCGAGTAATTACGGATAGTTGGTACATTTAAATAAGTAAAACAAACATCGATTAAGTAAGAAGCAGAATCGGACAGCGTGTATAATGCGGACTCCGGTCGTGAGTCCTGTGGTTGCGGTATGCGGAGAAGACCACCAAACGCTACAGGACTCGAAGCGAGGTCATGTTCAAGCGATTGGCCTTGTAGTCGAGGTAGAGGCGATCTGTAATGACAATCAAGTCGAATATATTATTTTAAACAGGAAAGTATGTGCACATTTAAAAGATATTCAATCATAAAAATACTACCCTTTCCTGCAGAAAGTACTATCTACTATCTACAAACATAAGATTTTCCTGCAGAAAATACTACCCTACATATATAAGATATCGCTGCAGAAAATACTACCCTACATATATAGGATATCGCTGCAGAAAATATTACCCAACATACCTCATATATTCCTAAAAAAAATACTACTCTTCATTCATAAGATATTCCTTCAGAAAATATTACCCAACATACCTCAGTATGCTTGCAGAAAATAAATCCCTTCATACGTTTACATAAGATATTCTGCAGCAAATACCAATCTGCATACCTAGGATATTCTTGCAGGAATTTTTTTATTCAACATACATGCATTTATATACACATATCTTGAATATGTCCACACATTAAGTTACATGGATACCTCTGATATTCCTGCACGTGTCGTTGTTACAGCCGCCACCGCCGCAGCACACCGAGCACGTGCCCTGGTTCTCGTGCCCGCACTGGGGGTAACCAGGGTCACCGAAATGGCCGAAACATTTGTCGAGGTAGCTGAATATCGCCCGCATTAAGGTCTGACAAAGCTGCAATGAAACATATACATTGTAGATATCGCCAAGGTCACCGAACAGGCTGAAACAATCGCCGAACATCGCCTGCATTAAGGTCTGACAAAGCTGCAGTGAAACATACAGTGTAGATATCGCCAAGGTCACCGAACAGGCTGAAACAATCGTCGAGGTAGCTGAACATCGCGTGCATTAAGGTCTGACAAAGCTGCAGTGAAACATACAATGTAGATATCGCCAAGGTCACCGAACAGACTGAAACAATCGATTCACCTGCATTAAACCCTAATAATAAAATAAGACCTACAATAAAATTTTACATTACAGATAGAGTCAGGGTCCTTGACAAGACCGAGACATTCGTCGAGGTAGTTAAATATTGCCAGCATCAAGGCCTCAGAAGCTAAAATAAAATATAAACATACAATCTACAAGACAGTGTCCGGGTCGTCGAAATGACCGAAACAGTCGTCAAGGGACTTAAATATCGCCTGCATTAAGGCGACAAATCTGCAATGAAACATGCACGATATCGTTTATTTGAACCGTAGTTATTTTACTTTTTTTACACATGGTTAATTTATGTGAAAGTTAATTTCTCCAACATATTTAGATCATAATGTTTTGAGCGATTATCACACAGTGTTACTTGTATATGTTAATCGCTCGAGGCACATGTATGCAAAACGGTCGTTACTTTCATATTTATTCTATTCACACTACACAATTCACATTCATAACCTAGCTGTGTGCAGTTATATAAACGCAGGCACAGCTTTGATTTATCAAAGTTCATGTGTGTGACATAAATTTTTATCAGTAAAAAGCAACGTATTGTAAAATCAAAGGTTACTGTCAAAGTAGACTTTTATGTTTACTGCGCTATGAGGCAATGCATTATGAAAATATGTTGTCTGTCAACATACTTCCCACCAACAAAATTTGCAATGCAAAATGTATTTATTTCCACTTTCACCCGTATATAGAAATTTTAACTAACCTGCAGGTCGAAGCAACCGTATCTGTACCCAGGTGCACTCACAACACGGTAATAGTTCTCGGCATAGCAAACCTGTAGAAGAAATATTGTTATCAAGGTCCGTTTCTTCCACGTTCAAGTCACACGTGCATAAAACGTTTATCATTATAAAAAATAAAAGAAAGTTAATTATATAAATTTAAAAAAATATTAATAGTGTATAAATAAACCAACCTCGAGAGCAATAGGAGAGGGCATAATGCTATAAAGATAGGTAACCTTAGTTAAAATTTGATTTTTCCAGTGAAAAATTTCCTTTCTTGTCTCCTCTAAAAAAATAGAGTATTTTTCATGGTTTCATTTGGTGCTCCGAATCACCACCAAAGTCTTGTCATATTTTCAATTTGCCGTTTTCAATATTTCCAACAAATTTCACGCAAAGCCTTTGATAAATTGATGCGTAAAGTAGCTAACAAACACATGGTCAGATAAACAGACCAACCCAACGCATCTTAAATCTAAAACCACCATTAAAGACGTCTAATTAACGTCTTTGACCATTTGAAAGCATGGTACTATAATGTGGAATGGAAATTTCACAAATGTCAATCATATTCAAATTGTAAGTGAGTAGTTTTATCCAATCGTTTTACTCGTAAGTTTGGTTATTACATCAAGATTCAACAATCAACATAGTTTAAACACAAAAACTGCATGTCTGTGTTTTTGTAAAGTTGCAAATCTCAATGGAAATTAACCTCTTAGAATACCCTAAGAGAAGCTTACATTTATACAGGAAAAATCCGTCAAGGTTTGTAACGAATAGAATTCAATAACGTAGATTTTCAAACTGGGTACACATTCCAGACTCGGGTTTTTCAGAAAACAGATTTAATAAACGAGCACGTGGTCGAGTTTGTAAAGCCCTTACCTAAACAATAAATCGAAATGTTAAATAGGTGAAATCGGGGTGTAATGATTGTAATCAATTTGCACATAATTGACATTTATAAAAACGACTATTATTAGTGGCAAAGCCTGTAAATGTCCACCACCTTGTCCGATTCACAGGCCGTGTCCGTTATGCAATGCGAGGTGTTAGTCACAAATCCCTGGGTGGAGTTGTCACCGCAGAAGTGGCACTCGTTGCTCTCTGAAATGGACGATGCAACCAGTTAAGTGCATACAGTTTGTAAACAGAACATACCAGAACAGAAATTTATTGTAAATAAAGGCCACCGGTCCATACACAGTTTTAAAGAGCAATGGGTTTAAATTCTCACCACAGAAGTAGCACTCATTGCTTTCTAAAACGGGCGATGCAACCAGTCAGTGCATACACAGGGTCGTACTTCTCCCCGCACAAGTAACGCTCATTGCCCATTAAAACGGACGGCGTAACCAGTAATTATATACACAGGTTAATAATTCGCCCCGCAGAAGTAACATTTATTGCTCTCTACAACGGGCATGAAACTAGTAAGTGCACGTAAAGGGTCTAATTTCTCCCCGCAGAAGGAGCATTCATTGCTCTCTGAAACGGACAATGGAAACAATTAGCGCATACTTCTCCACACAGAAGAACCACACACATCGCTCTCTAAAACGGACAATGCAACATGTTAGTGCATACACAGGTTCTTACTAATACACACAGAAAAAACATACACATTGGTATCCAAACGGACGAAGCAAGCAGTTAGTGTATACACAGATTCTTACTTCTCCCCGCAGAAGTAGCGCTCAGTGCTCTCTAAAACGGACGATGGAACAAGTTGACGCACACACAGGGTCAAAGTTCTCCTCAAAGAAGGAACACGTACTGCTGTATAAAACGGGCGATGGAACAAGTTGATGCACACACAGGGTCAAAGTTCTCCTCAAAGAAGTAACACGTACTGCTATATAAAACGGGCGATGGAACAAGTTGATGCACACACAGGGTCAAAGTTCTCCTCAAAGAAGTAACACGTACTGCTATATAAAACGGGCGATTCAACCAGTTAAGGCATGAAAAGGGTCTAAGTTCTCTCCACAGAAAGAGCAATTTTTGCTTTCTAAAACGGACAATGTAACCAATTAGTGCATACACAGGTTCTTCACCCCACAGAAGTATCACTCATTTCTCTCCAAAACGAGCGATGCAACAAATAAGTGCATACACAGGTTCTTCTCCCCACAGAAGTAGCACACAATTCTCTTTAAAACGAGCGATGCAACCTGTTAGTGCATACACAGGTTCTAAGTTATCCCTGCATAAGTTATACTCGTTGAACTCTAAAACGCACTATGTGCAACCAGTTCGCGCATATGACGGGCTTACGTTCTCCTGACAACAGTAACAGACATTGCTCTCTAAAACGAACGATCCAAACAGTAAGTGCATACAGTGGTTCTTCTCCCCACAGAAGTAGCACTCACTTCTCTCTAAAACGGTTAGTGCAATCAGTTAGTGCATATAACGGGTCTAAGATCTCCTCAAAGAAGTAACACTTATAATATTGCTCTCTGAAACGGGCGATGCAACCAGGCAGCGCATTCAACGGGTCTAAGTTCTCCCCACGGAAGTGGCACTTACTGCTCTCTATAACGGACAGTGCAACCAGTTAGTACATATAAAGGTTCTCTCTTCGCATGCATCGTGTATATGTATAGCTCGGACATATAACATCATACTAAGTATAAATCCGAAATAGGATATAATCAAGCGCGTAAGTGTGCTAATAGAGTTCATAAATGTCATGTTAATGCGTACGAGCTATGTAGATCAATAACCAGACCACTTTTAAATGATGCAAGGCATAACATACAGTTTTACTAACTCAAAAAGGAAACTGGACACTTGCTCAGGTAATTGTTTTAGTATTTGCTAAGTCAAGCCTACTTATGTTTGGTCCCAAAATTTAGCTTAATGAGCCCCCCCCCCCCCCCAAAAAAAAAAACAACACACACACACAAAATGTTGCTTGTTTCCGTTAACGTCTTGGAAAAAAAGTTTGGTAGGTATGTAGGCATAACGTTTTTTTCGTTAACTTGTTTTTCCTTCGTGACCCAACAAGCACAGATCTACACCCACATTAACATCTTTTTTAGTAATTGGTTATAACTTAATCTTTAACTTATTAAAACTAGTCATACAACAAAGACACATTTGATATTTAATAGGCAGTTTATGTAAAACAATTTGAAAACCAAAGCCAAAGTGTCCAAGTTCACAATCGTCACTTCTGACTGAGTTCCTATTTCATTTTCCCATGCGGGCGCATTGTTCTTGTTTTTTTCCCAATGCAAACACACAGTGACACTGTACAAATTAGTAGTTCTTCTGTAGTGTGATTTCAACACTTGCAACAGGGAAGCCACAATGGCCACAAACATCCTTCCTTTAAGTTGAATTAAATCTGTAGGTATAAAAACATGTTTCAATACGGCTCTCACAATTTTTCCAGGCGGTTCCGTGGTCTAGTGGTAACGCACTGACTTCACAATCCAGGGGCTGCAGGTTTGAACCCCCGCCACACCATAACCTACTAACTCGTTTTTCGCATGAGACGTTTAACCGAGGTGCAGTGTACTAGGTGCTTCACACCGGGCACAAAAAGACCCAGTGACGCCTCTGGAACGGGGCGTCTTCTGTATCTTGCACTATCCCCCGTAAATCAACTAACAAGTCTTCTGGGGGCGATAGCCTTATGGGAGAGAATCTCCGTGCACTCGATAAAAATGTACTACACATACACTTTTTCACAATAGGTTCCTGGCCACAACACTTCTTGAGTACACAATAGACGCTTTTTTTGCCATTTATTATTCATAAGTACCTGCACACATTCAAACTTTATTAAGGCATAGACGCTTGTTATTGTTAAATGTGCGCCCAAATGATCAATTACTGTCAGTATTTAGGAGAAAAGCTCCGACGAACTTTGCAAAATGCGATTTATTTACTAAAGTAAACCATGACAGAGTTGTAACGACAACTATTGTATACAAACGGTTAAACAACACCAATACTATTGGCGTTGCTGCCTAGACTGGTTCCGCGGTTGTAATATAATACTAAAATAAAATGTCTAGACGCCGGATCCAAGTCTAGTTACTGCCTCCATAACGAAAAGTTCAATATTATTCGAAAAGAAACGCGAATATTTAAAAGAAAAATTTCCAAACGGCAAAAAATAGTTTATGGTCGGCGGCAAAACAAAACATGGTCGGTAGGGTTAGTGGAAACAAACAACTCTTTTTACGTCTGATTATTCTGTTCAGTAACGTTATTACAGTTATTTTCATTTCATATTTTCGGAATGAAGCGAGTTAAAGTTAAAACACATACATTTTACGTTTGCAACGCGAAACGTTATAACGTAAACCGTAACTGTCCAATTTCTTTTTTGAGTTAGTATATAAATTAGACCGATAATGGGATAATAATGGCTGACTTTTCTAATACGCATTTTTATGTACTAGAAGACGTTATTGTGATGTATTGTTTTATCACTATTTAAAGAAAGACTAGGTAATTCCCAGTTTTTGTTCACATTAATTTATCTATTTTCCGATGTTATCACTATTCTGTTGACCATTACTTACAATAATTGTTTGTTGTAGTCATTTACAAATGATTTAGTGGTTATTTCGGTGATTTTAAATATTATATCACAAAACTATAAACAATAATTATTAAATTTACCCGGGCATATAGACAGTTTGCATAATTCAGCTCCTGTCATGCGGCCAGCGCAAGGGGTGCCGTGTGGTGCATTCTGGGTCGAATACTCGCACTTTCGACCACGTGACCTGGTTCCGTCACCGCACGTGATCGAGCACGTAGACCATGGGGACCAATCAGACCAGACGCCGTCCACTGTAACAAAACAACAATCTGCAAATTAAGAAATAAGACATTTTAATAAATAACGTCAAAATACAACAATATATTGTTGCGTTCCGTGGTTCTTTCTACTCTACCGAATTACTGACACAAAGTTCCGTTTAAAGTTTCAACAAGTTTATTAATAACAGTAGTAATTCGCCATCACGTTACATGCAAAATAATATAATGATTCTTGTATAAGTATTCACTAATAGTATGGTAGCGTTAAGTAGCCGTCTTTAGTTCAATAGTCCACTGACAAAGTAATAAAATAAAGTTCAATGCAGAAAACAAACTTGTACTTGTTCAAAATTCAATAATGTGACTTTCACTGTTAAATTTATACTAATATTAAATATTCTGAAGCTCTATAAATGTTTACTTATTTTGTTACTTTAATGTTTTCATAGTTTTAAATAAAATTCGCCATGGATGTTTCCAGTTCAAGATGTTACACTAGAATGAGCTTGGTGACCAAGATTTGTCCACCTTTATATACCCAGCGTTCTACTGGTGACCAACATCTGTCCACTGTGACCAGAATCAGTCCACTGTGACCACAACTGGTCACTAGTGACCGAAATATGGTCACCTGCGACCAAAAACGGGTCACCACTTGGCCACCAATAACGGTTGTGACCAATAATGGAACGCTACCTAGATACAGACATTAATCGTAAAATAGACTATAACAACTAAAATATACTTAAAACAGACTATACAATCAGACACAAATTAACCTCAGCTGCTAATAATAGGTAATGTTCTTACATAATGCCTAAAAATAGTTGTATGCATCAAAATGTAAACACAGTAGGGTGTGGCGGACAATGGAGAATTGACAGTGCAAAATGCAGTGCAAATTACAAATAACGATCAAAATAACGAAGTACATCGTATATTAAGTTTGGATTGATGAAATCAGAGTGTCTTATAACCCTGGAGAGTGCCTTTTATGTATTGACAATGAAAGTGCATTATGAAAAACCTGAGTGAAAATGCGTCTCGGAACAGACAGTCTTCAAGACAACTTGACGTGAAAGAACAATTGCAAGATACTTGGTCTAAAGTGGTAAATAACAAACATGGTTCGATTTATATGTTAGTGGGTCTGTGTATAGTCAGGTCCATATGCATATTTTGCCTACTATGTTCGTTACACCACACAGACGAAAAGGAAAGTTACTGCAATGACAAGTTATTTAAAGGTAAACACATTTCTATAAACCCCAGTTCATATCAATATTTCACCACATTGTCGTCCGTTTGGATGTATTTTAGCTAAAATGTCATATTAGAACAATACAGTGTGAATGGTACCATTACGCTGCAATAACAATCGAAAATAACAAAAGTATATGCGGTCAGCAAACGTCCTTACTATTGAGATGGTTCGATTATAACCGCCGACCCGCCTTACTCACCGGGGCACTGCCCTGTGTTGCAGGTCTGAAGTTCTGTGCTGGATCCCCCGCATGGATATCCGTGTGGGGCATTAGGGTCAAAGATGCAGGTCCTTCTCCGGACATGATTCCCTCCGCCGCACGAGACAGGGCACGTGCTCCAAGTTAACCAGACACTCCACCGTCCGTCCACTAATTAGACATGTTTATTTTTAAGAGGTATGTGTATATTTTATTTTGAACTTTTTTAACAAGTCATTGCCAATATGACGGTATGTGCATGTGACAACAATACAAAATGCAAATCAAAAGCAATTGAATGTCGACCAATAATGCAACATTCCTGTGGGAGTGTTATAAAAAAAATAATTATAAAATCAAAATGTTCTAAAAATAAATGTTCAAGCTCCTTACAGTGGTCTCCCCTAAACACTTCCAAATCTGTAAGTTTTTAACTTGTGGGGCAATGGTAACTGAAGAGTACCAATGGGGAAGTAAACACTGCGGGGAGTTTCACATATTGTATTTAATCTTAAAACATTTCCTTACGATACCAAAACGCAATAGTCTTTGTTATAGGCTACACAGTTCACTGTGGGAGTGTTATAAAAAAAAATAATTATAAAATCAAAATGTTCTAAAAATAAATCTTCAACCTCCTTACAGTGGTCTCCCCTAAAAACTTCCAAATCTGTAAGTTTTTAACTTGTGGGGCAATGGTAACTGAAGAATACCAATGGGGAAGTAAACACTGCGGGGAGTTTCACATATTGTATTTAATCTTAAAACATTTCCTTACGATACCAAAACGCAATAGTTTTTGTTATAGGCTACACAGTTCACTGTGGGAGTGTTATAAAAAAATAGAAATCAAAATGTTCTAAAAATAAATCTTCAACCACCTTACAGTGGTCTCCCCTAAAACCTTCCAAATCTGTAAGTTTTTAACTTGTGGGGCAATGGTATCTGAAGAGTACCAATGGGGAAGTAAACACTGCGGGAAGTCTCACATATTGTATTTAATCTTAAAACATTTCCTTACGATACCAAAACGCAATAGTGTTTGTTATAGGCTACACAGTTCACAGAACTATTTTAACTTGTATATGTAATCAATAAAAGTACTTGCGCCAACAAGTTTATTTTCGAAAGCTTAAAATTAACATACCAAATAAGCACATTACAATAATTTTTATTTTCATTTAAAACCTTCTTGCAAAGTATATTGTTAATTGCTGACCAATCAATCTATTGTTCAGTATTACGTGAAATATGTTTCAAAACCGCTTTTCAAACCGCTTGGTGGATTTTAACCGAACTTGACAGAAACGTTCATATATATCAGTTTATTGAAAATTCTGGTTGCAATGGCAACTAAAAGCTTAAAATACTTGTTTGTTTAATTCTCAGAAGATGCTTGCTAGATTTCGAAATAATTTCACGAAAATGTTCATTGGGTGACCCTCGACCAAATTTTTTGAAATCACGTTGATTCGTTACAGAAAACATGGCATATTAAATTATCCGAGAACTTTATTCCTAGTTATAAATATTTTTTCCTCTTATATATATAATACTTATATACAATACGAACTGTACATATCACACCTAATGTGTGGAGCTCTTATTTTAAGATTTCACATATATGTACATGGTCCATTCTAAATAAACGAATATACCAATAGAAAAGTGAAAAGCAAACCTGCGCAGATATTCGTGTTACACGTTCGGCTGTCTGTGCCTTGGCCCGTGCAGGCGTTGCCATGTGGGACTCCTGGCTGGAAATAGCACGTCCTGTTGCGAGACAGGGTCCCCCCTCCACATGTTACAGGACAGGCGGACCAGGCCGACCAGAGGGTCCAAACACCGTCCACTAAAACGGTCAAACATGCATCAGCTACTACTGTCTCTTAACTCTGACGCGATGACTACAAAAGTTCCCACTCTTAAACTCAGTATTAAAATAGTAACCAAAAAATGATCATTACATGCAAGCGTGCATTTCTATTGGCTATTATTTAAGATTAAGAATTCAGATGGACAGCTTTCGTAATCTTGGGGCTTGGCTAAAATACATAAACAAAAATATCCCATCATTGATCATTGATTTTCAAACTCAGGAAAAATAAAAATATATTAATTGGAATATAAAGTGCAGCTTTCACCAGGGCAGTGTTCTGTGTGACATGTCCGATTGCCCGTGCTGAACCCCTGGCAGCCAGCCCCGTGTGGAACCCCTGGTGGAAAGTCACATGACCTGGTCCTAGACTGGTACCCTCCACCGCAGGTGACAGAACACTGGGACCACGTGGACCAAGCGCTCCAGCTGCCGTCAGCTGAAGAAATGTCATAATTTATTAGGCGTAATTTGAAGCTTTCTGTTGGTTTAAGCCACTTAAACTGTTTTGAATTACAAATATCTTCAAACTGATTAATATTCTGTTCGGGGTTGAAGTATATTTACAAACAGCAGAGTATCTAACCAGCTTGAAAAAATAATTATGTAGTTTACACTTTCCTAAACTGAACTGTTATTGTTGTTGATATCGTGCGTGGTCGGATGATTTTTTTTACCTCTGTAGGAATTAATGGGTTTTAAAAATAAATAAATGATCAAGTCACTTTTAACACGGCTACCTGGTGTAGGCAACGTCGTGGCCGGCGGAGGAGTGACGTTTGTCCAGGAGGCTTCCGGCGGCGTAACTACGCAGTATCCATTGCCGACGCTTATGTCGTCGACTGCAATGTCCCCGAGATAACCATCACCTATGACACCTTCCAGGATAATCTGTAAAACGAATGGAAAATGTCAATGACTCGCAGGGCATGGGAATTTTGCAGTCAGTCTAGGAAGCGAAAATATTTACCAGGAGTTAATTGATCGACGGACGAGATATGATTGACAATTCGTTTAGCCATTCAGAAAGCTGTAAGATATTGGCCTAAGTACGAGTAAGTGTGGTTAAAACTCCAATAGCGATTGGTCAATTGACGATTCGATATGGGATTTATAACCACGTCTACCTAGGATAAAGTCCGACAAACAGCGTTACCAGTAAACGAAAGTTTTTACAGACATGTCCGACAAACAGCGTTACCAGTAAACGAAAGTTTTTACAGACATGTCCGACAAACAGCGTTACCAGTAAACGAAAGTTTTTACAGATATGTCCAACAAACAAAGATGTCCTAGCTTTCTGAATTACTAAACACATTGTCAATCAAATCTCGTCGTAAGGTCAATTGACGATACACTATGGGATTTATAACCACGCCTACTTCGGCCAAACTTCAACAAACACCGTTGACAGTATACTTATAATTTAACGAGGCATGTCCGTCAAACAGTTAGGTCCTAGCTTTCTGAGTGGCTAAGCACAGTACGTGTCGATCAAATCTCGTCGTAACGTCAGTTGCGCACGGCAACACACATTTTAAAGGGACTACTTGATGTAAACCAAAAATTGGATTCCTATTGCAATATTTGATATGAAATGATAAAAATGAGCAATACTAAGACATTTGCATTAAATAAATAATATAATACACAATGAGATATTTGAAAAAAAAAAAAAAAAAATTATCCAAAAAGTTTGAAAAAAATAAAACCCCAAATGGGTATCGATTGATTTTTCGATGACATAATCCCTTTAATTAGGTTACTATTTTATATAATGTCATACATGTTTATATCGGCTCGTTCTTTAAACTTTAGATTGATGTTGACCTTCTCTTGGGCGAAATATGTCGTTTTTCAAACTCAAAACGTTTATGGTTACATTTGTTTTCCGTTTTACATCGACAGTCGGGTTGTCTTAATAGAATAGTACCGGGTAAAAAAATGATCGCATATTTTTATATCTTACACATACGTTTTCAGGTAGCTTTTTACGGAAATTAATGTACAATTACATTAGCAAACAGAGAGATAATGTGGGAATACTGTCAACAGATATCAACCTTGAAATTTTGATTGGCCAGCAGCGGCACCTGAGCTGGCTGCCATTGGTCCCCGTGGTCAGTGACGTCACGCCAGACCAGGTTACCAGGCCAGGGACCATTGTGATGCTGGTAGACGCTCAGGTTTCCCATGCGTTCGCCAAACTTGTGGTACCAAAACCGGAAGCACACGACGGATTGCCCGAGACCTTTGATCTCCAGGCTCTCCAGCCAGGCCTTTTCGTCCTGAACTCTTGGAGCGCTTGACTCGATGAAGACATAGGTCCCTGGAACGCACTTTGCATTATGTTTAATGTTCGCAGTCAACCTTCGCGCAGAGCTTCCGAGCAATACCCCATAAAACCCCTGCCATCACATTCACTAACTGTTACGTAACCAAAGTTTGATCAAGAAGTGAAATTTAAATGTGGGACGACGCGAAGAAAACAATGCATACTGTGGACACCGTAAAATCAGTGCGGTTTAGTTCTGTCTGTCCTCATTTTTTAAGGTTTATCTCCCAATGGTACATATTTGGGACAGTAATGCAATATTTCTGATAATGTTTGCAAAAATAATAAGGATTTTGTAACAAATATCCTTCCAGATCTTGAAGGATTTCTTAGAAAATACATTTTACTTGAAACTACATGTAATAATGTACATGTACAAAACACAGCTTGCATTCAAAAGCTCGGCATGAGCACAGACTCTGTATGAAACAACGCCTGACCATTCACGTCCCGAGTACTTGTGTGAGTACTTTTGTGAGTTGTGTGAGTACTTGTATGAGTACTTGTGTGAGTACTTGTGTGAGTACTTGTGTGAGTACTTGTGTGAGTACTTGTGCTTGTGTGAGTACTTGTGTGAGTACTTGTGTGAGTTCTTGTGTCAGTACTTGTGTCAGTACTTGTGTGAGTACTTGTGTGAGTACTTGTGTGAGTAATTGTGTGAGTAATTGTGTGAGTACGTGTGTGAGTACTTGTGTGAGTACTTGTGTGAGTACTTGTGTGAGTTGTGTGAGTACTTGTGTGAGTACTTTTGTGAGTTGTATGAGTACTTGTATGAGTACTTGTATGAGTACTTGTATGAGTACTTGTGTGAGTACTTGTGTGAGTACTTGTGCCTGTGTGAGTACTTGTGTGAGTACTTGTGTGAGTTCTTGTGTCAGTACTTGTGTCAGTACTTGTGTGATTACCTGTGTAAGTAATTGTGTGAGTGATTGTGTGAGTACGTGTGTGAGTACTTGTGTGAGTACTTGTGTTAGTACTTGTGTGAGTACTTGTGTGAGTACTTGTGTGAGTACTTGTGCGAGTACTTGTGTCAGTACTTGTGTCAGTTGTGTCAGTACTTGTGTGAGTACTTGTGTCGGTACTTGTGTCAGTACTTGTGTGTGATGATACATCAGATTGCACAGGGGACACGCCGTTTACAGTAAAAAATAACTATTTAGTCGAGATCCTGATATACTGAATGAATCTTCTTTCACACAGAAACAAATGAACTACAAAAGTATTTAATATATGGCATACGGAGGGATAAATGACACTTTAATGGTATTCTACTTATAGACGCAATCTCATTGAAATCATCTCCAGTCTAACGCTGCTATATTATCCGCTGACTGGATCTTCGCATTAGGGGTCACGTTCAGATGACCTTTTCCGGAGCCAATCAAATTACTGCCTTCAAAATGTTTTGGTTTAACTTTATATATGAACCGCAAAAACTAAGCACGAAATTAACGTGATATTTGGATGTTTAGTCGCTTAAGGTACCATTATATTCTTTGCTATCCACGCGAGAATTAACTGTAATGATTAATTCACGAGGATTAGTTGGAAATGCATGACCTTTTCACAAACCGTGGCCAAACTTTGCTGTGCAAAAAGCAATATACCGATCCGGGCTTTGCCGGTTTTAGTTTGAACTCCGGCCCAGCTATTGTTAAAGGATTCATTCATCGAAAATCACAATCATTACCACGTGCTCATTTTAATATCACAAACATAATGCACGTGCTCTTTCGTATGAACTAGTTTAACCGCTTAACACGTGATATCCAAGTGCTATGATTGGATAATATTGCAAATTAATTTGAATATGATTGACCTTTGTGGAAGCGTCTATTACATTGGGCGCAGCAGGGCTGAGATTGTTATTGTTCGGAAGGTCATTCGAACGTGACCTGTTATGCGATGTCTTCAGATCCTAAAATGTTTGGGATTAGATTTGAATGAGATTGATTATAGACGTGTCCACATATCTCAGTCGAATGTATTGTTTTATCCAATCATTGCACTTGGATATAATGTTTTAAACGGTTAGGCCATACAAATTTCATTTTATGTTTAGCGTCCCCATGATTTTTCGAAACCAACCAACCAGGCAGGAAAAAAACAACGAGTAGATGAAACAACATTTTTCTTTCACAACTTATTTATGGCAGTGGTGAAAGCTTAAGCAAATGTTTACTTGCAAAACTGTTATATATCGTCTTTATATTGGGAACCTACTTTAACACTGCATTTTAATTCTGTTAATTGATTAGTTGCACACTATTTTTTACAAATATTGGTAAAAACACCTAAAAGTATATTCCCATATTTTTCCAAATTTTATTTACGCTTTTCAACTCGATTTTTACATGGTCAAAATATTTTATTGTTTTTTTTTTCGTTCAGGCATCCGAAAACCTACCAGCCCAAGGATGCTAAACATAGAATCAAATTGGTATGGCCTTAACCTATTTTACACAAAAAGAGCACGTGGTTATGCTTATGGTGTGTCTATGAAGCTTGATCAATGGAAATAAATCCGTACAAAATAGTTTGAAATGCGTTTAAAATATATGTGGTAAATCCTGGAAAGGTCTATTATGATCACGTGAACGGTGTTGGTATACATATTGCTGCCGTACCTTTATCCGACTGCAATGTGTGGTCAATGCTGGGTCCTGTATCGTCAGTGGGCGTGGAGCCAGAATGCAACGTCCAATCAAAATCGTCCCCTCCGTTCACGTTTATCCACGAGCACAGCGCGTTAGCGTTGAAATCACACGAGTTGTCGAGGCCGTCTGAAATGTTTTATCTTTTTCTATCTTAATTTTATATAATTCTGCATGTTTATATGCATATATCTTGTATCTTTAATGGCTATAGAAGCTTTGTGTTGTAATATTGATAAATATTTAGGCATATATATTATATCTTGTGCTACTGCTGCTGTTTTTTGTGGTTTCAAAAAGGTAAATAATATACATTTAATTTAAATACATAAGAAATAATGAAATAATTCAACTTCAAATCAAAGTGTATTGTGTGTATGTCCTGTGACATAAACTTTTCGAAAGGACAATTTACTAGATGTCGTTTTTCTCACCTAATAAGAATTTCTTTTCTTGCAATCTACTTCCGGTCTTTCCGGAAGTGACTTCGAGAATGATGACGTAGAAGATAATTAATATCTTTGGTCCCATCTCTGGAGAAAGAAACGCAGAAACAGATCGTGTGAATGTATTAATATATGCCATTGTGTATGCATACACGTGAAGCACTAATACACGTATGCCTCCGCTTTATTGCATGTCCGTGTACGCATATGGCATATTTTGTGTACATGTAAGTGTTCGCATATATGTAAGTTCATGCCGCATTTGGCATATTATGTGTACATGAAAACTTCCGCTATGTTGTAAGTACATGTAGTCATTGGGTATATTATGTGTTCATGATGATGTAAAAGTTCGCCTTATTGTAAGTACATGTTTTCATTTTACATATTGCGTGTAAGTGTAAACGTCTGCCTAACTGTACGTTCATGTAGGCATTTGGCATGTCGTGTGTGGGTGTAAACGTCTGCCTTACTGTAAATTCATGAAGGCATTTGGCATATCGTGTGTGGGTGTAAACGTCTGCCTTACTGTACGTTCATGAAGGCATTTGGCATATCGTGTGTGGGTGTAAACGTCTGCCTTACTGTAAGTTCATGTAGGCATTTGGCATGTCGTGTGTGGGTGTAAACGTCTGCCTTACTGTACGTTCATGAAGGCATTTGGCATGTCGTGCGTGGGTGTAAACGTGTGCCTTACTGTAAGTTCATGAAGGCATTTGGCATATCGTGTGTGGGTGTAAACGTCTGCCTTACTGTACGTTCGTGCAGGCATTTGGCATGTCGTGTGTGGGTGTAACGTCTGCCTTACTGTAAGTTCATGTAGGCATTTGGCATGTCGTGTGTGGGTGTAAACGTCTACCTTATTGTACGTTCATGTAGGCATTTGGCATGTCGTGTGTGGGTGTAAACGTCTGCCTTACTGTACGTTCGTGTAGGCAGCTGGCGTGTCGTGTGTGGGTGTAAACGTCTACCTTACTGTACGTTCGTGTAGACATTTAGCATGTCGTGTGTGGGTGTAAACGTCTGCCTTACTGTAAGTTCATGTAGGCATTTGGCATGTCGTGTGTGGGTGTAAACGTCTGTCTTATTATAAGTTCGTATAGGCATTTGGCATATCGTGTGTGGGTGTAAACGTCTGCCTTATTGTACGTTCATGTAGGAATTTGGCATGTCGTGTGTGGGTGTAAACGTCTGCCTTATTATAAGTTCGTGAAGGCATTTGTCATATTGCGTGTTCATGTAAACGGTAGCCATATTACATGCGCGTGAAGACATCTGACATACTGTGTGTGCATGAAACGTTCGCCTTATTGCTAGCACATGTAGGCCTGTGGCATATTGTGTGTGCGTGCAAACGTCCGCCATATTGCATTTGCCTGCACACATTTGTCATATTAAGTGTACATGTAAACTTACGCCTTGTTACATTTGCGTGTCGGCACTCGTCGTGTTGTGTAATCATGTAAATGTAATTATGGCATGGTGACGCCACCATAGCTTTTTAAAGATGATGACATTTATCTACATGATTATTGTCAAATACCAGGCAAAAACACTCAGAAATTAATGGTTATAATATATTTATTAAACGATGAGATTGACTTAGTAAACATTTATTTTACCTTAAATTTGAAGCAAAAACTTCCACATCAAAATCAAGTTGAGTTAATAGCAGTAAGTAATGTATAGCAGTCCGTAAGTACGGTTGAAATTTTAGAATTGGACTAAATTGGGAACAATGCGCTGTGGATATGTATGACGTACCATTTGTGTTAAGAGTACATATACGCCCGCAAGCTGAATATAGACGTAACTGTTGTTATAAATTGTAACCGCAGTTACAATTTTATAACAATAGTCACTAATTTGTAACTGCTGTTATATTTACAAATGTAACTGAAGTTATAATTAATACCAACAGTCAAAAAAATATGAAAGTCGTCATAAAATTATAACTGCGGTTACATTATTTAGTTGTTTTTATTTTTCCAAGCTAGACATAAGCACAAAGTCAGTTTGACTAATGGCATTACATTTTTCATAATGCATACTTGTCAAAATTGCATTTATTTATTTAAATCGGAATCATTCATTAAATTATAAAATCAATTTAAAGATACATTATTTAAAATAAAAAAAAGGGTCGGAAACAATGTAACTGCGGTTATAATTCGATTGTGAATTTCATATTTTGTGACTGTTGGTACAAATGTACAAATTGTAACTGCATGTATAGTTGTAAATATAACAACAGTTACTCATTTATGACTGCAGTTATAAAATTGTCACTGCGGTTACAATTTTGTAACAACAGTTACATTGATATTCAGCTGGCGTGCGTAAATGTACCTTTGACACAAATGGTACGCCATAGATATGCCTTAAATAAAACGACGACGCGTGCCATTATTATAAAGCTACAAGCAACGTGTATAGCAAAACTCGTGTAAGAATTTTACAATTGAAGAAAACGGGGAAATGGTACGATTCGGTTTAAGTTCTGTTTACAGATATGAAGAAGAGATGATAAACAGTAGATTTGACAACACGCCTACCGTACGCACATGACCGACTCGCGGAGTTCGTTATTTTCTTCACACAATGCCGTCCTTATAGTACTGACTTACATGGTGTTACAAAACCAGTATCAAGGAATATTTGAGCAATGTGAAAAGCGGCCTCGATCCGTATTCCTAAAGTACAGTCATACAACTAGTATATTTAGGCGTAAAAAAATATGTTTGTTTCAGGTTACATGCCTAAACTAATTAGGGTAGGTAGGTAGGGAATTATTATTCGGCGTAGCTGTCTAAGATCACTTTTGACCCAGATTTTCTTGCGATAATTATGCAGCGGGAAAATTGAATGCCAATAGAATTGGGAAAATTTTCTAATTCTAGTGAATGCAAACTTCAAACAATGGTTTAACGTATGCCAATAACTGTTGCATACTTTTGGGGATAAAAATTTTACATAATTGTTTACATAAGCGGTTAAAATGAAGTAATAAACATATCTTCAACATATACTCTAGAACTGAGCATAAATATGAAAGTATTTTCTTTTATTGTATGTCATGAATATAATATTATATTAATTCCCAGAATTAATCCACTATTTTGTTTAGCCTAGCGGCCCGCTCTGTTAATAACACTCGATTCTAGAAAGCGAGTTCAACACACGATTATTCTAAAAATAGCGTGCGTTGAGCTGCCGGTGTATAGCTGTTATAATATACATGCATCAATTAGCGTACAGAGAAACATAAGAGAGAATATTTCAATAAATGGGGAATTTATGTTTATAAACATACTGTGCATGTTAATTGAAATTGAATTGCGCTGTGTTCTATAAAGAAGCAATGATAATTGTACATTTCTATCAAATTCTCCAGTAGATGTTAATCAATCTATAAAATGATACATTTCAATAAATAACATGTTGTGAAATAAGTCTCGCCCGGAATACGTCGAAATGATATTCATGCTACTTTTACTTCATTTGTGTAGCATTAATACATTATTTGCAATGCCATTTATACACAGAAACCCTTGATACATAATATTCCTACCGAATATTATTTTTAATCGCCATAGTCTACTGTAATATTTGTGTTATAAAAAATGGAAGTCATCATTATTTCAAATAGGCTGAATGTTTTCTGAAGATTGCTTTTCCTGAGGATAAACAGTATAAATGATTTGACTTCGAAATGTGTATGTATTATGCATATATAACTTCCAAGATGAAGGTAGGGCATATTACTTAAGAATAACTATACGCGTCTGACACTAAATACTTTTCAATCATTCCCGCAATTACTTTCGTACATTGTTAATGTGTTATATTCGGCTGACAAATTTATATAATAATGATCTTAACGTAAATTATTTAGGTTATTCATGTATCACTGGTGAAAACATGGGGCGGTATGATCGGTTTATTCACGGTACAAATATTAATAATTATTGAATTAATCACAAATTAATTTGGGGATCCGAGTTTTCGTATGGTGTCCGAAATAGCTGGAGTCCGAGAAGTCTTCTTATATAGGTTGGGATCGAAAAATCTGGGGTCCGAGAAGCCATGTAACCGATCATCTTGGCCCTCTTGTATTATGTTTAGGGTAAAAATCATATCTCAATATTAATGTCAACGCCGATTGTCTTTTTTAAAGACATTTCTTTTTTTTTTTTTTAATTTATTTATTTTATTTGGTATATCTAAATGGTCAACTTGAAGATTCTAAAACTGAATGAATATTCAAAACAGGTCTCTAATATCATGAACAGATACTATCAAAACAAAACACTTATTTATACAAAAAAACAATAAATTATTGGAAAAAAGTAAAATAAGCAAAAAAATATCTGACCCACTCAATAAAATGTTCTAGGGTCGGGGCTTTTTTTCGTGTAGGTTGGGTAACCTGAAACAAAAATAATTTTTTTTACATCTTAATGGAATTCAATTATTTCCTCAAGATTGTTATTGTTTCATTTATATTTAATTCTTCATTCAAAATTGTATATATCTTTTTTTTAATTAAATGTTTATTATAGTAAGCCACGTTGTTCCTACTTCAAATTTTGAATATAAATTTAAAATCCATACAATGCAATTTTGATGATTTAGGACATCGTATGAGCTAAGGTATTTCGGTATCCTATGTTAAGATGGCGTTTTTATAGTAGTGATTTTGCTAATGCAAATCGTATAAGATAAGAGGGCATAGCATAATAACCACTATTGAGTCTCCCGTTTGCACTTGGAACAAATAGAGTCCAATTCGTGACAGCCTTAAGGTTGATATATTTGTAACACTATATAACTATTCACAATTAGACACTTTTTAACACTATACTGTATTAATAATTAAACATTTTAGTCAGCTTTCGTATTTATATATATATTTGTGTGTGCGTGCGTGTGTGCGTGTGTGCGTTTGTGAGTGAGTGCGTGAGTGCGTGAGTGAGTGAGTGAGTGAGTGAGTGCGTGAGTGAGCGAGCGAGCGAGCGAGCGAGCGAGCGTGCGTGCGTGCGTGTGTGAAATATGTGACATGTTAATGTTACTTTAAATTTAAGGAATTCAACAAGATTCTACGGTGCCCTGTTGGGTCATCCAGTTTATTTGAAAAACAAAAACTATGAAAGCAAACCCAAACCCGAGCTATTTAAGTGTGGGCCTTGATATGTTATTATTGCATTAGTTGATAATTTAATAACAACACGTGATCACTTTGTTTTTATTTATTTTGCTTGTAAAGTTTTATGCACTGTAAAACGTGCAAAAGGTGATTTGTTCGCAACCAAATGAAACGTTTTAAATGTAATAAACGGCCTAAATGGTGTTGTTTAAAATATATTTCCGTATCATGAGCGTTATTGGGGTACACTAAACTATATTCACTGTGATGTCCATTTTGAATTTTCTGACAAATGTTTGCCAATTGTTATGTGCAATAGGATCTGTGAATATGCCCTTTAATACCTGAGTCTCAAGCTATGACACAATCATAATGAGATACTGTAAACCATATGTGTTTTACAGATAAAAGACAACACGAACCACACCTTCCTTTTCTTGGCAGCATTTCTTATAGGTAAGTGGCATCGTTGCTATTAAGTAAATGGTAGCTCTTTCTTACAGATTCCTAGCTATTTAATAAACCGTTACTTTCTAGAGTTATGCGCATTAGTATTAAAAGTATGAAATCTGTGTAAACGATATACACATTTTTATTTAATAAACATATTTTTTAAATGTTGAAACCAATATAAAAATAAATTGTATTGTACTGCAATTTACTTCAATGAAACTGATTGAACATGGGTTATTGTTGAAACATAAATAAAACAAGTACTTAAGTATAATGTGCTAATCTATTGCAGAAGTTTTCGTCAAAGGTCAATACCTGCATATCCCTATCATTGTTTAAATAAAGGTACATAATGTTTCCAAATATAATTCAAGCATTCACTTGCTTACTTGATATATCAACGCCATGACACAAGTGTATAAAACATGCAGACATTTACAGTTTTGCTGCAAAAATGTAATTAGATCAATTGGCATATGCCTGACATTTGTGGAAACTCCTATTGTCCCAGGATGCAGAATGGGGCAGATCCCCAAGGAATACCAGCTGCGATGAAGGGTCTGTAGTAACGCCGTACAGCTGACGGACTTCAACAAGATAGCCGTGTGCGACGACAGGACTGAGGTAGGTCGTTTTTTAAATGGTTCCACGATGCTAGCAAATCCATTATTTGGTGCCAATAATCTATTTTATTGTAACATGTAATGAAGAGACTGGTCGCGTTGGCATTTTTAATTCGATATGAGCACATGCTCTATACAAAAACATCTTAAATTTCCACAATCAAGTTAATCTGTCATATGGTATGTCAAAATGCCAAAACGGCAAGCCGTTGTCATGAATTATACATGAAAACCATGGACCGCCTTGCGACATGGCGCTTTTTACAAACAAAATCAAGCTCCATGGATTTAGTATGCGGCCTTCTATCGACCACGGACTAATACTCAACGATTTACTGGTATTTAACATTTAACCAAATGGAAGCAGGAGAGAAACTAGGTACTTGGATCGGATTCGTTTCCTTGACCTGTTTTACCAATGGCAAGACTTTTGTAGGAATGCTTTTTGGATCGTCTGCTGACTAAGAGTTTCCAGACTGTCTTCTACGGCGGGTGTAGGTCCAAACAGGTAGGTAAATCCAAACACCGCCAATTTTTGTAATTGTCTGATTTCATTTATCTTTGTGTATTTCGTGACTGAGATACATCGTCAGTGTTCAAATAGTTACGTGTTACTTTTATCACTTAGTCTATACATCAAAATAAATGCAATATAGTAAATAAAGCTAACGACTGATTGTATCGTACCGCATTTACCACTGTAACTATAACTACATACGTAAATATATTCTATAGCATATAAGTACCCGGTCATTTTATTTTATTTTCTGTGTACAATTTCACAGCAATGCGATGCCGACAACATGGGTTCTGTTGGAAAAAAGAGCAACCTGGTCATTTGTTCCAAGTTAGTTGTTTTAACAACGTATTCCTTGCTATATACGATTATATGTATAAAATCACATATCTGAATAAACAAACTGGCAAAGTACAACTTTATTTATTTACTTTTTGTTTATAAGACTATACAGTAAGTGCCATCAGAATCATACTCTAAAGCAACTAGTGAATACATATAGTATTTACCTGTGATCCAAGATAAATATGTTTATATTGTATTTACCGATTTGATATTTCATTATTTTGTATAACCATAGTTTACACATGTTTCCATACAAAGCAGAATAGCGCAGTTGGCTAAAGTGTTGTCTACTGTCATTTCTTCGTATGACTCGTGAGTTTGATATCCGCTTGGGGTTTTAGTTTTTTCATTTTTGCTGAACAGTTTTTTTCTAAAATATCTCGTTATGTATTATTCTATTTGTTCTTCATTTAATGTTCTTAACATAACGCATTTCCTTAATCTAATATCATTTATAGTGCAACAAGAAATCAATTGTTCGTTGACATAGTCCCTTTAATAATTGTCATGGCGAAAGCTGAACAACGAGAAAATATCCAATTACCTCCGCCAAGTTATGTTGGTGTTTTTTATTTCCATATCACATATTACCCAATGTATAATCTCGTTGTGATATATATCACACAGATGTGAATGTATCACAGTGCTGTCACTGCGACTCCTCCATCATGGACCCGCGAAACTGTCATCTTCACCACTTGCGACCACAATCAGGTGCGTATCAAACTGCAAGCAGTCTGGACCATATTAATTTAACTTCACATTCAGTAGTAGCAGTAGTACTAGTAGTATAAGTAGTAGTAGTAGTAGTAGTAGTAGAAGTAGCAGTAGCAGTAGCAGCAGCAGCAGCAGCAGTAGTAGTAGTAGTAGTAGTAGGACGACCCTCATTTAATTGCTACCTTCCAAACCTATTAGATCCGTGTATTACATTACAGGTGTGCTTCGCTAAAGCAAACTATATAACCGGGGCTCCTTTGTCGTTCGCGTATGGCTGCCGGTACAAATTCGTGAGTTTTTAAATAATTCAAGTAATTTTGTTTTCTAAATACCTTTGTATTGATGACAAAATAAAAATATAAAAATCAACAAATTAACAGAACTACAAACCAGCATAGTAAGATTATTTTATACATTAAAATTACATAATAACAGGGCATTGCAACAGAAACATCAATCGAGACGTGTATAAATGCTGCAGAAGTTCCTTTATGTAAGTCAACAAAGAAGAAACGATTACGTTTAAATTGCCAATAACTCGAAAAAGTAGTTCCGAAACGGTAAAATATAGTTCGTATTGTAATCGCAGAATATGTTGACAGGTCATGTTAGAATCGAAATAATTTTTGCTTTATCGTTGTTGATCTGTGAATAAACAGCGATTTTTTGTTCTGATGCTCGTATATTAAACCACTTGGGATAACAGCCTCCTGGTTTACCTCCTTCGCATCAGAACTCAAAATCGTTGTTTATTTACAGATAAACAACTCAAAATGAAAAATTATTTCTTCAGTAAACTATTGCTAAGGGAGCAATATTGGCTTAAGTTCCTTTGATATAGTTAGTACTCAATTTCGAGATCTCTAGTATGCCATTTATCATCAAAACATCGTTCAAATGCCAACGGGGACGTTCTATTATATGTTGTTATATAATCTCTATTTATACACGTAAATTCACTAACTCAATACAACTGCCGTATCAAATTGTTATGGTATGATGATATGATATATATAGAAACATTATTAAGTTTAACTAGTTTTAATGTAAACACATTATAACAATAAAAAAGGACACCAATATAAACAAAACATGGGCAGTTACATTATACTACTTTAAGCAGTACCTTAATATTGGTAGAGAAGAACAAAAATGCATATTGATGGAAAAATAAATCCCCAACTGATGCCGGTGGTACGGGAGTAATTGCTTTTTTGATTGTATTTAGCTAGTGTACGAATATTTAGTTAATTTGAACAGGATTGAAATGTGCTCAGCATACCTTCAATATTGTTTAATTTCGGTCGATTATTACAATGCCACAGACGAATGAAATGTTTAGAATGACTATAACCCTTGTGATAATCTTCAGACTTGCTGATTGCAAACATTATTGACAACTAAAGCTATCACTGTAATGATTGGTACCCCGACTTACCGCTTTGACACAGATGAAGAGTGATTGGTACCCCGACTTACCGCTTTGACACACAGATGAAGAGTGATTGGTACCCCGACTTACCGCTTTGACACACAGATAAAGAGTGATTGGTACCCCGACTTACCGCTTTGACACACATATGAAGAGTAATTGGTACCCACGACTTACCGCTTTGACACACAGATGAAGAGTGATTGGTACCCCGACTTACCTCTTTGACACACAGATGAAGAGTGATTGGTGCCCCGACTTACCGCTTTGGCACAGATGAAGAGTGATTGGTACCCCGACTTACCGCTTTGACACAGATGAAGAGTGATTGGTACCCCGACTTACCCCTTTGACACAGATGAAGAGGTTTGCAGTTGTGGTGCTGTGATACAGAACAATGTTTCAAGTGACAAAATGGCCTGCATTCGAAGAAAAATGCAAAAAGAGAGCGAGCACACTATATGCCATGAATTAATATTTTGACCTTTGACCATGAAGAGAAGAACTGGAATTTTAGTTACAGACCTGGCCTTTGCGCGTGGCTCATAATGATCATCACTTAGGTCAAGTTATTTTAAAATCATTCTGTGTCGAACAAAATTATGCTTCATACACAAATTCTTTCTTATATAATATTTAACATTTTAAGTCATTTGAAAATCCCTTCATTCCAGACAATATTGTGTTTTTACAAATATTTTACATTTGATCTTAATCTTTGACCATAACCTTTGACAGACTAGCATGGGTCATGTACGCGACACACCATCAAGTCAAAGCAAATGATAATCTAAAGTAATATTAAAATCCACCGAAGAATCTAGAAGTAATTAAGCGAAAACAAAATATGGATGGACGTTTTATATTTGACGTTTTACCTCGTAGAGTGACATTGACATTCAAGCTACAGGAATGGTCCGTGCGCACAGCATACCATCTTAAAATGGTCACCATTTCAGCCAAGTCATTTGGAAATACCTCCATCCTAGATAACATTATGCTCCAGACAAATATTTTACATTCGATCTAGAATTTTGACCTAGACCTTTGACAGACAAACATGGGACATTTGCGCAACACATTACATGGTGATGGGGAATAATAACGTGAACTTATATTAAAACCCTTCCAGACATTTACGCGTTATGGAGCGAAAACGAAATATGGACGGATGTATGAACCAACACGCGCGATTCCTATACAGCCCCACATCTTTAAAAAGTGGCTGTATAATGAGTCATTTATGACGTTTATGTGAATAATTCTCCGAATTTTCAGCTGTGCAAAGCGCAGATGACGAATGTTTTCCAGTAACTGGACATATGTTTCGGCGCGTTCGGTCAAACTCCCGAGTGTCAGCACGAAAGCACGATGTGTAACGCGTGCTGCGCAGACGGCGGCCGAAACTTCGGCAAGTGCAAGGAAATACGGGGTATGTTATAATGTCTCATGTACCATCAGGGAAATACGGTTTGTGTTATGACGTCACACTTACCAGCAGGGGAATACGGGGGTATGCTATGACGTCACAAGTACCCCGCACGTAGTGTTGAAACAACGTCTTTACGTCACCTGTGCTAACACGTTGAGTTGAGTCTTCATGTCCTCACTTACACTAACAAGTAGTGCTGAAACGTACATCTTCATTTCACGATCATTACTAACACGTAGTGTTGAAACGTACGCTGTGACGCCACTAGGACCAAAGCGGTTGAAAAATTAAAGCGTGTTAGGCTACATATATCGTTAATTTAAAGGCTATACATTGGATCGAAGACCGGTAGTATCATGTTGACACATGTAAGTACGCATGAATCATTGAAGGAACTTACAGTTGCTAATTGCAAAAATCACAATTCTCTAAATTGAGCTTTTCATGTCTTTCTTAATTTCTTCGAACGAAATACAACCCTGTCTTAAGGCGATGAAGTTTCCATATGAGCACCGTGGTCTTAAAAGGAACTAATTAAAGCAGTGCTTTCAAATAAAACTTTTATTATACTACAATATATTAATCATGTCTGCACTTATAGTCCTAATTTCATTAATAATTTTATAAGAAGCAGGTGTGTTTTTTTCAGACCGCCTGTACATCTTGTACAAGAACAACCGCTTCAGTTTGGATACCATGAAAACACCATAGGGGCCGTAACTCGTGGCTTCCATGTACAATGTTCTAAAACTGCAATTATCGGACATTTTGCAACAGCAATGATATTGTTGTTGACAAAATCAAATCATATTTAATGTATATTTGGATTGCAGCTTAACTATAATCCAGTGACCTTGCTTTCCTGGCCTCGTGTTCACAAAACAAGTTACGTGTGATTTTCAGGTTTATGATGAACTTGAGCCAGATACTTTAGGATCAGGCTTAAAAATAGCGTTTACTAACAATCTGGATCAATTTTAATTGTTGATCTAATATATATTTTACATGGTTATGAACTCCACTTAGCGTATGTTTCTATCTGATATGAAGATTTTAATCAAAATGTAACACACATGTTAGTTTATTGTATCTAGAACAAAAGTTATTTCAAAAATAAAATATTTTTTTAGATTCAGCTCAGTTGAGCTGGAAGATCAAGATCAGCTTAGATTGATCTTGATCCTGCAGTTAATCCTTTGTGAACATGGGGCCTGAAGTTTGTGCGGTATATTTCTTTAGAGTTATTTAATCAGTGAAGATTATATACTATACCAGTATATGTAAATAGTTGTTATAATTGACAAACTCATCACATTTGTGTGGACTTTGCCTTTTTTCCATTTTCTTGATACAAGAATCATGACATGCATAAACGAACCAATCGAATAAAAATAACACAACTGAGATCTAAAATAATACATTTTTATTTTTAAAAACACAACAGCCAGTGTTCACTTGTTTTAGCACCCATTTTCTTTATATGGCTATATTGAAAACTTCAAAAAGAAACCACTAATTGGATTTCAAAATAATTTCGAAGAAATATTCCTTGGATGACCCTCTACTAGAATACTTCAAATTATTTTGATACTTTAAAAACATGACCCCCAAGAGGCAGTGCTTTTTGCTTAATTGGCTATATAGAAAACTTAAAAAAAACACTTCTTGTCAGTAACCACTGTTTGGATTTCAAAATAATTCAAAATTCATGTTCCTTGGGCAAAATACTTCAAAGAATGTCCCTAAAGGGGCGGCGCCTTTTTCCGTACAAGGCTATATTGAAAACTTTAAAAATCCTCTGTCAGTAACCGCTAGTTGGATTTCAAAATATTTTCACTGACATGTTCCTTGAATGGTCCTCTACCAAATTCCTATAAGTTATTTTGATACGTTGAAAACATGGCTGCCAGAGGGTGGGTATTGCTACATGTATTTTGAAAGTCTTCTTGTCAGTAACCACTGGTTGGATTTGAAATAATTTTACAGAAATGTTCTTTGGCTGGTCATCTACCAAAGTTCTTCAAATAATTTTGATTTTGATTCGTTAGAAATCATGGCTGACAGAGGGCGGACAACTTGTCCTTGTATGGCTACATTGAAGACTTTAAAAAATATTGTTAGAAACCACTGGTTGGATTTCGAAATAATTTCAAAGAATTGCTAAATGAATGACCCTGTACCAAATTCCTTACATTTATTATGATTAAAAAGCAACAACACAAAAACACACCTTGACTAGCAGGTGTGTAATTTTCCTTATATTGCTTAAATGAAAACTTTGAACATATTATATAATCACTAGCTGGAATTTGAAATAATTTCACAAAAATATTTCACGGGTAACTATCTACCACATTCATTCATATTATTTGGATACGCTAAGAACATGGCTTTCAGTGGTCAATCGTTGATACCAGTTGTCACTTTTACTTCATCTCTGAACATGCTTTAAAATGTTTACAAACCATTATGGTGAGCGACCCAGAGCCATTTTGGCCCTCTTGTTAGAGTAAGCTATTATGTCTCTAGAAAAAGTTCTGCATTTTCAAAATGTTGTATAATAAGAATCAACACACAGAAACACAACAAATTCAATGTATATTGAAATAATTTTATTAAGGCTAATGTGTTGTTATTTATAATTTCTAGTATATTTTTCTTAAAAGAATGTCAAAAAAGATGCGTTTTATAAGGGAAAACGATACCACTTTAATTAAGAGCATAATCTCAAACAAAAAATTATTTCTGTATCCTGTGTTAAGATGACGTTGTTATAGTCATGATTGTGCTCATGTAGATCGTTTAAGATAAGAGGACATAGCGCAATAACAACTATACATACAGAACAATTAGCGCAATAACAACTATACATACAGAACAATTCGTGGCGGACTTAAGGTTGGTATATTTGTATTTAACACTATACTGTATTCATAATTAGACAGTTTAGTCAGCTGTATTATTTATAAGCCTACTCAATAAAAGGCAATTATGTTATATATTACTGGAAGAATAAGAACTAGTGTTATTTAAGCGTGGGCATCGATATTTAATGTATTGATAGTTTAATAAAAACACATGATCACTTATCTTTGCTTGTACAAATGCTTGCACTGTAAAACATGTTAAAGGAGATGTGTACGCAGCCAAAAGGGAAGTTTCAAATGTCATTAAACGTCATGACTATTATTGAACGATCCATAACCCTGATATTCCAATATAATTCCGTATCATGAGCTTATCGGGGTACACTATACTGCATTCACTGTAATTTTCATTTTGAATTTTCTGACAAATGTTTGCTAATTGTGCAATATGATCTGTGAACATGTCCTTTAATACCTGAGTCTTAAGCTATGACACAATCATTATGCGATACTGTAAGTCACATTTGTATTGCAGAAAAAAAAAGACAACATGAACCACACCTTTCTTGTTTGGGCAGCATTTCTTTTAGGTAAGTGGCATTGTTGATTATAACTTAATAAGTAAATTTTAACACTTTCTAACAAATTCGTAGAGCTGCTTTCAATCGTATGTTTATTTAGGAAATTGTTACTTTGTAAGAGTTAGTATCATTATCGTTAAAGTAATATCCAACATCTATGGCAAACGGTCTATACATTTCTGCGATAAGTATATATTTAAAATGTTGAAACCAATAGAAGAATAAATTGTAATATACTGCAAGTTATTTCATTGAAACTGATGATGAATATGGGTTATTGTGGGGACATAAATAAAACAAGTGCTGTAGTATATTTCTAATCTAGATCTACTGCAGAAATTATTCGTTAAGGCCAATACCAACATATCCGTATACTTGTTTAAAAAAAAAAAAGGATCTGACATGAGTTGTCATTTCATACTATATTTTATTAAACGAGCTCAGGAATTTTGTTAGTAAGCGAGCGTTTGGCGGGCTTACTAACGAATGTCCTGGACAAGTTTAATAAAATATGGTATGAAATGACAAAAAATGTCAGATATTCTTCATTACATGCTTTTAAACGAAAGAAAAAAAATTAATAATTTTACCAAAAGATGTTGATAAATCCTACAAGTTGTGTACTGACGTGACGTCATTTCATGTTGACGACGTCATTTCATCAAATTAACGACATGCGATTGGTCAGTCAAAGAATACGTAGCCAATGAAAGCGCTTAAAATGTTATCTTACACATTTTTAAGATACAAACATTCGTAATGGCTGTATTACACGGAAAACAAGGTATAGCATGCAATAAATATAATTCAAGAATTCACTTGTTTACTTGATATATTAACACCGATGACAGAAACGTGTATAAAAGGCGTTTCCATTTTGCTGCTCAAAGTGTAAATGCCTCCCCAGCTCCTGTTAAAGGATTAACTCGATTTCATAAAACTTCAAAGACGCTTCGCAATCTTCACCATGTGTTGTTTTGTGTAAACTAGGTTAACAGGTAAACACGTGATATTCGATTACAATGATTGGACAAAAATCTAGCATAATTTGCATATGATTGACCTTTGTGGAAACGTCTATTGTCCCAGGTTGCGCTGTGGGGCAGATCCCCACGGAATACCAGCTGAGATGCAGGTCCTGCAATAACGCATTGCAGCTGACAGACTGCAACGCGATAGCAGTGTGTGACAACAGGACTGAGGTACGTCATTTATTCAATCTCATTAAAATCATCTCCAGTCTGACGCTAACTGGATCTGATGAGTTCGCCTTAGGGGTCACGTTTAGACGACCTTTTAAGGAGCCAATCAAATTGTTGCATTCAGAATGTTGTGGTATAACTTTATTATACAAACCACAAAACTATGCACAAAATTAACTTGAACTTTGGATGTTAGGTCGCCTAATTTACCAATATATTCACGTAAAAAGTAACTGTAAATGAATTATTCCCGAGAATCAGCTGGAAGTGCATAACTTTTCAAAAGCCGTGGCCAAACTTTGCTGTGAAAAATGCAATCTCACTGGGCGCAGAAGGGTTGATATTTTATTGGTCGGAAGGTCATTTGAACGTGATATGTTATACGATGTGTTCAGATAGTTACAACGTTAGGATTTTATTTTAATGAAATGGCCATGTGTTATACTGGTTTTACGGTGGTTATATAGAACACCAACCTCCACACAGCTGCTGACGAGCATAGCTCGTATTAAACCACTGCCGGCTTGAACTTCCACGTGACCGTAGTCAAATGACATTGTGTATTTAATAGTGGACAAGCAAAATAAAACAAAACGTGGACATCGTAACATCCTTGCGTTGTTATGTTTAATATATGTCTGAGCAGATTTCTCACGACATACCGTGTAAATTAGGACTCGAGCTAGCATATGTGTAAAACAGACGAATTAGAACCTGTTCTATTTCGTCTACTTAGCATATGACAATGACCAATCAAAATTAATAAAAATGTAAACTTAAACCAAACATTGAAGTTGGTAACTTTTGGGCATGTGTATGATTGATATTTAATATGCCATGAATACCAAAAGTTCAAATTAACTGTAGAACCATGTTGTCATGTTGTGTAACTATTTCCAATATTATTAATATATTTTAAACCAGGAACATGTTTTGATGTCATTGATGTTTTGTTCTGTATTGCAGTTTATGTTATGTAATACGTAGCACTCATCTCAACATTTTATACAATGTCAAACAATTTGGATATATGTATATCGTGCCACAAACACATGGCTATTGAGTGGATTAAGCCTCGAGGAGTACGAGACAGTAAGCATATCTGTCTTAGTTATAAGGTGTGAACGAAAAACAATTGTTTTGTTTGAAGCAGATCTGGATTTGCGTATCTGCTAAGGCAAGTCGTGAAAACTGGGCTTAATATATATGTCTATATTAGTAATGCAGTATTTCTGAGGGAATTTTATAATGTAATAATAATAAAAATAGAAAGATATATACAAATGAATCCTTTCAAATCTGGAAGGATTTACTCGTGGTTGTAGTGTTTATTGTAAACCGCATGGGTGAAATAACCGCTGCGAGTAGTATGATAGCTCATAGACCAAATCGCCACCGTAGTATTACAAGGGTCTATCTGCTTCTGAACACATGTTAGAAAGGCCCTTGTGATCCTAACGTGCCGTAATGTGCATTGTCTGGTGCCGCTGATGAAGATCAGTGGTATGATTCTTACTCTTTTAGCTGATTTCCGCCTTTTGAATGTACATGTAGATACAAATCATGATACACAGTGCTTGATTTATTCCATTAAAACGTTTTACCGAATCCCTTGGGGTAGAGTAGTTACCTCCCATGCAGTGCTCTGTAAGCGCATCCGTGAACAATGAAGTGGCTGTATTATTATTTTATTTAAGAAAATCTGTTGTCAGCATGGCTGCACACTGGGGGACATCGGTTTGATGTCCGAAATCATTCTATGTTCCATTTTTTCTAACCATTTATTCAAATGTTCCTTAACGTCTTAAGGTTTACTAGGGATACTGCGCGTAACATCAGGCAGATTTTTGTAATGAAATTCTGTGAGAATAGTTTACTAAAAAGCTGAGGGGGGGGGGGGGCCTATATAGGAAGCTTTTATTTATGACCATTCACTATTGATTCAAATATTCCTTCACATCTTAGGATTACTAATGGCAACCGAGTTCAACATCAGGCAGATTGTTTATGAGATTCCGTGAGAATATTTGTAGGAAAAGCTGAGGGGTCTATATAGGAAACAAAATAATTTCGAAAATGGCCAAATGCAAAATGACTTAGGATAAAGCCTTGGCACTTTAGTGATTTTATAGTTACTTAATTGCAAGAAAGGTTTTAAAAGTTCCATCGTCATAAGATGTGGTTTGAACCTTGCTCTTCGTAATGCACAGTCGTCTAGAACCATTTCGATTTATATTTCCCTCTAGACCCGTTAGACCTAAAATTAATTCCCGATCTTTTATAGGAATACTACATGGACACCCTACTGACTTACTATTGTCGTTGATACCTGAGGATATGCCAGACTACAAACCATTCCCAATTTTTTTTATAGGAATGCTACATGGACAACATACTGACCGTGAGCTACCAGAGTGTCTACACAGGCGGATGTAGATCCAGAGAGGTATACTACTGCCTAACTGCGCCAGTATTTGTAAAAAAATTTAACTTTTTACAAACATAGCTACTTGTTCCACTATCTTATTGCAATTGATACTCACTGGTACATGTAGTTGATTCATTATTTTAATTACTAAGAAATACATCAACAAACAAACCATTGATGAATTTAATTACAACACAACGGTGACAACACGAACTATCTTTCTCATACTTATGTTCTGAGCAAGGCTCGTGTCTTATTCGGTACCCGTTTTATATCGTATATTCATGTGTAATTAAACTAGCAAGACGAATACGTGAATTTGCTCCGTGATCATGACTCCTGAAGCATGTTCGTCCCATTTATTTTGTATGCTTACAATTTCACAGCAATGTAACGGCGACCCCACAGCTTCTGTTGGGAAAAAGGAAACCCTGTACATTTGTTCCAGGTAAGTAGCACTGGCAAATATGTATGTGTGCTATATAAGTCAAGACATTTAAAGCAGCAGTCCAGAAATATGTTAATAAAAATAAAACTTTGCGGAAATCATTTCTAATTGACATCTTACCGATCAAAATACAATAACAAAAAACGAATCGAAATCGGTAAAATAATAACGTGTTCTTAGCTTTTTATCGTATAGTTATCTGTATTCGATAGCTGGTGATGCCTCTGGAGTAAATCAGCAGGTACATTAGTGTATATTCCGTTCGTACCAAGTTTCTTCGAACGTAGACATTATAAAATGCCTTTCGTAAATAAGAAACACTTCAGTCGAATAAACGTCATTAACGTTCATTAGAATTAATGCCGATTTAAGATATATTGAAATATATTATACGGACTTCGGCTTTAAGCCTGCAATATATTAAAACATAACGTTGTACAGACAGGTCTGTTAAATAATTTATTTCTGCATTCGACCATACCGAACTGTTCAATATTTATGAAATGAAATTCAAATGAATGGAAACGATTAGAACATCGAATGAGAGAATTGGCAAAGTATTTTTTTATTCAGTGTACTTGAGTGTGCATTTCAAGAAAAAAAGACAGTTTTTTAAACAGTTTTGAACTAAGAAGAGCAGATCTAATTGTTCAAACTACGTTTATACAAAGTTTACCAACCGTCAATTCTTTAATCATGATTATTTTTCTCTCATTCTTCCAGTTTAAAAGAATCAGATTATTGTAAAATATGTTTGAACTAGCGCTTGATTGTCTATGTAAATTTGTAAAATATGTTTGAATTAGCGCTTGATTGTCTATGTAAATTTGTGAAAAATGTTTGAACTTGCGCTTGATTGTCTATGTAAATTTGTAAAATATGTTTGAATTAGCGCTTGATTGTCTATGTACATTTGTGAAATATGTTTGAACTTGCGCTTGATTATCTGTGTAAATGTGTGAACTATGTTTGAACTAGCGCTTGATTGTTTATGTAAATGTGTGAAATATGCTTGAACTAGCGCTTGATTGTCGATGTAAATATGTGAAATATGCTTGAACTAGCGCTTGATTGTCTATGTAAATATGTGAAATATGCTTGAACTAGCGCTTGATTGTCTATGTACATTTGTGAAATATGTTTGAACTTGCGCTTGATTATCTGTGTAAATGTGTGAACTATGTTTGAACTAGCGCTTGATTGTTTATGTAAATGTGTGAAATATGCTTGAACTAGCGCTTGATTGTCGATGTAAATATGTGAAATATGCTTGAACTAGCGCTTGATTGTCTATGTAAATATGTGAAATATGCTTGAACTAGCGCTTGATTGTCTATGTAAATATGTGAAATATGCTTGAACTAGCGCTTGATTGTCTATGTAAATTTGTGAAATATGTTTGAACTTGCGCTTGATTATCTGTGTAAATGTGTGAAATATGCTTGAACTAGCGCTTGATTGTCTATGTAAATGTGTGAAATATGCTTGAACTAGCGCTTGATTGTCTATGTAAATATGTGAAATATGCTTGAACCAGCGCTTGATTGTCTATGTAAATATGTGAAATATGCTTGAACTAGCGCTTGATTGTCTATGTAAATGTGTGAAATATGCTTGAACTAGCGCTTGATTGTCTATGTAAATGTGTAAAATATGCTTGAACTAGCGCTTGATTGTCTATGTAAATATGTGAAATATGCTTGAACTAGCGCTTGATTGTTTATGTACATATGTGAAATATGCTTGAACTAGCGCTTGATTGTCTATGTAAATTTCTAGTTGCTGCAGACACGAGGACGATTGCAATCGACGCCTTTGTGGCATCCACGACACAAGTAAGGCCAGACAAAGAAATTGTGCGTTTAAGGCAACGGTCTCAAAAACGTTATGAAGGGTCGGGATTTGAGTTTTTTTAACGCGTAACTCGAAAAGTATTACTAGAGTGATGACACTTTATAATCATATCATACAGCATATGAACTTGCGCATCTGGGTATTTTGGCGCATTTTTTTCCGACATCAGCGGACTTATGGTCCTTTTTGTAGAAAACAAGTGACATTTTTGGCGCGCGTTACTACTAGAGAGATGAACGAATTAACCAGCTTGTGAACGTGTGCTCCTGTGTATTTTGGTGAATTTTTTAGTGCAGATTGGTGAGAGGTCACCGGAGTTATAGCCCTTTGTTTTAGCAAAAATTGACATTTTTGGAATTGTGTCGCGTACAAGTCGAGAGGTATAACTGCTAGAGTGATGAAACTTTATAGACATATTCATTAGCGTGCGAACTTGTGCACCTGAGTATAGTTATTGCATATGGTTGTGGGGGCACCCGTGTCCTTTGGACACATGTATAGTTTATATACATTTGATAACGTACATGTTATACTTGTATCTGTTTGCGTATCACTTATCAACGTATCAAACTGTCACAGTATATACATTTGATAATATGCACGTTTTGCTTGTATTTACTTACCATAGCACATATTACCCCATGTATAACATCGTTGTGATATATATCACACAGACGTGAACGTATCACAGTGCTATCACTGCGACAACTCCGTCAGGGACCCGCGAAACTGTGTCACCCTCACCACGTGCGACCACAATGAGGTGCGTAGCAAATCGCGACTCTGGATCATAATAATGTAACCTCTCATTCAGTAGCAGCAGCTGTCGTACCGGAAAAAAAAGTAGTTAGAAGAAAAATTACTAGTAATAGTATTAGTAGTATAAGTAGTAGTAGTAGTAGTAGTAGTAGTAGTAGTTGTTGTTGTTGTTGTTCTTGTTGTTCTTGAAGTAGTAGTTGTAGTAGTAGTTGTAGTTGCAGAAGTAGTAGTAGTAGTAGTAGTAGTAGTAGTAGTAGTAGTAGTAGTAGTAGTAGTAGTAGTTGTTGTAGTAGTAGTAGTAGTAGTTGTTGTTGTAGTTGTAGTAGTAGTAGTTGTTGTAGTTGTAGTTGTTGTTGTTGTTGTTGTTGTTGTTGTTGTTGTTGTTGTTGTTGTTGTTGTTGTGGTACTATGAGTAGTTGTTTGAGAACGTCCTTTTACAATCTCATTTAATTACTTCCTTCAAAACCTGTTAGATCTTTAAATTTAATTACAGATGTGCTTCGCTAAATCAAAGTATAATCCTGGAGCCCCTTTGACGTTCGAGTATGGCTGCCAGAACACATTTGTGAGTATTTAAACAATTCAAACATTTTTGCCTAAAGTCCATTATGCCTAGAGTCCATTAGGGCCGCGACAAATGGCCCAGAGTTGGCTTCAGTGAAAATCCGCTTGATGCCCTTTGGCACGCGCTGGCCCGTAGTTTTGAGCTTGGCGCTTACTAGCACCATACTGCAGAAAGTGAGAACGTTTTGTCACGCGCCAAATGACACCAAGGTTACACTAGTTTGCGCAAACATCTGGCGAGTTAAGGCGTCAGTACAATCTTAAAGATCTGGTACTTAGCGACAAAACTTTCTCATTTTGCAATGTTGGCGACGTGTTGGGGCGTATTAGCGACATTAGATGCTTAGGTGGCGCCAATTTGCCGCCAAAGGTCGTCAAAATAGTATTTTGGGCTATGGCCTCCGCTATATATAAACTGCCGATCCAGAGGAATGAATCACAGAAGGTCAAGTGCATAAAGTGTCACGTCACCATGAACACTGACCTAGGGTCATTTATACTTCTTCATCACAAGGCTATGCGAGTGTATGAAGTTTTTTTTAATTAAATAAAGTAGATCTAGCCTAAAGCGCAAGGGAAGAAGGAAGCACCAGTGGTGAGTCCGACCCATGATCCATCTCCAGGTCCGAGCTGAACGAGGCCAATAAATTACCCTAATGGAGGAGCTCAGAACCCATGACAGGGCAACGTTCAAACCCCGGAACAGGCTGTCTACAAAAATGTTTGATGAATTGCTCGAGTGGTTGACTTCCTGCATCTAGGGGCAGGACACCAAGTTTAGTAAGGCCATTCCTGTTGGTTTCACGTTGGCCGTTTTTTTCTCAGATATTTCAAAATAGGCGACAAATTACACTTAATTGGATTCAGGTGGTTCCAATCATCTTATGACAGGCGATGAATTTGACACCGTGCACATTTTAAAAATTTTGAAACATTGAGGGCGTCAAATCTATGTATAGCGCCGATTCGTGTCATTTGGTATGCTAGTTTGCGCGAACATCTGCTGCCATTTGTAGCGCGACAGAACTTTCACACTTTGCGCCTTATGGTGCTAGTAAGTGCCAAGTTCAAAACTACACGGCGTACATCCAATATTTTTTAATTTTGGTCGATGATAACAATGCCACATACGATGGAAATGTTTAGAATGATTATAACCCTTGTGATAATCTTCAGGAACGGCTGATTGCCTACACTTTTGACAATTTGAGCTATCATTAATACCCCGACATACCGCTTTAACACAGATGAAGAGGTTTGCAGTTGTGGTGCTTTGATACAGAACACCATAAGAGGAAAAAATGCAAAAAGATAAAGTACAACGTATGCCATGGACAAATATTTTGACCTTTGATCATAAAGAGTGACCTTGAATTTTCTGTTATATAGACAAAGTTATTTTAAACTCAGTCTATTTTGAGCAAAATTATGTTTAATAAACAAACTTCATTCTTATATAATATTTGATCTTTAAGTGTGAGTTTTCATGATGTTGAGCAATTTATTCCGAGTTATAACAGAATACCTCTTATATGGCTCGAAAACGATTATTATTTTTATTTTATTTTTGACCGTTAACTTTAAAGTGTTACCTTGACATTTAAGCTATACTACTGGACTGTTTCTTGCGCCCAGCATACCATCTCACAATGGCCACCATTTCTGCCAAGTCATTTGGAAATCTCTTCATGCTTGAAAATATTGTGCCGCAGACTAATATTTTTTCATTTGGTCTTGAACTATGACTTTGACCTTTATCAGACAAGCATAAGTCAGTATGCAACACATCATATGGTCTTACATATGGGGAATAATAACGTAAAATTATAGCGGAAACGAAATATGGACGGATGTATGGAACAACACGCGAGATTCCCATACAGCCCCACTTTTTCAAAAAGTGTCTGTATACTGAATCATTTATGACGTCATATTTTATTTGAATAATATTCTCCGAATTTTCAGCTGTGCAAAGCGCTGATGACGAATGTTTTCCAGTACCTGAACACGTGTTTCGGCAAGTTCGGTCAAACTCCCGAGTGTCAGCACGAAAGCACGATGTGTAACGTGTGCTGTGCAGACGGCGGGTGTAACTTCGGCAGGTGCAATGAAATACGGGGTATGTAATGACTTCACACGTACCAGCAGGGAAATACGGAGCATGTTATGACATCCGAAGTACTCGCACGTAGTGTAGAAACAACGTCTTTACGTCACCAGCACTAACACGTTGAGTTGAAACGTACCTCTTCATGTCATCATTAACACTAACAAGTAGAGTTGAAACGTAGTTCTTCATGTCTTCATACAACACTAACAAGTAGTGTTAAAACGTACGTCTTCATGTCATGATCAGCACTAAAACGTAGTATTGAAACGTAAGTTGTGACGCCACTAGAACCAAAGCGGTTGAAACCTTAAAGCGTGTTGGTCTACGATATATAGTTAATTTAAAGGCTATACAATGGATCGAGGACTGGTAGTACCATGTTGACACATGTACATTCGGATGAATCATCGAAGAAACATATGTAGGTTATTGCAAAAATCACAGACAACCATGTCTTAAGGTGATCACCTTTCCATAACAGCACTGTGGTCTTGAAAGAACCCAACTAAAGGAGTGCTTTCAAATAAAACTTCCAGTATACTGCAACGTATTAATCAAGCTTCCATTTATTGTCCTAATTTCATTATTCATTTTATAAGTAGCATGTGTTGTTGTTGTTTTTTTCAGACCGCCTGTACCTCTTGTACAAGAACAACCGCTTCAGTTTGGATGCCATGAAAACAACACAATGACCGTAACTCTGAGCTTCCATGTACAATGTTCAGAAATTGCAATTATCGGACATTTTGCAACAGCAATTATAGTGTTGTTGGCAAAATAAAGTCAAATTTAATGTATATTTGGAATACGGACAAAGTACAACTCAGTGACCTTAAAAATACAAACACAAATGGAAACAAAAATAAAATAATTATTGTTACAAACACACCAACCAGTGTTCACTTTTGTTAGCTCCCATTTTACCAACATTCCAAAATTTGCAGTATGTTCACTTTAGTATATTGATAATTGGAAACCCACCATGCGTTTGTACTTCGTCGCATTCCTCTAAAACAGACCTTTCTAGTTGTCGCTACTAATGTTTTGAACTCCTTTAGAGCTGTTGTTAAAGGGACTTGCTCACAGATTTGTGCATTTTTTATAATATGCCATTAAACTAGAAAACCTTACGCATCTGAACCAAAAAAACTAAAGTATTATAACAAGAAAGGCATCGAAAAAGAAACAAAATGTGCCGCCATACTTTATGTGATTCATTTATTTTCAACAATTTCAAAAGAAACAACATACTAACGCTTTATAATTTAATCCATTTCAACCTATGATTACTCATCAAAGAAACATTATTTTCAATTAATTTCTGTCAGTAGCGCTATTTCTCTCCTATATATACAGTTTTCTTTTAGGTATGGAATCTGTAACAAAACTTTTGGAAATTGTCAATTCGTCAATCTGTGAACAGGTCCTATTAAAGGCGTAGTGTAATCCTTCTTTGTTTGATCCCCCGTATGCATTTTCGAAGTTTATGAGGTCCTTCCGCGCCGAAGCTGCATTATGTGTGGCCCGGGTGTGTCCCAGCACCCCTACCTTATTTACTTTTACACTCATCGAAAGTTGGGACGAATTTTGAATCATAGCTGCAATTTCCAGCTATTTATCTTTTACTGAAATATGTGTGATTTTGGTGTGGTCTTGTGCTGTGGGGGGGAGGGGGAGTACCCCGATGGAAACCCCACCTGTCCGGTGTGGTGACCACCGACCAAACTCACTTGCGCCGAGTGGGGAGCGAACACAGGTAGCCTAGGTGAGAAGCGAGTGTACTAACCACTGTGCTATCCGGACAGCCATTATTTGACCCTCCTACCTAAATCTGGGGTATTGTAGTCCTGTGTATTGGCACCCGGTTGTGGTCACAGTGTGGACAGTGTTATCATCTGCTATCAATACACTACTGCAGAGGAAACAGTGCACCTAGGCATTGCTCAGTCAGCTAAGAGAAATGGTTGCAGATAATGATAAGAGACTTTATGGTGGACCAATACACAGAGCGGAATACCACACGGAGACGACAGACATTTCTTAAACTAGGTCTTTAACAACACAACATGACAATCTGACAGTTACGATCTCGTCATCGGTAACGTTTGGCATCAAACACGGTCTAGATATCAATTTCGTCGTTTTCCATCTAAAATCTCATCTGATAATCCCATAAAACATCAGAAATGAAATCGCCGTTTATCATTTTATTTATCTTTTTATGTATATCTTGTATAGCCGGAATATTGATTGGTGAAGTACCACGCGTCATTCGTTGTATTGCGTAATCCGTAAGCGTTCAACAAACCTTTCCACTCATTTTCTCACTAACATTTGAACTTAGGGTTATGGGTTTTATGTACATGCTTCAAAAATCACAAGCATTTTTGAACACACGCTTTACCATAAATGAACAGATTAGGAAACAATGAACCTTGTCGAACGCCTCTGTGTATATTGAAAACTAAAAAAAAAATATCATTATTTGTTACATATGACATTGTTTTCTTCGAGCTTTACCCAATTCATTGAGTGTTGGCAAAACCTATTTGTTTCAAGGCAATCCAAAAATAAAATCATGATCAGTACTGTTCAAGTTTTTATTTAAATCAGAAAAAAACACGTTTTAAGTATTTCCTGTAATATTCTATCATATGGATTATGAATGGTCGTGTTTGTGAAGACTCGCACATAGGACGGTATACATGTATAAAGGACGCTGGTTGCAGTGTTATTGATTATGTCTTATGTATGGCTGATATGATGCCTAATTTCACACAATTCTCGATCTCGTCACCAAGCATAGAATCAGACCACTGTAAAATAGAATTTTCCATTAAAACTACTAACTTCGATCATATAAATACAGACTTAAACACTAGTAGTGATACTGAGGCCATTAACCTTCCTAAAATAAACCATACTTTTAAATGGGACGAAAACAAAAGATTAGTCTTTGCAAGTACTTAAGAATCAGATGAAATCACAAATAAATTAAATGATCTGACCTCAAATGTAGACCTAATCACACAAAATGCAGAAATTGATGATAATTTGGAATCTTTCTGCAACTAGTAAGTAATAATATTTGTACACCATTCACAAAAATGTCAAACAACACAACACACACACAAATTCAAAGGCCAACAAAAACTGGTATGACAGTGAATGTAAACAAAAACAATCCGATTTTTACAAAACCCTTAATAATTATAGAACTGATAACTGCGATGCAAATAGGAAAAATAGGGTACATGTCAGGTCACAATACAAATCCCTGATAAGGTCAAAAAAGTACCAATATGACAAAAAGCAAACAGAAAAACTAACTAAAGCCAGACTAAACAATGCTAACGATTACTGGAAGTTATTAAAATAGTACAAATAACACAACCACAAACATATCACATGATACATTTGCTAGATATTTTAAAGCAATAAATTGTCCAGATTCAGTGTTTTACCAAGCAGATGAAGATACTTTACATTTCAACGAACGTTATGTTCAATGGGAATTTAATATCATGTTTGAAGAGCTGAATGTCAACATTAGTAACGATGAAATATTTTAACGCATGTAAAGAGTTGAAAAATAACAGATCAGGAGGACCAGATGTTTTCATAAATTAATTTTTTAAATATGGCATAAATAGTCTTATAAATTACTTGAATAAACTATTCAACAGGATTTTTTATTTAAACTACTTTCCAGAAAATTGGTCAAACGGTTTTATAATACCACTACATAAAAAAGGTGACACAAACAATCCAGAGAATTATAGAGGAATAACACTACTAAGCACACTTGGGAAATTATTTACAAGGGTTCTTAACAACAGCCTAAATAAATGGGCTGAAAAATACAATGTGTATGTTGATGCACAAGCAGGTTTTCGATCAAATATGTGCACTACTGACAATATCTGCATTCGTCATGCAGTAATCCAACAAATGTTAAATAACAACAAGAAATTATTTGTCTGTTTTGTCGATTATACCAAGGCCTTCGACTTACTGGTAAGAGAAAAAATATTGACTAAACATATCAAATTAGGCGTTAGAGGAAAAATAATAGACATAAAGTCCCTTTACTCAAATGTAAAATCAAGTATCAAATTTAATAACTGTTTAAGTGAAAGCTTTATATGCAACCTAGGGGTCCGTCAAGGAGATTGTTTGTCACCGTTCCTATTTGCCATGTATATAAATGACCTTGAAGAAACATTGATACTAAAAGGCCACCAGGGCATATGCATCCACATGCTTAATTTATTTATACTATTATATGCAGACGACATAACAATAATGTCAGAAACTGAACATGACCTTCAACATGGATTAGACATTCTGTATGAATATTGCAATCAATGGAAACTAACACTTAATGTACAACAAACAAAAGTATTAATATTTAAACAAGGAGGAAGAAGAGGACAACACTTTTTATATGGCGATCAAGAACTTGAAATTGTTTCAAATTTCCCATATCTGGGCATAACATTCTCTTCAAGTGGATCTTTTAATCTAACATTTGATAAACTAGCAGGCCAGGCCCTGAAAGCAATATTTAAATTAAAATCATACCTATATAAGTTTACAGACATATCAGTTGAATACACACTATCATTATTTGATAAACTTATCCTACCGATTTTAAATAACGGAAGCGAAGTTTGGGGTTTTAATAACTAATTATTAACAGTAAAAGACTAGAGACCGTACATCTGAAATTGTGTAAACAACTTTTGGGAGTAAGATTACAAACACAAAATAACTTCATATATAGTGAGTGAACTTGGCAGATTTCCTCTAAAATGCAGTATTATAGTTAATATTATTCGATACCGGTTCAAAATCTAAAAAAGCACAGAAACCAAACTAGTCAAAATCACATACAAAATGTTGTTGATGGAATTAGATGCCAATCCAAACAAACCTTCATGGGTAAAATCGTTAAAAGAATCTCTTGAACAATTAGGGGTTTATCGTGTCTGGCTAAATCAAGGTGTCGAAAACGAAAACGTATTTATCTCACTATTTCAACAAAGATCACAAGGCACATACCTGCAAAATTTAAATGATGAACTCAACCTGTCCTCAAGAGCATCAACATATATACTTTTTCATGACTTTGGTTACAAATATTACCTTAACTGCTTAAATATTAAAAAATACAGACACGCATTAACACGCATAAGAACTTCCTCACATAGACTTGCAATAGAAACAGGCAGATGGCACAAACCTAACAAAATCCCACGAAATGAACGTAAATGTATCTCTTGTAACACTCTTGAAGACGAATTTCATTTTTTACTAGAATGCCCACTATACACTGAAATCCTAAAAACACACATTAAAAAGTATTATTGGAAACACCCCAACATACTGAAATTTACAGAATTAATGTCATCAAATAACACTGCATAATCAAACACCTAGGAATATATATACATCAATCACTGGTGCTAAGGGACTGTATCACACGTACAATATAATTTAATTATTAATTTTACCTTTCATATAAATATAAACATACTCACAAACCATGGATGATGGTTGCCTGTAGCATACAGTAATCCATGCTCAAAATGCCCTTACAGCACAGATGAGAACACACACCATTATTTTTTCATCCAATTGGTAAAAAAAAAACAATTTGGACAAAAAAAAAACAGCAGTGGTACCTGAAAACAATACACACAAGAAATAAAAACAAATACAATTTACAATACAACTTAGTGGTTTTAAGATAAATTGTTAACAATAATGTTTGAATAATGTAATTATACATAAATAATATATATATATAAACTTTATATATGTTTTGCTTAACGCCACTGTTCATATTTATACAAGTATGTATATTATTAACACCTAATTCAACAATAAATACCGCCACTATATATATATAACTGTCTCGATTCCTGTTATTGTTTTGTTGTTTATCCACTTTTGATAAAATTCATGCAACTTTTATTAAAATATGCAAGGGAAATCTTTGTTACTGCATTTTTTAAAATATGAATACATATATACCGTGTATACCTACAAACAATAGACTTATATTGCCTGTACTACCAGTATCCATCAGGTTATCTAAGAATGCCTTGTTGCAAAGAATTATGTAAGCTTCAAGCTAGGATCAAATGATCTTGTTTTTGTTTGTGTGTTTTTGTTAATGTTTGTATTATTTATATTAGGCAATTATTACTAATCTTATTTAATAACATAAGTGGTTTTCTCATACTTAGCATTCTAATATTTCGTTTTCGAATTAGATGAACTATTTCGAGGAGAACACTCCTTTCCAAAACCAAAAGGCTAAACTGGTTGTAGAGACTCGTGCATCAATCTAACATTTTGTTTTTGGGTTAGGTTGATACTTTCATGAGGGAGAACCACACTTCTTAAGATCAAACTTACCATATGTATATCCAGTGTAGTTCAATTTCCCGTGACGGAGGTTAATCCGCTTAAAATCCCACTACTATCTTTTGAAGATCGATTGTGTAACTGTAACTCAAACACGCCACGCGAACACAAAGGCAAAGACGACACCGAATTTTTATACCGTCATGGGGATTCGAATATTACAGGCCACATAACACTAACTCTTTGGTTCTTGTTAGCTCGTCGTCAATTAACTCAATACTTTGTTTATTATTGTCGCACTATGTAAATAAAAGTTATATTGTGTTACTGGATGTAAATAATACGTAAATAGGACTTTTGATAAAACGTGCAGCTTCAAATATGTTTCCCTTTTTCTTTTTAGGTAACATATTGCATACGCTTAACCGCACTTACGACTGTTTAGATTACTTAAATATAAGCTAAATTAAACATACTTAGATATAAATTATTCAGAATAATTTAAATTATTTATATATCTTTACCATTTTTTTGCCAAATACCTACTATAAATAAAAATTACTCAAATATAATTTAAATGATTTAGTTAACATTACCATTTTTCTCCAAAAAGAGCTTCAACTCCCATTTTGGACATAAATTTTATCCTCTGTCGACCATGTACACATTTTAGAAATACTGTTTTGATTGATATATTCACATGTATTTGCAGTAATTGTATAATGATATGCCTCACCATTTACCGGTTATATATATGTATTTTGTTCTGTGTATATTGGAATCATGGGTATATTGCCTTATTTCCGAATAAAGAATCTCTCTCTCTATCATATTCTGCGTGTGTATTTCGAAGTTTATGTAGTCCTTCCGCACCGAAGCTGCATTATGTGAGGAGTCTGTGTGTGTCCCAGCACCCCGCCTAATTTACTTTTAGAGAAACATCTAACGCTGGGGCGATTTTTTAATCATAACTGCAATTTCCATCTATCAATTGTACTGAAATATCTTTATACTTTTGGTGCGGTAAGGGGGCACTATACAGTTTATCCGGCTTCGGACTCGGCCTGGTGGGGTCTGGGTTCGAGCCGTCTTGCACACACTGATAATGTCAACACCTGAAAACAAACCAAACATCATTTCAATATTGTTGTGGCTGTGGCTTCACAAAAATGTAGGGAAAAGAATAATGCACACAGTTCCACTATAATTTTAACATGCATGATCAGCCAATTTTGGGGTTCAAATGTCACCAGTTTTCGCGACCATTTCGGTGATTTTCAACATCAATTTGCAACTTTCCTGCGAATGCGAGCACCTCAAACACTGCAAGCCTGTCTGCGTAGCTTACCAGGTACATGATTGCAACTGAGCAAACTGGGGGTCAACCATTGAGATTTTCCAATACATTCCAATGTATGTACGCCCTTTTAAATATCCTGCCAAAATGGCGTTCAGAGCTAGGAATCCTCATTTACGAATTGTATGTGCAAGGAGGCTCAACACATACACTGGCTTTACATAGGTCATACTTTCGATTTCACTAAGCATGCAATTAAAAACTACAGCCCTGAAATCTGATACTTACAACTTCTAAAACACTCAAAATGCTGCTCAGTTCCACTGTATCCCTATTTATTAGAATTTTCTCCCCTGCCAATTCGAATTTTTGGCTGAAACTGTATAGTGCCGCCTAATGTGCTGTGGAGAGAAACCGGAGTACGCGGAGAAAACCCAAAGTGTCCGGTATGGTGACCACCAACCAAACTCACATTAGAAGGCCATGGAATTGAATCCTGATCACCAAGGCAACAGCAGGGAAGTGGAAGTGAACCCCGATCACCACTGCAAGAAGCGAGTGTTCCAACCCCTGCGCTAGCCGGAGAGCCTGTAGCATTTTCTCCAATATATAACCCTTTAATAAATCTAGTCTGGGATCGTATTCCAGAAATATCTTAAGTGAGATCTTATATTTAGCCTTAAAGTCGTCATTTTTCTTAAGCATGTTATTTCATGCATACATGATATTCTGCTAAATGTTTAATAATTATCAACTTATAAGTAACTAACATTTACTTAACTGTCATTGGATTCATTAATTCGTATTTAGTTTAAAAAATATCAACTTACAAAAATTGGAACTTAAGTGAAAATATTTTAAGATAAACTTCAGATGTTTCTGGAATAAGGCCCCTGGTTTGTACTGATAATAGTGCCTAGATAAGATAATACTAGTGCCTAGATAAGATAATAATAGTGCCTAGATAAGATAATAATAGTGCCTAGATAAGATAATAATAGTGCCTAGATAAGATAATAATAGTGCCTAGATAAGATAATAATAGTGCCTAGATAAGATAATACTAGTGCCTAGATAAGATAATAATAGTGCCTAGATAAGATAATAATAGTGCCTATATAAGATAATAATAGTGCCTAGATAAGATAATAATAGTGCCTAGATAAGATAATAATAGTGCCGAGATAAGATAATACTAGTGCCTAGATAAGATAATAATAGTGCCTAGATAAGATAATAAGGCCCCTGGTTTGTACTGATAATAGTGCCTAGAAGTGGTTTGTTGGTTTTAGTCCTAAAAACAATTTTATTGTCAACATGTAAACGCGAAGCAGGTCACAAGGTAACAACAACCATTTTAGTTGTTGTGTTATAATGATTTGTTTTTTGCAAATATAGTAATACTTTTATCAAGCGGATAACTGAGCGACGATATAACACATCATGTTTCTAACACTATAAATATTACATGTGTAGCATACACGTGTCATAACCGGAGTTGCAATTATATGTATATTCAAATTACATTGTTTTACTTATGGGTGTATACTTATTGTTCAAATAAAGTTTCTTCTACTGTTATATATCATTCCAAAATGATTTATTCACATCAACAGTAAATGCCGTCTGAACCTGGACTTAAAGTGTTTTTATTTATTTTTATATTTATTAATATTGATTTTTGATCGTTAAAAACAAAATATTATTTCATTCGTTTTGAGTTTATATAAAGTTTTTCTGTCCGGTTGCTTTTTTGTGTCAATATTGGCGAACTACTTCTAACATTTTTAAGAGCCATTGAACCATTGTGCGTGTTGTTCTTGGTATGTACATTTATTTTAGTTTCTTCAATGAAATCGTTCGAAAAACAACAACAACAAAAAGCCATTCCGTTACACAATGGTTATGAATAGTAGGATTGGCGATACATTAAATGCCCTTATTTCAGTCCCACAATTGATATTAACTTCTGTGTCAAGTCGTCGTATATATAAACAGAAAACCGAAACGTGACATTTATACGTTTTCTTAATTATAAAATTGTGACACGAGCTTGCTATACCGTATACAAGTAAAAGCGTGTATGTACGATCTTTCATATCAATTATTTTCAAAATCAGCAAATAAAAGTGATAGTTAAACTTGAAAGCAAACAAAAAAACATAAAGATGACGAAGGAAACACTTCAATATGAAATAAATCGACAATAAATAGTGTCGACGTTTGCATCGTTTACTAGATTTGTGTAACCTAAACCAACTGTCAAGTCAAGGTATATACATGTATTTGAGTTTCCGCCTGTACAGACGATAACTATTTCGTGATTATGAACTAACTTATTGTGCGTTTAAAAGCAATGTTTGTTTTTAACTTTTATTCCATTTTAAGTAGAAATATATGTAAATTAACTTTATTTCGTTAATTGTATTTATGCCACTATATCTGTTGTAAGATCGTACATACACACTTTAATTCTCACTGATGTTATACGACATCGTTTCATCTAATGCCGATGGTGAATTGCTTCCTGATTTGGTCATATCGACAATCCCAACTTATCTGTATGTCAGTACACTAGGGTCGTGCGGGAGTTTTTGCTAGACCAATTTCCAGTATAAGGTAAAAATAGAGTACAGTTAAGTTCACAATTTATGAAAAAAATATTAATGGTTTAAGGTAAGGGGTACTCGTATTTGAGAGTTAGAACTTAACTAAATGTCACGATATTTAATAAAGGTATGGTTGCATATTTTTACTTTACGATTACCTCGCTTACATACACTTTTTAGTGCGAACGTTAAAAGTACTCGTACTTGCTATGTCGAATGCATACACGTTTTTACAATATGACGAACGTTGACATGTACTTACATTATTGTTAAAGTTAACACGTACTTACAATATGCGATAAGTTTACATGTACTTACAGTATTGTTAAAGTTAACACGTTGATACAATATGGCACAAGTTTACATGTACTAACACTATTGTTAAAATTCACACGTTGATACAATAAGACATAAGTTTACATGTACTTAACACGTACCTTCAATACGGTATAAGTTTACATGGCATAAATACAATTAACAAAATTAAGTTAATTAACATATATTTCTATTTAAAATGCAATAAATGTTAAGAACAAACTTTGTTTTTAAACGCACAATAAGCTAGTATTAATCACTAAATAGTTTTATTATGTACAGACGGAAACTCAAATACACGTATATATACGTTAACTTGACAGTTGGTTTAGGTTACACAACACTAATAAACGATGCAAAAATCGACACTAGTACTTGTTGATTTATTCCATACTGATGTGTTTTCTTCGTCATTTTTTTTTCTGTTTGCTTTCAAGTTTTATTGTCACTGTATCTGCTTTTTCGAAAATAATTGATATGAAGATCGCATACACACTTTAAAGTAAACACGTACTTACAATACCGCATAATGTTGCGTGTACTTACGCTATTGTTAAAGATAACAAGAACTTACAATACCGTTTAAGTTTTCCTATTCTTTCACTTTTGTTAAAGTTAACAAGTATTTGAAATATAACATAAGTTTACATGTACTTACACTAATGTCAAATTTACCACCTTCATACAATATGGCAGAAGTTTGCATGTACTGGCACTTTTGATAAAGTTAACTAATACTTACAATATGACATGAGTATCCATGTACGAGTTGACACTATTGTTCAAGTTAACACCTTCATACAATATGACATAAATTTACGTGTGCCTACACTTTTGTTACAGTTAACAAGTACTTACAATATGGCATAAGTTTACATGTACTTACACTATTGTTACAGTTAACAAGTTAACAAGTACTTACAGTATGGCATAAGTTTACATGTACTTACACTATTGTTAAAGTTAACACGTTCATACAATATGACATAAGTTTACATGTACTTACACTATTGTTAACGTTAACACGTTCATACAATATGACATAAGTTTACATGTACTTACACTATTGTTAACGTTAACACGTTCATACAATATGACATAAGTTTACATGTACTTACACTATTGTTAACGTTAACAATATGGCATACGTTTACATGCACTTACACTTTTGTTACAGTTAACAAGTACTTACAATATGGCATAAATTTACACGTACTTACACTATTGTTAAAGTTAACACGTTCATACAATATGACATAAGTTTACATGTACTTACACTATTGTTAACGTTAACAATATGGCATACGTTTACATGTACTTACACTTTTGTTACAGTTAACAAGTACTTACAATATGGCATAAGTTTACATGTACTTGCACTATTGTTAAAGTTAACACGTTCATACAATATGACATAAGTTTACATGTACTTACACTATTGTTAACGTTAACAATATGGCATACGTTTACATGTACTTACACTTTTGTTACAGTTAACAAGTACTTACAATATGGCATAAATTTACACGTACTTACACTATAATAAAGTTAACACGTTCATACAATATGGCATAAGTTTACATGTACTTACACTATTGTAAAAGTTAACAATATGGCATACGTTTACATGTACTTACACTCTTTTTACAGTTAACAAGTACTTACAATATGGCATAAGTTTAAATGTACTTACACTATTGTTAAAGTTAACACGTTCATACGATATGGCATAAGTTTACATGTACTTACACGTTTGTTACAGTTAGCAGGTACTTACAATATGGCATAAGTTTACGTGTACTTGCACTTGTGGTAAAGTGAACTAATACTTACAATATGGCATAAGTTTCCATGTACCATTACACTAATTTTGTTAAACTTAACAAGTTTCCACGTCCCTACGCTATTGTTCAAATATCATAACACATTCATACAATATGGGATAAGTTTACACGTACTTACATTATTGTTAAAGTCAACACGTACTTACAATGTGGCATAAGTTTACATGTACTTACCCTATTGATAAAGTATTTACAATAAGACGAAAGATTAAACTATAGATAATGTAAACATGCACTTAGATTATGGCATGTGGCGAACGCAAACACGTATTTACTATATGGCATAAGTTTACATGTACTATTGTCTGACTGTTTACATGTACTATTGTCTGACTGTTTACATGTACTATTGTCTGACTGTTTACATGTACTATTGTCTGACTGTTTTCATGTACTATTGTCTGACTGTTTTCATGTACTATTGTCTGACTGTTTATGTGTACTATTGTCTGACTGTTTACATGTACTATTGTCTGACTGTTTACATGTACTATTGTCTGACTGTTTACATGTACTATTGTCTGACCGTTTACATGTACTATTGTCTGACTGTTTACATGTACTATTGTCTGACTGTTTACATGTACTATTGTCTGACTGTTTACATGTACTATTGTCTGACTGTTTACATGTACTATTGTCTGACTGTTTACATGTACTATTGTCTGACCGTTTACATGTACTATTGTCTGACTGTTTTCATGTACTATTGTCTGACTGTTTACGTGTACTATTGTCTGACTGTTTACATGTACCATTGTCTGACTGTTTACATGTACTATTGTATGACTGTTTACATGTACTGTTTACATGTACTATTGTCTGACTGACTGTTTACGTGTACCATTGTCTGACTGTTTACGTGTACTATTGTCTGACTGTTTACATGTACTATTGTCTGACTGTTTACGTGTACCATTGTCTGACTGTTTACATGTACTATTGTCTGACTGTTTACGTGTACTATTGTCTGACTGTTTACATGTACTGTTTACGTGTACCATTGTCTGACTGTTTACATGTACTATTGTCTGACTGTTTACATGTACTATTGTCTGACTGTTTACGTGTACCATTGTCTCACTGTTTACGTGTACGATTGTCTGACTGTTTACGTGTACTATTGTCTGACTGTTTACGTGTACTATTGTCTGACTGTTTACGTTTACTCGCGATAAGGCGAACGTTAACATGTACTCCAACTATGGCGGATGCATACAAACATCTGCAGACCCTTACTTGTATTCGTGCTATGTATATATGCACGCATCAACGAGCTTCGTTTCTGTGTTTGTTACTCCAGAAATGGGAGCAAAGATATTCTTCATCTTGTGCGCCATCATTCTCGACGTCACTTCCAAAAAGACCGGAAGTAGGTTGCAACAGAAGAAATTCATTTTAGGTGAGGAAAACGACTTCCGGTGTAATGCTTAGTATAGGACGTCTGTAAGATACTTTCTTAAGATTAACATGAAACAATTATATAACTGGGAAAACATGTCAAAACATAAATCTAATACATGCATGCATATTATCTAAATAAAATGTGTATATTTACATAATGATCACAATATTTATAGTATACTGATATATAGATTTTAATTTCTTTTCAAATACATGTTTTATTCTAAACCAGCAGCCGCAACAAAATCAAACAACATTGATTTGCGAAAATCTTTCTTCTATTGCAAATAAAATAAGACTACGAAATCCACAGTTGTACATATTTCAGACAATAAGGACAGCATGTGTGATTTTAACGCTTACACGGTGTGCTCGTGGAGTAACGTGCAGAATGGGGGCTATGTAGGACCATATTTTTCACAAATCATATTTTTCACACGTGTGAAAAATAGGATCTCATTTTTCACAGGTGTGAAAAATAGGATCTAATTCTTCACACCTCGCAATCTCATTGTTCAAATTTAAAAAAAAAAGTGAATTTGTTACAACATAATCCTATTTTTCACACTGTATGTGCCCGAAAAATAAGGGTATGATTTACAGTACGGTACGGTATGCATGGTATGGTACAATATAGTGCGGCATGGCATGGCATGGCATGGCATGGCATGGCATGTATGGTATGGTTTGTAATGCTATGGAATGGACAGGTACGCTGCGGTTAGGTACGGTTAGATACAGTACGGTACGGTACGGTTAGGTACGGTACGGTTAGATACGGTTAGGTACGGCACGGTTAGATACGGTTAGGTACGGCACGGTACGATACTGTACTGTCCAAACGTACGTACCAACATGTGCGGAGGTTCTAATAAGGTCAATATATTACCGTCCGTGTATACGTATATTCTAGTTCGGGCGTACATATGCATGGTTATTTGGGTTTTTAAATAATCCAAAATAAGACGTTTTTTTTTTTTTTTTGTACGTACGTTCTGATGCGTGCATTTTTTAATATCCCAATAAAATGGTGTACATTCGTATGGACGTACGCGAGTATGCATTTCTATATCATAATTAGACCGTACAAACGTATTGACTAACAATTAAGTGCATGCATACATTACTATACTAGTATAGCTAATAAATAGTGCTTAGTTTCTCATAGTGATGACAATACTGATGATGACGTTAACTATAATGATAATAATGGTGATGACGAGAATAATTGATGACGATGATGATGATGATTGATGATGAAGATGATGATGATGATAATAATGATGATGAGTACTGTATAATTATGCTCCAAATAATAATTTCATCGATTGTCGCGGTACAATTTCACCATAAAATATGTGAAAAATATTAACCGTACGCATACCCCGTTTTTGGCCAATCACATTCTTCCACTTATAAATGTGACAAATGAGATCCTATTTTTCACAGGCGTGTGAAAAATATGATTTGTGAAAAATATGATCCTACAGGGCTATTTTTATTGGATGCTAAATTCGGGCCAACCCCCACTGACGACACGGGTCCAAGCGTTGACCACACCACAGGGATGGCTAAAGGTACGGAAATAATTTATTGAATGTGCCAGTATGGATGTACGACTGAAGGCTAAACGAGTTGACAGTATTTGTCCTGACTCCGACATACCATATTTATAATTTTAGTTTGTTTCTATATGTTAAATGCATTTTATAATATGCTTGTATGATTTATTTCTCAAAAACGCAGAACCGCGCAAAAATTCCGTTTGAAATTCAATCTTATACCACACAATAGCCTCAGTTAAGTCACGGCCAACAAACGCTCCTGCGTGCCACCAGCCGCAGGATACAAACCAATTCTTAAAGTACTTTTCGTGGCTTACTCTTATCTGCAATGTGTACAAAACAGCCCTTATATCAATATTAATTATTCATGTACATTGGAATTGCAAGTTCGGAGAAATAAACACATCAAACTTGATATGCAATCAATTTCTTTTCATAATTTGTGCCTGATTAATAAAAAAAAACCTAATCTGAACTTTTTTGAGGTTTTCAAAACTAAATGGTTAATAGGATATTGACTCCACACATTAGTATTGCACACTAAATAGTAAATACATCATATATCATCCCCATGATATATCACACTATTGAATTGTCTCCATCCCATTATAAGAGTTTCCCATTATCCAATTTATGTGTATGAATAAGTAGTATTATGGCTTTTTATAAGGCATACTGCAGACTTGTGGTCTCTATTTTTGAACAAAATTGGTATCACCGTAATTATAATTTATCCTGTTTCTACCTGCAACAGTGACCTTATAAAGGGGTGACCGGATAAATTTTCCTATCTCCAGTCGACAGGAAGTGGCAAGGTTTATCCAGTTAGTAGTGTATTCCTACGCGCCGAATAACAACATTGTCAAGAATGACATGGCATAAAAATGAAATACACCTGTACTCACCGAGTTTTTCATCAATAAAAACGTCTTGTTGTCTAGTTTTACAGAGATCATAGCTTCCATAATAAGTTGTTAATCCGCACATGTATGGCATAATCGATAAAGGTGTAAAGAACATCTTCCTTCCATTCCATTTGAAAACACTTGATGTAAGCGGGTTATTCTTTTTAAATAGACTTTCTTCAATCAAAAACCAAGATACAATTTATTCAAGAAAGAAATAACCCTTTATATAAATTTCCGTTGAAATGTTATTAAAACTGAACGAAAAGTAGATCTACATCTATAAATTACTAAAATCTTAAGTTGGTCACGATGTTCTCCACCCACAATCCGAGTACATTCTAGAAAATTCAAATTCAAACGGGAATCATCTCACCGTTTCAATTCTAACTATTGTATTCCGATTGCTTTTATTTTAAATTCCAACACACTCGCGTCCTAGTTTGTACACTGTGTAAACTTCAAACTTAACCGAATGACGTAGGCGTGACGCAATGCAACTTTTCAAAAATCGATGTCTGGTTTATAGTGGCTACTGTGTACTAATTCTTGTTCGTGAATATTATTGGCGACAGCAAATTAGATTATTTTTAAAATTTTAGGAGATTGCCGGTAAGAAACAGAGGACTAGCGAGTTATAAGGTTCGAGGCTCGTCATAAAACATAATAGTTTTAAGCTAAACCTTTAATTAAACTGCTTTTAAAATGCAATTGAGTAGAAAACAGGATAAACAGAATACATGGTAGGTGCTGGGAAGGAGAAAGTTTATCCGGTTTGGCCAGAAAACAAAAATAGGGCTCGCTTAAGCTCGCCCTATTCTCATTTTCTAAGCCTCACCGGATAAACTTTCTCCATCCCGGCACCAACCACATATTCTCTATGTACTCGTTTTTCTTTGGGAAAACACGTAGAAAACCTGTGGTTTATGCAGTATGTACTACATGTTAACAAATACAGTAGTTGGGAGAACAGAACCCCAGTTTAGACCACACTTCTCAATCGCAAATTAAGCCGAACCCATTTGCTATACAAATACTCAATAATCGCTCCTGTGTGGCACCAGCACCTCATGCGTGGCACCAGTAATTTTCGGTCATTAATTGGTTTAGCTGTTGTTAATAGCTTGAAAAATGTTGCAAATGAGCTGTGGGGCTAGTATGGGTCTTATATTTAGAGTATGGTTATTGTTTTTGGACAAGATAGATTATTTGAGTGACTTTTCTTCGTTATTTGCTTCGTTCTCTATCGACCATGGGTCAGGAAAAAGGATGTAAGTTTTTTAAAACGGAGAATTTCTGGGCCCTACTTCGCATAAATGTTCTTAACTCAATTTAAGGTCGAACGACTGTCTAAGATTTTTCATAAAATGCCTTAAAACATGAATAAAAACAAAACTTACCTCGCTGTTGTGGTTTTGAAAACGAAAGCGGAAACGCTCATGCAAGATTTCTCCGAGCCACCGTCTGGTGGCACACAGGAGCGTTTGGTGGCCGTGTAAGTGTTTCCCATAAAGGTATAGCAGCAATGTTACATAGCTCGGACGCCCATGAGCTATAGATTGGCATATATTACGAGCTTGAATGATTTCCCATATTTATACTCATTTTTTCGTGCACGTGTTCCATGTGTTCACTGGTTCCATAAGTGTATTTTCCGCTTAGTCCAATTGTACTCGATTCCAGTACGGCAATTAATATATTCTTCCTAACGGATTTATATATTCATGAATAAAGGTCAATGTCAGGTTAATTTGTCAGAGCAATACATGTAAACAGCGTGTCTTCCAAGCATTTGATGTATTGCAACACAAGTCTTTGATATGTAAATTTCCAGGATATTATTTTTACGAAGATTCATTGATCATGTCAAATTAACCAGTAGACGAACATAAATCGCTCCGCCTTTCGGTTGTCTAAGGTTGTTTGTCCAAGGATTTGAAGTAAATTAATTACATTATGCAACCATGTGCTATTATTTACCATTGAAATATAAACCCATAATTGGTCATCTCAATCCTTGATTGACAAGTATCTACTGGTCAATTCGCAAATAAACCAAAGCGTGTTTGTAACTGTTTTGTTACGTTTGACTACACTCAAGGTAGATGCCTTTTCTTACTATAGTCGTAATTATTGGCGGATTTAGAGGGGTGGAAATGGCGTACGACCCCTTTAAAATTGTCCAACATTTCGAGTTTTATTTAAACTTTAGACTATCTAGAATATATGCTTTGCGTTGCCATTTATTTTTTTCAATCAATTTATTGTTACAATCAAACCGAATCTTCGGTAGTATCGCTAAATAGTTCCTATTTAGCTTCCCGATACCTATCCAACAAGAAATAGCAAAAACAGTTTGTTGGTAGCCTTTTTCAGTTACTAAAACATTCCGCTCCCTCTAAATCAAAAACCTGTTTCCGCGCCTGGTAATAGAAAATAACATTTTCGTTACACATTGCATGCAAAATGAAGCATCAGCATAAAAAGACCTCAGTTGCAACGTTGGAACTTAAATGCCTAGTTTAAGGAATGTCTGGCGTCTCCGTCAGGTATTCCACTCTGTGTATTGGTCCCATGGGGTATTCAACTCTGTGCATTTTTCCACCATAGAATCTCTTATCATTATCTGCAATCTTTTCTCTCAGCTGACTGAGCAATGGCTAAGTGCACTGTTTCCTCTGCAGCATTGTATCAGCTGATAAGGGTCGCCACACTGTGTCCATACTGTGACCACAGCAGGGAGCCAATACACAGGGGTACAATACCTCAGATGGATTAAACTAGGCCTTTAAGAAAAGAGACGCCACGGGAAAGCTATTTAACCGTGAAAATTTTCCTGGTGTCCAACCTACGTACGACAAATATACATTACTGTGAACATTCGATATGACCTCGTTCAAGCGACTTATGCTTACATCGAGTCAAGCGCTCTAAGACTTCTCAATGAAACGGATTGGATGGAGAGCCCGGAGATCAAAGGACTCGGGCAATCCGTCATGTGCTTCCGGTTTTGGTACAACAAGTATGGCGACAGCATTGGGAACCTGAGCGTGTACCAGCATCACCATGGTCCCTGGCCTGGTAACATGGTCTGGCGTGACGACACTCACTACGGGGACCTATGGTGGCAGGCTCAGGTCCCGCTGCTGGTCAATCAAAACTTCCGGGTTTGTGGCTGGTGACAGTATTTCCCCAATTTTTCCTCTGTTTGCTAATAAGTGTGTAAACGTCAGCCCTGTAAGACAACGTATTTCTAAAATAACGATTACCGGTATGCAATGTGAAAAAGCGTCCTGTAAAATCATTTTATTTCGCGGTTGACTAATTTACGCGAATTTCACGGTTCGAATTTAAGACCCCGCGTAGATTTTCCTCTTGATTGATTGTTAGTTAAATATGGATAAATAAAAAAAAATACGCGAATACAAGACTGCACGAATGAGCCGTTTTTTCAAGAATGAGCGAAATTTGGGCACCGCGAAATATTATAATTTTACAGTATTCTGTTAGCTAGGTCATAAATATACTTTTTTTTTCAACCAACATGTTCAACTTCAGCCTAAAGATTTTGTAATTTCTATTTGGGCATGTGTCTTAAAAACTTTACCGCGGGCTAGGCTAAGAACAAAACATGTTATAGATTGACATTTGTGGAAACGCATATATTATCTAACGGAAATAAAACGAAATGATTCGTAAGCGACATTAGCCACATAGTTACCCTCCACTGCCAATGAAATACATGTGAATGGGTATACCAGAGTACAAAATGAACACTTCCGAAGTAAAAGTATGTTCCTAGAGCAGTATCAGTAAGCAATTATCGCCCTGTATGCCCTGCAATATCGATTGGCGCACGCCAGGCAGCAGTTGCAATCAGGCGGAGGCAGCTGACAATTTTGCTCATCGGACGGCGCCCCTCGAAGTTTAAGGATTACATAAAAGTTAACGGCGACCGGACGATTTTGTCGCGGTCAGGGAGGTCGAAATCACGTCGCTCGGGCACCGCCCGATCGCCGGGCCGCTTTTGCATAGATCAGGCGGTGGCTGTTAGCTTTTGTTAGTTTAAAAAATCGTCGGATTTCAACGGCGACTGTGTAAGCACCTTCCTAACTGGCTGCACGTTATTTTCTTGCCCTGTAACATTTTGCTGCTACATTTGATTTTTGTCTCATGTTTTTACAGATTATACTAGAAGGTGTCATAGGTGACGGTTTTCAAGAGGACATGGCCGTCGACGACCTAAGCGTCGTTAACGGATACTGCGTAGGTAAGCCGCCGGAAGCGTCAAGGACCAGCGTCACTCCTCCGCCGGCCATGACGATGACTTCCCAGGTAGCCGGGTCTTAAATATAAGGAACATTGGGATTTTAAAAGGACTTAATTGCATAACAAGAAAGGCATCAAAAAAGCAAACGAAGTGCTTCCACCAGGAATCGAATCTCCGACCTCCGGATCAAATATAAACAAAGCGAAACTCAAGTTGCGACAGCAGGAGAGAACTCTTATTAGCAGCCCGAGGTCCTTTATTTATGGCAATTGACCAATTGCCAAAAACAATACACAGGACATCACAAAAACACATAACAAACACAAAACACACATGAATAAATCTAGGGTCACCGCCTTGGAACGGTCAATGCTATGCATTGGGGGTTTTAACCGGTTTATGTGCGCACGATTCTCACACTTGACCCAGAAGTATTCACAAAACATGTAAGTGTAAATAAAAATTAATCTCATAGCATCGCAATTCAAATTAAACTGCAAAGAAAGAGAATATTATTAAATTTAATTACCATTTAATTACTCAATGGCTAGATGCAAACCAGAGCAGCAGAATTGCAAGTTTCTGAGGCACGATGAAATGAAACAAATAGCAAGTATCAACTACATCTCGTCTTTTTATAAAAAGCTTTAAAGACATAGCATCATATAGTTCAATTTTCAGATAATCGTCATGCAATTTCAGGAAGAAGCCGTAATGTTAGGTGTAAAAAGCCAGATTACATAGCTTTGTTGTATATGTTTATTTTAAACTGAATAAAACGTAATATATTAATCTACATCTTCCTGCTAACCCAAATTGAAAAAAATTATTTAACTTAATGAACGTGATTGTTAAAACCAGCGTATAAATCGGAAATGCTGTAAAATATTAAATAAAACGGCACAATATATCTTAGATAATCTAACGCTACGTCACTGAGGCAGTAAAAATATTTAAATGATGACGTAATCTAGAAACGCGTAATGCACTCGATGACGTCCTAATTTTAAAACGCAAAGAACTTAAAGCTACTTATCCACCTTTTAAAACGACCAAATTTGTAACGATGAAAGAAATTCAATATCGAAAACTAATAAGCATGTGTTTTTAAGTATAAGTGCATTATATCCTTTTGATAAAAAAGAGCGTACTAAATTATTAAGTATATGTTTAGCATTCACTTTAACATATTTACATTTGCGAACACGTTTCAAAACATCACTGTAAAATGATGGGTGGAATATTCCGTTAGATAAGAACCATTTCAAAGGAACATTGTATTTAGAAACTAAGCCATTATATTTTCTATGGAATTTCGCAAACTTATTGCGTAGATCATGACATAAAAAACCTTGTTTGAATAATTTCTTCAGTGTAAGGTTACGGTCGTTGAAATCTTTAACTCACGAGCAAGCTCTTGCATATCGAACTAATTGTGAAATGTATATACGATAGGAAGGACCTCTAGGAATATTACCATCCAAGAAAGGGAAAATTACAATTTCGAAATTAAAATCATCGCGTTTGTCATATAGACTGGATTTAACTATATTGTTAGTAATAGTAAGATGTAAGTCTAGGAATGCAGCATCTGTATACGATGAACGCGATTTATTTAAGGAAAGTTCTTTAGGGTAAATGTTTTGGATATTTTGTTCAAAGAAAGGTTTATCTATGTTTAATGTATCATCAATATATCTACTAGTTTGATTAAAACATTGAATTAAATTTATTTGTTTATCTTTTGATAAACCTAGCATAAAATCCCGTTCACAGCATTATAGAAACAGATCAGCTATAAGCGGTGCACAGTTAGTACCCATTGGCACACCAATAATTTGTTTAAAAATATTGTCCGATTGAATTCAACAAATAAGTTATCCAGAAGAAAGGTAAATCTAAGCCAGTCCAAATAATATATTCATCAAAAATTTGATTAGTAAAGAATGCTGTATTACTTTTTTTAAGCCAGGTATGATCATTTTTCTCTTGCAAATTATTTTTCGATAAGCGAAACAAGTTTATTTTTAATACGACTGTGAGGTAGGGCTGTATACAATGTAGAAAAATCATATGTACTCACACAGGACGCTTTGTAATCTTTGCTTTCAATTTTATTCATAACTTCAGAAGAATTTTGTATTGACCAAAATAAGTTAATGTTTGTATGCTCATAAACTTTATTGCAGTATTTAGTAATGTGATTCATAATAGCACTCAGACCAGAAGTCAGGTAAACTGATACTTATTTAGTGGTACATGACACTGAATTTGCTGTAAAACGACTTTTGTTTGGAGTTTTATGGAGTTTAGGAATCCAGTAAAGTGATCGTAATTTGATGTTGTTATTATTGATTTTAACATTAAATTTACCGCATTCAGTAATATGTCGGGAAATAATTTTTAATAAGTCTTTTTTTGTATTCAGTTTATGATGTCGTTTGAGATAGTTCTCTTGAAATATTCGTCATATTATAATTATGTTGTTCGCCGCTTTATCTGCGGGAACCAATACAAATGTTGATTGAGGATCTTTGAGTAATTTACAAAGTGTATTTTTATTGAATTTAGATTTATGCGGTATAGCAATAGGATTATTATTATAAAATCATATTTTAATAACGACTATAAACAAAACTTTATTCTTCCATTCGTAAAGCGCAGATACATATGCATTTTCATTTCTGCACCACTTTTTACTGTATTCGTCTTATGATACTTCATTCTTTAATGTAATTGTCAAAATTAAGTGAAATTGGAAGTCGAAATTTAGGGCCTCTGCGAAGCAAGTGTCGAAGGTTTTTATTTTTAAGAAAATTAAGATCGCTTGTAATTACATGACCAACAGGGTTGTAAATATATTTAGAATGAACACATTCTCATGATGTAGGACAGTTTGTTTTCCATTACATTTTATCGGTGGTAACAGAATTATAATGAAAAACAATATTCCTTACTGGTTTACTTTATTTGTAACACATAAGTGGTGTTTCAGTATTGCGGAAATAAGGAGGTATTAACTTACGTACATTCTTATCATTGAATATTTTAGGAAGGTCAATTAAATCGATACATTTATTAAAGAAATTAATTTTAATACGATTTCTCTTTTTGTTCTGTAGACTCTTGATGAACGGTTTAAGATAATAGTCAGTGTAGGATTGAATAATATTAGCACATTCTTACAATGGGTCAGATTGAATTAAAATACTTTTACATTCAAAAGAAGAAACAGAAAGGGAACATAAAGTACTTAATAGTTTATGTTTTCCAGCATTTAAACAAATAAAATGTAACAGTCATTTTTAGATAGTATGTGTCTAAATTTACGTCGCAGGTTTCCATTTTTTCTTGTACCATATGAACGTTTGTTTCTCACACGTTCATTAAAAAAAAGAGAGAAGGCATTGATAGAACTGTCTTTAGAGATATTTCCAACCTTAAAAATGTTATCATTTAATCCTAGAGGATAAGCTGTTTGCAAACATTTAATCCATTCAAATTCCGATATACATCTAGATTTAACTTGGTATTGACTGACGTTACATTATCGAAAGATAGCTGTTCAACAGGTTGAATTGAAATATGTGTTATATCATGGCCAGTTTTGTAAAAATGTTGATAAATGAAATTGTTAAATGTATTATTATTTTTAATTTTATAAAAATGTTCTCTAAAACGAGTTTTTAACGACCGACCTGTCCTACCAACATACTGTGCACCACGGCAGGGCGCGTTTCATGTTAAACATACACGATACATACACGATATTAATGGAATTTCATGAGACGTTACTTTTAAATTTAAATGGAAATTTACGATTATTAACTGATGATTTAATAAACGAATTAATGTTTAAATTTTTACAACATATACGCTTCCTGGAGTTGTAGGATACCGATTACACGGTGGATTGATATGACTACTAGAACCCATTTTCTCAAATGACCAATGGATGATGTACGAAGCAAACTGATTTTAACACTAGGTTTAGGATAAAGTAACTGTCTATAATCGTTAAGTCATTACGTGCAATCGGAATCCTTAAAGGTGAAATAAGTACTTTAGAAGTTTTTGTAATAAGCTTCTCCATATAATGAAAGGTAGACGAAACCACCTGTCTTGTAGTTACATTGATAAACATTGCCCATATTTGATTGCATATAATAAGGCATCATGTCAAAGAGCGGTCTGTAAATATTCCGCATCTCTTGCAGAACTCAAGATTGATGAACATACAAGTTAGCATCATATATACAGAAAATGTATAAGAATCTAAGTACAAGAAAGGTCTTAAACAAGGTTTCCATAAAACAACAACAATCGACTCTACCGCTGACAGCCTCTGAAGACTGAAAATATGACAAGATTGAAGACTGACGCGCACAACTGCTCGGTAAATCTGATTTATATACGAGCCATATAGTTTTTCTGATACGATCATTATTTGAATGATAGTTTATGGTCATACATTAGTTGTGCAAATGACGCCTCTATCTTGCATACAGTCCAGTTTTATGAACCATGGGAAATAATACCAACGTTTGTGGTTCTGTTTGGACCATTTTGTTCTTCTGCAAGTTTGGTAAAGATTGGGTGAAAATAAAGTATCTGTCTAGAGAATAGTCACAATTGTTGACACGGAAGACGGAAGGCGGATGACCAACGACTTAGGAGAGGTCCCCTAAATCAATATATCAAATGCCATAAAAACGATAATTTTTGTTTCTGTTTATCAATTTAAAATGAAAAAAAGACCGATGCATCTGACCTTATTAAATGCGAGAGTAATCCAGCCAAAGCCAACAGAAAATAAGAAAAAGGTCTTTGCTTTAAAGCTTTAAAGGCCTAGTTTAATCCTTCTTTATTTGACCCCCCCCCCCAAATCTGGGAATTGTACCCCTGTGTATTGGCTCTCTGCTGTGGTCACAGTGTGGACACAGTGTGGCGACCCTTATCTGCTGCTATCAATACTTTGCTGCAGAGGAAACAGTGCACTTAGCCATTGCTCCGTCAGCTGAGAGAAAAGATAGCAGATGATGATAAGAGATTTTATGGTGGAGCAATACACAGAGTTGAATACCCCATGGGACCAATACACAGAGTGAAATACCCCACGGAGACGCCAGACATTCCTTTAACTAGGCCTTTAAGGGGTTGAATAGAGGACGTCACTGTAAGACGGCATGCCTGCTAACCAATACGTCACAAAGATCTTATCAACAGCGCATTTTTGCTTATTTTTATGAATGCGTTTTTGGCAAAATAACAAAAGTATTCATGCACTCATTTTGCGTTACAAAGGCGTCATAATTTAATGCTGTTCATTTGCGTTTATTTCTCACTGACACGTTTCGGAATCAGCGGCGTTGTTTCAGTGTCTTATTACAATCTTTTTTGTTTCATCTGATTGCAGATTAAAAAGAATCATATCAAAGTCCGGAAAACGCCTACAAATTATGAAAAGATTTTCTTCAGTTGACGGCACGTGAACGCTTTGTTCACGTGGTCTCACTGTTCAGTCACGTGCGGTGGAGGGTACCAGTCCAGGACCAGGTCATGCGACTTTACACCGGGGGTTCCACACGGCCTTGACTGCCAGGGGGTCAGCACGGGGAATCGGACATGCAACAGTGTACCTTGCCCGGTGAGAGCTGTTTTATCCTTTAATTACATGTTTTGTTTTGCCCGTTGCTTGTCTCAGCATGGCAAGAGGCATACAGACGGACACACTGACAGACAAACAGACAGACGTAATAACAGACATATACACATAAAAACGTACACTATATTCTTAATTATGATTAAATATAGAAATAAATGATACAAAACATATGTTAGATACTGTTTGTTTGACCATTTCAACCAGATTATTAGACGAAAAGCAGTTCCTGACTAATATATTCATGTCTTAGTGGACGGAATATGGACCCTCTGGTCAAGTGTCCTGTCCTGTAACATCAAGTGCTTAATTGGTTCAATTACTTTTATTAATTACATAAATAAGTTAGAATAGATCTGTGAACTGAGTAGCCTATAGCAAAAACTATTGAAATTCGGAATCAGAATATGTTAAGATTAAATACAATATGTACGGTACAGCCAGATCTTGTGTTAACGTTAATCATAGGCTCCCTGAATTCTTTGTAAGGTACTCAGGTGTGAGGCAAGGTAAAAACCTGTCTCCTATTTTGGTTTGTCTGTTTTGGATGACTTTCTATGTAAGAATTTGAAGGTTTACCATTTTTGTCTCGCAATTTTGATGATACGTTACAATAGTGTTATTAATGTATCTACATGTATGCGTTTAATTAGCTTATAACGGAAAGTTATTTTGCCTCTTGATATGTGAATCGAATTATTTAATACTTTTATTTGATTCTGAAGTGTGGGGTAGAGAACATGTCAAAATAATTGATCAGTTTCAACTAAAGTTATAAACTAAAACTAAAATCAATCACCCCTAAATGTTTGTTGCACGGTGAATTAGGCATTTGATCCTTGTAATGTTTTAGTGAATGTGTGCCATTTACATTCCATTGCTTTTAGTTTGCACTTTGTATTGTTGTCACATGCACATACCGGCATATTGGCCATGACTTAAAAAAGTTCAAAATCCAAAATACACATACTTCTTAAAAATAAACATGTCTCATTAGTGGACGGACGGTGGAGTGTCTGGTCAAGTTGGAGCACGTGCTCTGTCTCGTGCGGCGGAGGGAGTCATGTCCGGAGAAGGACCTGCATCTTTGACGCTAATGCCCCACACGGATATCCATGCGGGGGATCCAGCACAGAAATACAGACCCGCAACACCGGGCTGTTGCCCGGTGAGTAAGGCGGGTCGGCGGTTAATATTGAACCGTCTCAATAGTAAGGACGTCTGTTGACCTCATATGCTTTTGTTATTGCAGCGTAATGGTACCATTCACACTGTATTGTTCTAATATGGCATTTTATCTAAAATACATCCAAACGGACGACAATGTGGTGAAATACATTGTTATATTTTAACGTTATTTATTAAACAGTGTTATTTCTTAATTTACAGATTGTTATTTTTTTTTACAGTGGACGGCGTTTGGTCTGATTGGTCCGCATGGTCCTCGTGCTCGATGACGTGCGGTGACGGAACCAGGTCACGTGACCGGAAGTGCGAGTATCCGATCCAGAATGCACCACACGGCACGCCGTGGACCCATGACAGAAGCAGATTCATGCAAACTGTCCATATGCCCTGGTAGCTCTAGTTTTATACTTATTTTTCAGATTTATAATCATATGGTGGCGCCACACTACTAAATGCCAAAAACTACTAATACCTGATTTGTCGTATCAGCGCACAAGTTTGTTTTTCTTGTGTGCCGGCGAGATAAGGTCAGGACGAAACGATAAGAGCGTCAATACGACAATTTCGCATGCGCAGAACGACAACACGACACCTTATAATTGTACGATCTGGCGTTTATTACTCGTTCTAGTATTTGACTTGTTGGCGCCTCGACAGAAATCGTTCTTCATATACTTTATACATGTATATTATTTGAATTAACATACCCAAAATGTCCGCCATATACTTTATACTTTGTTATAAGAGAATTAATAGTGCATGTACTAATGATAAACCAGTCTAGTTGCATCATAATAAATGAGTAACTTACTATTTCACAATATAGTAGATCTAACATTATAATTCATTTACTTTTATCAAATGATGTATATCATAGTACAATTTAAAGGCATATAAGAGTTATTCAGTCATGATGAACCGATGATCAGTGTATAAATATAGTATACATTGCATCTTTTGAAAGATAGTACGAACTAACTGGTTGCATCGTCCGTTTCAGAGAGCGATACGTGTTACTTATTTGAGAGAACGTAGAACCTGTGTATGCACTAACTGGTTGCATCGTCCGTTTCAGAGAGCAATACGTGTTACTTCTTTGAGGAGAACTTAGAACCTGTGTATGCACTAACTGGTTGCATCGTCCTTTTGAGAGAGCAATACGTGTTACTTCTTTGAGGAGAACTTAGAACCTGTGTATGCACAAACTGGTTCCATCGTCCTTTTCAGAGAGCAATACGTTTTACTTCTTTGAGGAGTACTTAAAACCTGTGTATGCACTAACTGGTTGCATCGTCCGTTTCAGAGAGCAATACGTGTTACTTCTTTGAGGAGAACTTAGAACCTGTGTATGCACTAACTGGTTGCATCGTCCTTTTCAGAGAGCAATACGTGTTACTTCTTTGAGGAGAACTTAGACGCTGTGTATGCACTAACTGTTTGCATCGTCCGTTTCAGATAGCAATACGTGTTACTTCTTTGAGGAGAACTTAGACCCTATGTATGCACTAACTGGTTGCATCGTCCTTTTCAGAGAGCAATACGTGTTACTTCTTTGAGGAGAACTTAGACCCTGTGTATGCACTAACTGTTTGCATCGTCCGTTTCAGATAGCAATACGTGTTACTTCTTTGAGGAGAACTTAGACCCTTTGTATGCACTAACTGGTTGCATCGTACTTTTCAGAGAGCAATACGTGTTACTTCTTTGAGGAGAACTTAGACCCTGTGTATGCACTAACTGGTTGCATCATCCGTTTTAGAAAGCAATACGTGTTACTTCTTTGAGGAGAACTTAGACCCTGTGTATGCACTAACTGGTTGCATCGTCCGTTTTTTTAATGCAAAGAGTGTAACTTAACTGAGGAGAACTTAGACCCTGTGTATGCACTAACTGGTTGCATCGTACGTTTCAGAGAGCAATGAGTGCTACTTCTTTCAGGAGAACTTAAACCCTGTGAATGCACCAACTAATTGCACCGCCCGTTTCAGAGCGCAGTAAAACGTTACGTCCCTGTGGACAACTGAGAACCCTTGTATACACTAACTGGTTGCATCGTCCATTTTAGAGAGCAACAAATGGTATTTATACCTCAACAAACTTAGTTTAGGGGGGGGGGGGGGGGGGAATATAGGTGTGAGCTTGTCGGTCTGTCGGTCTCTCGGTCTGTTGGTTTTCATGGTTTCCAGATGATAACTCAAGAACGGCTTGACATATTCAAATAATTTTCGTACACATGTACAACATCATACAACACAGGTCAAGTTCGACTTTGGTTACAAACCACTAAATTTTGACAGAGTAATGGCCCCTTTTCGACTTAAATTCCCTAAAAACATGGTTTCCGGACGATAACTCAAGAATGGCTTGTCAAATTCAAATAATGTTTGGTAACATGTGTAGCATCCTAAAATGCAGGCCAAGTTCTAATGTGGTTACAAACCACTAAATTTGGACAGAGTTATGGCCCATTTATGACATAAATTCCCTAAAAACACGGTTTCAGGACAATAACTCATGAAAGGCTCCACATATTTAAATTAATTTTGGTACATAGGCGTAACACCATAAAATACAGGTCAAGTTCGACTTTGGTTACAAACCACTAAATGTTAACAGAGTTATGGCTCCTATTGAAATAAATTTTTTCCAAATACACTGTTAAACATTCACAAATTAAAGCATTCTCATTGTGTCCATTTCTTTCGAATGGACGCCATAGTTTTGTGACAAGGCCATATTGTGGGGGTATATCCGTCAAACATGTGACAATGCTAGTTTTTTCCTGCGATAATTTATAACCTGTGTATATACCCTTACCGGTTTCACTGTCCGTTTTTGATAGAACTAAGAGTGTTATTTCTGCTGCGAGAACTTAGAATATTTGTATGCACTAACTGGTTGCTTCGTCCATTTTACAGAGCAATAAATGGTATTTCTCCGATGAGAATTTAGAGCCTTTGTATATACTTAATGGTTTCACCGTCCGTTTCAGAGAACAATGAATGTGATTTATATGGGGCTAATTAAAATCTGCTAATACGATTAGTTGTTGCGTCGTCCGTTTTAGAGAGCAATGAGCATTACTTGTGCGGGGAGATCTTAGACTCGTTGTATGCACTGACTGGTGGCATCGTCCGTTGTAGAGAGCAATATCTGTGCAGGAACATAGAGCGTTGTATGGGCCGCTGGCCCTTATTTACAGTAAACTTCTATTCTGTTTTGTATTCACGTAACTGCCTGATTTTAGAGAGCAATGAATGCTCCTTCGTTGTAGAAAACTTAGAACCTTTGTATGCACTAACTGTATGCACTAACTGGTTGCATCGTCCGTTTTAGAAAGCAATGAGTGCCCACTCTGTGAAGAGAACTAAGAACCTTTCTATGCACTAACTGTACGCACTTACTGGTTGCATCGTCCGTTTTAGAAAGCAATGAGTGCCCACTCTGTGAGGAGAACTTAGAACCTTTGTATGCACTAACTGGTTGCATCGTCCGTTTTAGAAAGCAATGCGTGCCCCTTCTTTGTGGAGAACTAAGAAACTTAGTATGCACTAACTGTACACACTAACTGGTTGCATCGTCCGTTTTAGAAAGCAATGAATGCCCCTTCTGTGGGGAGAACTAAGAACCTTTCTATGCACTAACTGTATGCACTAACTGGTTGCATCGTCCGTTTTAAAAAGCAATGAGTGCCCCTTCTGTGGGGAGAACTAAGAACCTTTCTATGCACTAACTGTACGCACTAACTGGTTGCATCGTCCGCTTTAGAAAGCAATAAGTGCCCCTTCTGTGGGGAGAACTAAAAACCTTTCCATGCACTAACTGTATGCACTAACTGGTTGCATCGTCCGTTTTAGAAAGCAATGTGTGCCCCTTCTGTGGGGAGAACTAAGAACCTTTCTATGCACTAACTGTACGCACTAACTGGTTGCATCGTCCGTTTTAGAAAGCAATGAATGCTCCTTCTGTCGGGAGAACAAAGAACCTTTCTATGCACTTATTGTATGCACTAACTGGTTGCATCGTCCGTTTTAGATAGCAATGAGTGCCCCTTCTGTGGGGAGAACTAAGAACCTTTCTATGCACTAACTGTACGCACTTACTGGTTGCATCGTCCGTTTTAGAAAGCAATGAGTGGTCCTTCTTGGGGAGAACTAAGAACGTTTCTATGCACTAACTGGTTGTATCGTCCGTTTGGGAAAGCAATTAGTGCTCCTGCTTTGGGGAGAACTTAGAACCTTTGTATGCACTAACTCTATGCACTAACTGGTTGCATCGTCCGTTTTAGAAAGCAATGAGTGCCCCTTCTGTGGGGAGAACTAAGAACCTTTCTTTGCACTAACTGTATGCACTAACTGGTTGCATCGTCCGTTTTAAAAAGCAATGAGTGCCCCTTCTGTGTGGAGAATTCAGAACCTTTCTATACACTAACTATATGCATTAACTGGTTGCATCGTCCGTTTTAGAAAGCAATGGGTGCTCCTTCTGTGGGGAGAACTAAGAACCTTTCTTTGCACTAACTGTATGCACTAACTGGTTGCATCGTCCGTTTTAAAAAGCAATGAGTGCCCCTTCTGTGTGGAGAATTCAGAACCTTTCTATACACTAACTATATGCATTAACTGGTTGCATCGTCCGTTTTAGAAAGCAATGGGTGCTCCTTCTGTGGGGAGAACTTAGAACCTTTGTATGCACTAACTGGTTGCATCGTCCGTTTTAGATAGCAATGAGTGCATCTATTCCACATAGTTCCATGATTTCAAATGGTTAAAAGATATTAATTCGACGTCTTTTATGTTGGTTTTACCGCCGCCAAGGCGTTGGTTTGTGTTATTCTATTTGTTACTCAGTTACTTTACACATAAAGGTATCAAAGAATTTGCGTGAAATTTGATGGGGATATTGAAAACGGCAAATTGAAAATATGATAAGATTTTGGTGGTGATCCGGAGCACCAACTGGAACAAGGAATTTTTAAAAGTTTCTCTATTATTGAGGGGGGGGGGGGGGGCAAGAGTGGAAACCAATCACTGGGAAATTCATTTTTTTTAAATAGGGTTACCTATCAATGCGGCGTTAGGTCCTCCCCGATTGTTTTCGAGTTTGTTTTAATTATACAATATTAACAGTGTTTTATTTATATAATTAACAGTTTTATTTATGTAAAGATTAACATTTCATGCACGTGTGACTTAAACGTGGAAGGAACGGACTTTGATACCTATATGTGTTTTACAGGTTTGCTATGCCGAGAACTAATACCGCCTGGATATGATATGGGGTACAGATACAGCTGCTTCGACCTGAAGGTTTGTAAACAATTCTATACATGGGTGAAGGTTGAAATAAATACATTTTGCATAATTTGCTAACTGGGTTGGTGGAAAGCATGTTGACAGACAATAATTGACAGACAACATATTTTCATATTGGCCTCATAGCGCAGTAGACATAAGTCTACCGGTACTTAGACTGCGCGATTTATCTTCGATTTTACAATACGTTGCTTTTTACTGATGAAAATATATATCACATACATAAACTGTGATAAATAAAATTTTAATTAAGTTTAATTAATGCACACTGCTAGGTTTTAAATGTGAATTGTGTATAGAATAAATATGAAAGAAACGGCCGTTTTGCAGACATGTCCCTAGAGCGACAAACATATACAAGTAACAGTGCGTGTTAATCGCTCAAAACATATTGATTTAAAAATGTTGTAGAAGTACATTTTCACATAAATTAACAATCTGTAAACAAGCTACGGTTCAAATAAACGATATTGTGCATGTTTCATTGCAGCTGTGTCGCTTTAATGCAGGCAATATTTATGTACCTCGACGACTGTTTCTGTCATTTCGACGACCCGGACATTATGTACAATGTTTATATTTCATTTAGCTTCTAAGGCCTTGATGCTGGCGATCCACAACTACCTCGACGAATGTCTCGGTCAAGTCAGTGACCCTGACTCTATATGTAATGTTCAATTTTATTATAGGGCTGTCAGGGTTTAATGCGGGCGATGTTCGGCGATTGTTTCAGCCTGTTCGGTGACCTTGGCGATATCTACAATGTATATGTTTCATTGCAGCTTTGTCAGGCATTAATGCGGGCGATGTTCGGCGATTGTTTCAGTCTGTTCGGTGAACTTGGCGATATCTACAATGTATAAGTTTCATTGCAGCTTTGTCAGGCATTAATGCAGGCGATGTTCGGCGATTGTTTCAGCCTGTTCGGTGACCTTGGCGATATCTACCATGTATATGTTTCATGTCAGCTTTGTCAGGCCTTAATGTGGGCGATATTCAGCTACCTCGGCGATTGTTTCAGCCTGTTCGGTGACCTTGGCGATATCTACAATGTATATGTTTCATGTCAGCTTTGTCAGACCTTAATGTGGGCGATATTCAGCTACCTCGGCGATTGTTTCAGCCTGTTCGGTGACCTTGGCGATATCTACAATGTATATGTTTCATTGCAGCTTTGCCAGACCTTAATGCGGGCGATATTCAGCTACCTCGGCGATTGTTTCAGTCTGTTCGGTGACCTTGGTGATATCTACAGTGTACATCTTTCATTGCAGCTTTGTCAGACCTTAATGCGGGCGATATTCAGCTACCTCGGCTATTGTTTAAGCCTGTTTGCTGACCTTGGCGATATCTACAATGTATATGTTTCATTGCAGCTTTGTCAGGCATTAATACGGGCGATGTAGAGCCACCGCCCTCGACGAATGTTTAAACCATTTCGGTGACAATGGTTACCCCCAGTGCGGGAACGAGAACCAGGGCAGGTGCTCGGTGTGCTGCGGCGGTGGCGGCTGTAACAACGACACGTGCATGAATATAAAAGGTATCCATGTAATTTAATGTGGGGACATAATAAATATATGTGTATGTAAATGCAGGTATGTAGAATACAATTTCCTGCAGGAATATCCAATGTGTGCAAATTATTTTATTTTTTTGCTCGAAAATCTTATATATGTAGGGTATTATTTTCTGCAATAATATCTTATGTAAGCGTATGTATGGTATTATTCTCTGCAAAGATACTGAGGTATGTTTGGTAATATTTTCTTACGTAATATCTTATGTATAAAGGATAGTATTTTCTGTAGGAATATATGAGGTATGTTGGGTAATATTTTTTGCAGCGGTATCTTATATAATGTAGGTTAGTATTTTCTGCAGGAAAATCTTATGTATATAGGGTAGTATTTTATACTGGAATATCACGTGCATGTTGGGTAATTTTTTCTGCAGCGTTATCTTATATATGTAGGGTAGTATTTTCTGCTTATATGTATTAAATAAGTAGGGTAATATGTGTTGGAATATATTTATAAGTAGAGTAGAGTTTTCTGTATATATGTCTTATATATGTATGGTAGTTTTTTTTCTGGAATATCTTACAGATGTTGGGTATTATTTTTTCTTATGGAATATCTTATATAGGTAGGGTAGTATTTTAACATCCAATGCTTCTATGTAACGGCGTTACCAAATCTAAAATTACTTTTAATTTCTATCGGATTTCATCCTTTTTTCTCAGAAAAATATTTAGTTTACGTAAAGCATTGATAATTTTCATATCCTAACGAAGTACATGTTTGCCCATTTAAAACGCATTTTGTTTCATGTTGCCCGCACATTCGCAAGTAAAGTCAGTACGCTAATTTAGTTTTTATAAATGAAATTCCGTACATTACGCGCTTATACTTGAATGAGGTGTTTCATCGTATAAATTATGTAATATAAGATTTTCGCACATAGCGTTCTGTTTTGATGAATAATAATTTCAGCTAAATTTAAACGGTGTCTACTTTTAGTCGCCAAGTAAGTTCATCCCCGTTCAAACTAAATATATTCGACTTGACTGTCATTACAGATCGCCTCTTTCTCGTCTACAAGGCCAATCGCTTCAACATGACCTCGCTTCGCGTCCTGTAGCGTTGGTGGTCTTCTCCACATACCGCAAATTCAGGACCGGAGTCCGCTTTATACACACTATCCGATTCTGGTTCTTACTTAAAGACGTTCGCAACAAAAAAGAAAATAATTGCGTTAATTTCTCCTTTTGCTTCATTATTTCTTTATTGTTTATAGGTTACAATATACTAATTTCAATCAATAAATATAAATCTGTGTAAGTCATCAAGTTCCAGTCAATGGTTAAAGTTCGTAAAGCATTATAATTATCAAAACCACACGTATACAATGTATTGCCAAACAAATTAGCTAAAAAGAAATATCCATTAAATATCTTCATTCTATTTTGGCAATTGATACGTTGCTTACGTAAACACGAAAAAGGCTACACAGGTACCCTATTTAAAGTCCAATAGTTCCCAAACAAATTCGGTGACCCATTCTTTTATTAATGTTTTGATGTAAGTATACATCGGTGCATGTATGTGCGAAAATTTAAGAAAATCTGTCGTTTGGAAAAAAATATATTGATGCATAATAAATGACGTTTCAAAAGGTATTATGAATACCCATTTGACGTACTTAAATGTCCAGCCAAATTCATTATTTTAACAGTAAATATAGGTAAATCGTTTTGTATGATAAAAATACACTTGTATATTGCCAAAAAAGACATTTGAAAACATAACAGTTGAAAGAACCATAACCTTGTTGGAAAAAAAGCTCTCCTACATATACTTAAAACATTGATAACAAAATCCAAACTGAAAATGTTGCTTCGAAAGGTACCGTATTCAAAACCTAATATTTCCGGACAAAGGCCGTCGACCCCTATTTTTGAACTGTTTTAGTTTCAGTATACAATGACACATGCAGATGGAATTTTTTAACAAAATCTGTCGTTTGGAAAAAAAGATATGCGAATATTTGATTATTAATTGATGTTTTCAAAGGCATAGTCAATGCATAATTAACCTCATTAAGTGTCCATTAAGTCATTCTTAAATGGTAACTATAGCTAAAGGGCGTTTTATCATTAAACTGCACTTGGATATTGCCAAACAAAAGATTAAAACAAAGATGCATTTAAAAATCTCCGCCCTTGTTTGAAAATGAACGCTTTATATAACTGAACATTGCTAGTCACACAAACTGAAAAAGGGCTTCGACAGGTAGCGTATTTAAACCCCAATATTTCCGGAACAAGGCCGGTGACCCCTATTTTTTAAGACTGTTTTAGTTTTAGGATACATTGACACATGTTTGTGCAAATTTTTAAGAAAATCTGTCGTTGGACAAAAATTGGACGAAATTGTTGCGAACGTCTTTAATCGATGTTTTGTTTTACTTATTTAAATGTACTATCCGTAATTATTGGATTTAAGGCATCCCTACACGTCTAATACTGACAGGCATTTAAGTTTCGTTGGAAATCAACATTAAAAAATAACATACCACTGCAATCTAGGGCCTGAAAATATACATTCGGCTGCCTAAAATGAGTAGTGTTTGAGAGGCGGAATAAGTAAATTGATTTGAATAACAATGTGTTTAGCTATTCAGAGTCAGGACTTCATTGTTTGATGGCGATGTCTTGTCGGAGATAACAGCCGAGTAGGCGTGGTTATAAAACTTATTCACTTAATATTTGTTCTTTGTATACGTCAGCTAAAGTTATAACATCAGTGTTCACTTCCTTTCCATTGGAGTTTCACAAACATGAAGTTTAACATAGTCTACATTACTGTGTTTACCATCACAATAGATGTATCAGGAAAGACTTTCGAGCAATGGTCAAGGATTGTAAATAAAACTATGATTTACGAAAGATAGTGGTTCATACAATACTCAGGATGACATGGCTGATGAATCGGACGTATCGCATCTTACGACGGTTGCGTGTGTCTGCCGATCCGGGTTTTGCCACGGATAGTTTAAACTCCCCAAATATTGTTAAAGGATGGATGTCCATTCATCGAAAATCACAAACATTACCACGTGATCTTTGGAATATCACTAACAGATTGCACATGCTCTTTTGAATGAAATCGTTTAAGCGCTAAACACGTGATATCCCAGTGCGATGATTGGTTTATATTGCAGATCAATTTTATTATGACTGACAGTTGTGGAAGCGTATATTAACCAGTAGACGAACATAGATCGCTCCGCCATTCCGATTGTCCAAGGTTGTTGTTCGAGGATTTGAAGTAAATCGAGCATTAAAGGTTTAATTTCCATTCATCGCAAATCACGAACAGAACCACGTGCTCTTTTGAATATCAAAAACATTGTGCACGTGCTCTCTTGGCAAAACCCGGATCGGTTTATTACGGTGCTACAACGGTTTGCTGGTCTTGGAAGCAATTGTGGACATGTAAACATTCACAAAACAAGAACGTTGTAGAAATTTCGTATTGTTTGTTGCAAACGAAGTGCATTTTATAACTGAAAATGGCTTATTAATCATCCGTCGATGATCAAATAATACACTTGTTCAACAAATACCACAAGATACTTTTTAGGTACCCATGCATCAAAGACAAACGTTGAAAACCGGAAAGGACAGTCGCCCGGTGTTCATAATTTCTCAACGGATATTGACCACAGTTGCAAATACACAAATGAAATGGAACTTGTTCATGTATGAAATTCAGATGATGACTGATTTTTTTACACAGAAATAATCCTGAATTAACTCAAAGCTATTCTTGTAATTTCCACTGAATTAAAAATGTGGTATTTGCACATCAATGCATCAATTTAATTACATATATATACATTTTTAAAAAATCAAATCTCATATTTTTATTCAATACACTTAAAAAAAGCAATCAGTTTATTCAAAACTATGAATGTTACATGATATATCATTGTTTAAATGATTTGCAAGAGTCCTCACTGTTCACTGCAACATTCAGTCTTTAATACTTTACAACCAGAACCTTATGTTCGAGTTATCAAGAACTAGTCCAAACTGCTTGAAATTTTAGAAACCGTCTTTAATCCTGGAATATTTTAGAACCAGTTAACAAGAATAACATCTACCCTCAGCGAAGCACCTGCTTAGAAAACTCCTGCACGAGTCTAAAGATAGCGTGATCCTGACTGGACATGAAACTCTGCGACACCGAGCGGCTTAGGATGAGGCCCCCGGGCGACTGACTGCGCGGACTCGGCTGCGGGACTCCCGCGGGAGAATGCGGCTCTCCGCGTCGGAGGTAGCGCTGGATGCCCGACAGGATGGAGTTCTAGACAAAGCAATGACATTGAAATGAATGCAATCAACACATCTAAGACCTAGCGATAGGTAAACTGACAGTCATGAAAATACAAAATAAGGAAGTTATTAAATAAACTAAATAAGGAAAACTGCACCGGTACCTACCAGTTATAATCCTAGTTTACATGACATGGCTTGTTTTGCTACTGGGAATTGGTCTTTTTACAGAGCTAGTTCAAAGAAGGAAAAGTCATTGAAACCTACAAGTTATGTTTCTAGTTCGCAAAACGCGGGATGTGCTGTTACTGGGAATGGGTACTTTACAAGACTTGTTCTAAAATAAGAAAAACAGCACTGGTACCTACCAGCGAAACAGGTTGTTTTGTGAATGGGAATGGCCAGTCAAAACTAGATGTGTCACAAACACGGATGCCCCCACGACGCATGTTTGTACAGACAACGATCGTGTCGTCAACACGAATAGTTGCCTTCACAATTTATTGTCATATAAATTCTATAATGGAACAAACATAAAGGCCATAATTCTGCCAAAATTGGTCGCAGCCTTAATTCCTTCTTTTACGATCTACTATACACTAATGTTGTTCAGCTGTGAACGTTTGAGCGAAATCCGCCCAGACGTTAAAGGGGAGTTGAGTCCACAAAATTTAATGAAGTATATATAGTGGAAAAAATGTCAAAACCATAATTCTGCTAGTGGTGTTGCATCCAAAATTCCTTCCTTTGCGGTCACCCAAGGTTGTTTAGCTGTGAAAGTTTGAGCAAAATCGGCGCAGCCGTTTAAGAGGAGTTGAATACACAAAATTTCGGGACGTACAGACGTACGTACGGCCTGACAAGTGGGGGGCATACACATGAACAATCCCTGATACCCACCACCTGTTTCTAGTTCTCGTTTCAGCAGCTGTTAATCTCTGGAAAAAAAAGACCGGATACCTACCAGCTCTGTGCCTAGTTCTCGTTTGAGCAGCTGTTTATCTGACTGGAAAAAAGACCCTAATACCTACTAGCTCTGTTCCGAGTTCTCGTTTGAGCACTGTTTATCTCTCTAGAAAAAAAGGCCCTGTTACTTACTAGTTCTATTCCGAGTTCTTGTTTCAGTAGCTGTTTATCTGTCTGGAAAAAAGATATACCTACAAGTCCTCTTCCGAGTTCTCGTTTGAGTAGCTGTTCTTCGGTCTGGAAAAAGACCCTGATAGCAACCATCTCTGTTCCGAGTTCTCGAATGAGCAGTTGTTTATCGCTCTGGAAAAAGACCTTGATACCTACCATCTCTGTTCCGAGTTCTCGTTTGAGCAGCTGTTTATCTCTCTGGACAAAAGACCCTAATACCTACCAGCTCTGTTCCTAGTTCTCGTTTGAGCAGCTGTTTATCTCCATAGAAAAAGTCCCTGCTACCTACAAGCTCTGTTCCAAGTTCTCATTTGAGCAGCTTTGTATCTCTCTGGAAAAAGACCATAATACTTACCAGCTCTGTTCCTAGTTTGAGCAGCTGTTTATCTGTCTGGAAAAAAGTCCATGATACCGACCAACTCCGTTCCTAGTTCTCGTTTGAGCAGCTGTTGATCTGTCTGGAAAAAAGTCCCTGATACCTACCAACTCCGTTCATAGTTCTCGTTAGAGCAGATGTTTATATGTCTGGAAAAAAGTCCTTGATACCTACCAACTCCGTTCCTAGTTCTCGTTTGAGCAGATGTTTATCTGTATGGAAAAAAATCCTTGATACCTACCAACTCCGTTCCTAGTTCTCGTTTGAGCAGATGTTTATCTGTCTGGAAAAAAAATCCTTGATACCTACCAACTTCGTTTCTAGTTCTCGTTAGAGCAGATTTTTTTCTGTCTGGAAAGAAGTCCCTGATACCTACCAACTCCGTTCCAAGTTCTCGTTTGAGCAGTCCCTGATACCTACCAACTTCGTTTCTAGTTCTCGTTTGAGCAGCTGTTTATCCGTCTGGAAAAAAGACCTGATACCCACCACCTCTGTGCCGAGTTCTCGATTGAGCAACTGTTTATCTGTCAGGAAAAAAAACCTACCAGCTCTGTTCAGAGTTCTCGTTACAGCCGATGTTTACCTGTCTGGAAAAAGTCCCCGATACCTACCCCCACTGTTCCTAGTTCTCGTTTGAGCAGCTGTTTATCCCTCTGGAAAAAAGACCTGATACGTACCAGCTCTGTTCCTAGTTCTCGTTTGAGCAGCTGTGTATCTCTCTGGAAAAAGTCCATGATACCTACCAGCTCTTTTTCCTAGCTCTCGTTTGAGCAGCTGTTTATCTGTCTGGAAAAAAGTCCCTGATACCTACCAGCTATTTTCCTAGTTCGCGTTTGAGCAGATGGTTATCTGTCTGTAAAAAGGTCCCTGATACCTACCAGCTCTGTTCCGAGTTCTCGTTTGAGCAACTGTTTATCCGTCTGGAAAAAAGGCCCCGATATCAACCACCTCTGTTCCTAGTTCTCGTTTGAGCAGCTGTTTATTCCTCTGGAAAAAAGACCTGATACGTACCAGCTCTGTTTCTAGTTCTCGTTTGAGCAGCTGTTTATCTCTGTGGCAAAAGTCCCCGATACCTTCCAGCTCTGTTCCTAGTTCTCGTTGGAGCAGCTGTTTATCTCTGCGGCATAAGTCCCCGATACCTACAAGCTCTGTTCCTAGTTCTCGTTTGAGCAGCTGTTTATCTGTCTGTAAAAAGGTCCCTGATACCTACCAGCTCTGTTCCGAGTTCTCGTTTGAGCAGTTGTTTATCTGTCTGTAAAAAGGTCCCTGATACCTACCAGCTGTTCCGAGTTCTCATTTGAGCAACTGTTTATCTGTCTGGAAAAAGTCCCCGATACCAACCACCTCTGTTCCTAGTTCTCGTTTGAGCAGCTTTTTATCCCTCTGGAAATAAGACCTAATACGTACCAGCTCTGTTCCTAGTTCTCGTTTCAGCAGCTGTTTATCCCTCTGGTGAACCTCAGGGTTCTTCAGGTACAACATCCCCTGGGACATGGTCAGGTACAGGGCATTCTCCAGAACAAACATCACCAGGCTCCTGGAGACAACACCAACATTATAAAGGAGAATTTAAGTATAAATATTAGTGACTTATTTTTTTGATACAAGTCAGTCAATGACCAAAAGACCCAAAAGGCCAACATATTTAGAATACCAACTTATATGTCAAAACATAATCAATGTATAAGCACAGTGAATTATGGAAACTGTCGTCCATTGATACATATCACCGGCACAATACAAAGGTCTTGACATTGGTATTGGTACCTCACACTTATTATAAGTTCATTAAGCGTTCTTTGTTGTTTAAGCAGATGTTCTACTGATAAATAAATATAATTGCAGATGTTCTACTGATAAATAAATATAATTGCAGATATTCTACTGATAAATAAATATAATTGCAGATATTCTACTGATAAATAAATATAATTGTTCTACTGATAAATAAATATAATTTAGCAAAATTGTCTTGGTCTTAGGATGGATTTCGATAAATTCATGCAACAGTCGTTCCCTGTAAACAGTAAAGTGAAGAAAAAGTGATATTATGTTGCGGACATTATGCATATAACAACTTAAAACATTAAACATTGAGAACAGACAACTTAGGTCATATTTAATAGTTTTTGTTCAAACTTCAGTTTTTAGTACTAAACTGGTAAGCATTATGTTATTTTTATCATACACCTGCACATGGAAAAAAATAAAAATTGTTTTTCATGTTTCAACTCAATTAGAAAGAATAATATGACAAAGTATATATTTGTTACCACACATCCACACAAAAACACTTCCCAAACATCCCCCAAAACATCTTATAATCTGTTATCTCTGAGCTTACTTTGAAATAATCTGACACAGCGAAGAGTGGGATGAGGATTGTGGTGTCATCTGCTCGTTCCTCTGTGGAGATTTCATGGGGTCCAGCTGAAACGAGCAAACATTTTATAATATGGGGAAATATCAAAAGCGAAATAGCAGGTGCTGCACCCTGCTCCATCCCTGCTCCTTTTTTTATCCTCCCCCCCCCCCGCTGCCCCTCTGCTGGTCAACACAGAAATGTTGAAAAACTTTTTGCAATTTTGCATATATTAAATGACAAAATGAACAGATCTTGTTTAAAAACCTTGATTAGACACATTAAAGTATTAACGCCCTATTTTTACCAATATATGAAAACATGTACCTTTCCCGATCCTGGATCTTTACCCATTATTAATATCGTTGGCTAAAGATTTACAAAATAAAGATTGTCATCAACAAAATGGATGAAATTGCGTCACTATGAAACTGGTTTACAAACAAAAGAAAAACTCTAATTGTTCAACAGTTTTTTTTTTCACTTTTTTTTTTCACCCAAATTTCACAACGCATACAATCAAAATCAGATGAGTGCTACAGCCATTCACAAATCAGGAGAAACCCGATGAAACAATCTTAAATTGGACTAATAGTACACTATGACGTTTTTACAGTGATGGGTGAAATCAGTAGCGTAGTTGCATAGACAAGTTGCTGAAGTATCTGAACAGTTTGTAAGTCTGGCACATAGGCATTGACTAACACACATGGAACAATACATTTTTTAAGTCAGTTCACAACTATGACCTGGGCCCATATCCACAAAGCTCCTTAGTGAAAACTTCGGTAAATTTCTTAAAATCATAAAATTCCTTAACTCTGTGACTGGGCCATTTAAAATTTATTTTGTCTTAAATGGTTTTAATCTAGTAGAGAATTAAAAGATGCTTGTAATTTTTTCTTATTTCAAATATAAAATATTGATTTTCACAAGGAAAATTTTATTTGATTTTTTCACTTTAAAATATGGCTTAAGATAAGATTTTCCTTAGGAGCTTTGTGGATATGGCCCATTCTTTGAACTGAGAATAAAGAACAGATTTAAGATTCTCAAGAAAAACTGTTTATGTGTTCGCAAATATGCAGGGTACCAATGTCTCTTAGGTCATTAACAAATCGTTATAAATAAAGAATGATGTAATTACAATTGGTGAATATGAAGTAAGATTCAAATTAACAGCGTTCTTAGAACAAAACAGTTATTCTTTATTCTTACGTCTTAAGTCTAAGAATAGGTTGATGAATACGCGCCCTTACCTTTAAAATTATGAACAAGTGCACAACCAGTATCAGTAAATTTCTGTCGTTCACCTACCTTGGAGAGGAGTCGTATGGCAATGTTGACGCACGAGAGCATCGTGCCGAATGTGGGAGGGGAGTCGTGGTCCACTGGCGGAGTACTGAACCCCACAGCCAGGAAAGGCTCATACTCCCCTACATCCATGTTCTACAGACACAGAAAAGGTTAGTGAGGTTTAATCCTTTATTTTTTGATTTTTCTAATACTTTAAACACATAAACACTACGTGTTCATTTAAAAGCATTCATTATATGAAAGAAAAGTCTATTATCTACACACTTATAGCATATAAGAGCAAAGTCTATTTAGTACACTTTCAAAGCATATGAGAGCAAAGTCATTTTAGTACACTTTCAAAGCATATGAGAGCAAAGTCATTTTAGTACACTTTCAAAGCATATGAGAGCAAAGTCATTTTAGTACACTTTCAAAGCATATGAGAGCAAAGTCATTTTAGTACACTTTCAAAGCATATGAGAGCAAAGTCATTTTAGTACACTTTCAAAGCATATGAGAGCAAAGTCATTTTAGTACACTTTCAAAGCATATGAGAGCAAAGCCTATTTAGTACACTTTCAAAGCATATGAGAGCAAAGTCATTTTAGTACACTTTCAAAGCATATGAGAGCAAAGTCCATTTAGTACACTTTCAAAGCATATGAGAATAAAGCCCATTTAGTACACTTTCAAAGCATATGACAGCAAAGTCCATTTAGAACACTTTCAAAGCATAGGAAAGTAATGTCCATTTACTACACTTTAAAACCATATGAAAGCAAAGTCTGGTTAGTACCGAAAGTAATGTCTGCTATTCACTTAATGTCTGCTTTTTTGTAAAATGTACTTTTAATGATCTCTGACCTATTGCTGAAACATTTCAATGCCAAGAACAAATGTTTTTCTACTTCTCTTAAACCTCCTGAAAATATCTACCTGGTCCACAAGTATCTGTATCAGATCAGGGGTAAACTTCCTCAGGGCCACAAAACTTGCACCCAGGATCTTCAGCATGCTAGAATAGACCGATCCGGGTTTTGCCACGAATAATTTAAACTCCTCCCAATTTATTGTTAAAAGATTAATTTCCATTTATCGAAAATCACAAACATTACCACGTGCTCATTTTAATATCACAAACATTATGCACGTGCTCGTTTGTATGAAATAGTTTAACCGCTAAATACGTGATTTCCAAGTGCGATGATTGGATAATATTGCAGATTAATTTTTAAATGATTGACATCTGTGGAAGTGTCTATTAACAATAATAATAAAATTACAACATCAATAACAACAAAAATAGTGAATACTAATAATAAAACACACAACATATTATAATGGTTTACATCATCATTATAATCAACATCATAACATCAACAACAGTAACAACAATAATTATAAGAGTGTTTAACCTGAAAAATTAAAAAGAATTTTAATTGAGAATGAGTCCTGTATTTAGTGCATAACTGCTGCAAAATTCTAACAGTAATAAGACAAAATACGATGTCAAACATAGAATAAACTGTTTTATTACAGCAATGCATTATATGCAGTTCATTTGTAATTTGAGAATTTTGCAGAGTAATTAGTGCAATAGACACCTGCATATCTAACTGCATAAGTAAAATTGATTCTACCACAAAACTGTATACTTGTATGCATTTTTTTCATAATTTTTTTTAACTGTGTCCAGTAAAATACAGGGAAAATGATCAAAGACAGTCAGTTTTAATTGAAAAGTCTTGGAAAAATGCTATGTGAAAAATGAACAAAAATAATTTCCATTCTATGTTTGAGGCCTTATTCGAACTTCACATAATACAGTTTTTTAAATAAAATTTCGATTAAAAATAAATCACACTGACCTGTGCTGCACTTCCATATAGTGCTTGCTGGGATTGTCGAGATCTTCTGTAGACGTCTGATGTTGCAGAGAGGGTGCCTGCATCCTGTTTATTGTCCGTCTGTTAGGCTGCTTCTCCACACCCTGTTGCTAGGAAATCATGGAACAGATATGGTATAATTAACAGGGTAATTATACTCTTCTCACTCTTCTCACTTTGTGGACTGCAAAAATACATACAAAGCATGGTAGCCACAGAAATGCTGAAATAAAATCTACCTGCCTATTATGTGGACTGCATAAATACATACATCTAAATCATGGAGGCCACTGATATTCTGAAATAAAATTCACCATTGTTTCCTGATATTTTCCAGACTGGAATGTGTATTTCCATGACATTTATATACTTATTGCAAGGTCCCCAGTACAATCTGTGCATACTGGTTTTATTATATACAGTGTACTCCCTCTATACCGAACAACGACCGGACTGGACCAAATGTTCGGTTTTCAGGGAGTTCCGGTTTACTGAGGGTTTGAGGCAGTTATAGCATATTGTCGGTATTGTTTTCTGCTGTATCATTTACAACCTTAAGCGAGGGTTTGGGGATAGATTCTGCAGGGTTTGGGGATAGATTCTGCAGAGTTTGGGGATAGATTCTGCAGGGTTTGGGGATAGATTCTGCAGGGTTTGGGGATAGATTCTGCACGGTTTGGGGATAGATTCTGCACGGTTTGGGGATAGATTCTGCATCACTGATCAATTGTGTTTCGAGAGATAATTCAACCTGTCGATGTTTAGAAGGTGGCTCAGACATTTTAACACTGTACTAACTTCGCAGAAGAATGATAGTTCGTAAGTAACATCGAGCATAAATACTCTATCATTTCTTTCAAGAAAGCCTGTTCTGCTCAACATTGCTTTGATTGCTTTGATAGACTGTAAATTCAACCAACATCAATCAAATTATGCTTTAACTGAAGTAATTAATAATAATTATTACATTAGTAATAGTTATTACCGGAGTTATATAAATTGTTTGTAAAATGTTTAAATATTTTCTAAAAACATGACAACAGTCTAATTAACATACTGTTCGTTGTTCACACTTTATAGGCAATACCCATTTATCTAGCGACTAAACACCCTTATCTGAAGTCCTAATATGATGTCGAACTGTTGCCCCTAATTATCGGATAAAGCGTGCAATCACCCTGCGGCAAGACAATCACGCGCTAAAGATAATCAATAACATCAGATTATCACACATGTTCAGTTTACAGAGGTCAATTTGTACTCCGAAACAAAGCGATGTACCGCTCCTGCTGTTCGATATTCAGAATACAGACGTTCCAATATATCGAGGGTTTTCGCACATTAAACATATAGGCAAAAAAATCGGGACTGGAGCGTCAATTTGGTTTTCAGAGAGTTCCAGTTTATAGAGAGTTCGGTTTTAAGGGAGTACACTGTATTAATATAACGACAAAACTAGTACACAAAGAGAAGAACAAGATTCTGTGTTTGATAACACACATGCCCCCGGCTGGTGCTGGATAGACCAAATTTGGTCAATGTCAAGGTCAAAGTGAGGTTGGGTGATATGAGTGGATTGGGAATGGTCAAAAGTAACAACTGTGTAAATATCCAAGTGTTGTAGTAAGCGGTGTTGGTACTAGACGAAACGGTAAAATCTAGTTAAGCAAGAAACAGCCCATTTGAATAATTCTAAGTGCAAATTTGGTCAAGGTCAAAGTGAGGTTGCGTGATATGGGTGGATAGGGAATGGGCATGAGCAACAACTGTGCAAGTATCCAAGTGTTGTAGTAAGCGGTGTTGGTGCTAGATGAAACGGTAAAATCTAGTTAACCTTGTCACGGACGGTCAGGACAATCACCATATGCCTCCTGCATCAAGATGACAGGGGAATAAAAAACATAATTTTTGAACACTAAATATACACCTAACAATGGGATAAACAATAGATTTAACAAGTTTTGCAATCTAGGCCATTGTCATCTTACCTCTAATATCAGTTGTAGGTATCTGGGTCTAATCAAATATGAAATGAAGGTCTGGTTCATATAGAGTATACCAGTCTGAAAATAGAAATTGTTTCATATCAATGTAAACATATCACAATCTACATTGCTGAAAATGTTATTAAAAAATAGCACATGTTTTTTGTATTTATGTACAGCTGAACTTTGTAATCTTCAAGGCTCTGGGAATTAGAATTGACACTGACATGAACAAATACTAGTACCAACTTTTTTAATTTATTAAGTCTAAAAGTTTGATGAATTGTACTATAGTCTTGTGATCCCACATTCCTCAATGTTTTATCATCCCTTAATGTCCAAACTTGAGAAAAGAAGAGTTGAGATGTTTGCAATGTGCCTCAAATACATTTGTCACAGGCAAAAACACTTAGAGATAAACATACAGCAATACGTAATAAATTGGGATAGGAGAAAATCCTTTGATATAACAGAAAATTCAACCATTTTTATTTTACTGATATACAATATTTAAAGGTAGAAAGTTGGGAATAGTTTTCCACTTTAACATATCCAAAACACTGAAATAAGCGAGTTCAAGATAATAAAGTTCAGCTGTAACAAACAAGCACACCTACCAGAATCGTGTTGAGTGGTTCAGGCAGATGCAGCCTCCACTCCCTGGTGAACATGACCAGCTCTCCAACAAACACATATACAATCACAAATACAAGCACACCTACCAGTATCTTGTTGAGGGGTTCAGGCAGATGCAGCCTCCACTCCCTGGTGAACGAGGCCAGCTCTTCCACAAACCTTTCCACAATCACAAATACAAGCACACCTACCAGTATCGTGTTGAGTGGTTCAGGCAGAAGCAGCCTCCACTCCCTGGTGAGCATGACCAGCTCTCCAACAAACACATATACAATCAAAAATACAAGCACACCTACCAGTATCGTGTTGAGTGGTTCAGGCAGGTGCAGCCTCCACTCCCTGGTGAACATGACCAGCTCTCCAACAAACACATATACAATCACAAATACAAGCACACCTACCAGTATCGTGTTGAGTGGTTCAGGCAGGTACAGCCACCACTCCCTGGTGAACATGACCAACTCTCCAACAAACACATATACAATCACAAATACAAGCACCCCTACTAGTATCTTGTTGAGGGGTTCAGGCAGGTGCAGCCTCCACTCCCTGGTAAACGAGGCCAGCTCTCCCACAAACACACACGTCCACTCCACTTCCAGAAACGTCTCTGAACACAGGCTGAACCTCGCCATCTCCAGGCACTGTGGAAATATGGAGCTCATAGTAACAATGTGTCTAATGAGGAAATAGGGAAGCCATAGAAACATGGTGTCTACTGTGGAAATATGGAAGATATAGTCAGTAATAAGGTGTAAATTGTGGAAATATGGAATACATAGTCAGTAGCAAGGTATAGACTGTGGAAATATGGTAGAAATAGTAACAAGGTATCTAATGTGTAAATATGGAAGACATAATCAAAAGCAATGTATCTACTGTGGAAATATGGTAGACATAGTAACAAGGTATCTATTGTGGAAATATGGTAGACATAGAAACAAGGTATCTACTGTGGAAATATGGTGGACATAGTAACAATGTATCTACTGTGGAAATATGGAAGCCATAGTAACAAGGTATCTACTGTGGAAATATGGTGGACATAGTAACAAGGTATCTACTGTGGAAATATGGTAGACATAGTAACAAGGTATCTACTGTGGAAATATGGAAGACATAATCATTAACAATGTATCTACTGTGGAAATATGGTAGACATAGTAACAAGGTACCTTCTGTGCAAATATGGTAGACATAGTAACACGGTATCTTCTGTGGAAATATGGTAGACATAGTAACAATTTATCAACTGTTTAAATATGGTAGACATAGTAACAATTTATCAACTGTGAAAATATGGCAGACATAGTAACAAGGAATCTACAGTGGAAATATGATGGACATGGTCTATTACAAGATAACTACTGTGGAAATATGGTAGACATAGTAACAAGGTATCTACTGTGGAAATATGGAAGACATAGTAACAAGGTATCTACTGTGGAAATATGGTGGACATAGTAACAATGTATCTACTGTGGAAATATGATGGACATTGTCATTTACAAGATAACTACTGTGGAAATATGGTAGACAAAGTAACAAGGTATCTACTGTGGAAATATGGTAGACATAGTAACAAGGTGTCTACTGTGGAAATATGGTAGACAGAGTAACAATGTATCTACTGTGGAAATATGGTAGACATAGTAACAAGGTGTCTACTGTGGAAATATGGTAGACATAGTAACAAGGTGTCTACTGTGGAAATATGGTAGATATAGTAACAATGTATCTACTGTGGAAATATGGTAGACATAGTAACAAGGTGTCTACTGTGGAAATATGGAAGACATAGTAACAAGGTGTCTACTGTGGAAATATGGTGGACATAGTAACAATGTATCTACTGTGGAAATATGGTGGACATAGTAACAAGGTATCTACTGTGGAAATATGGTGGACATAGTAACAAGGTATCTACTGTGGAAATATGGTGGACATAGTAACAAGGTATCTACTGTGTAAATATGGTAGACATAGTAACAAGGTATCTACTGTGGAAATATGGTAGACATAGTAACACGGTATCTACTGTGGAAATATGATGGACATGGTCTATTACAAGATAACTACTGTGGAAATATGGTAGACATAGTAACAAGGTATCTACTGTGGAAATATGGAAGACATAATCATTAACAATGTAACTACTGTGGAAATATGGTAGACATAGTAACAAGGTATCTACTGTGGAAATATGGGAGACATAGTAACAAGAAATCTACTGTGGAAATATGGTGGACATAGTAACAATGTATCTACTGTGGAAATATGATGGACATCGTCTATAACAAGATAACTACTGTGGAAATATGGTAGACATAGTAATAAGGTGTCTACTGTGGAAATATGGTAGACATAGTAACAAGGTGTCTACTGTGGAAATATGGAAGACACAGTAACAATGTATCTCCTGTGGAAATATGATGGACATGGTCTATTACAAGATAACTACTGTGGAAATATGGTAGACAAAGTAACAAGGTATCTACTGTGGAAATATGGTAGACATTGTAACAAGGTATCTACTGTGGAAATATGGTAGACATAGTAACACGGTATCTACTGTGGAAATATGATGGACATGGTCTATTACAAGATAACTACTGTGGAAATATGGTAGACATAGTAACAAGGTATCTACTGTGGAAATATGGAAGACATAATCATTAACAATGTAGCTACTGTGGAAATATGGTAGACATAGTAATAAGGTATCTACTGTGGATAGATGGGAGACATAGTAACAAGGTATCTACTGTGGAAATATGGTGGACATAGTAACAATGTATCGACTGTGGAAATATGATGGACATCGTCTATTACAAGATAACTACTGTGGAAACATTGTAGACATAGTAACAAGGTGTCTACTGTGGAAATATGGTAGACATAGTAACAAGGTGTCTACTGTGGAAATATGGTAGACATAGTAACAATGTATCTACTGTGGAAATATGATGGACATGGTCTATTACAAGATAACTACTGTGGAAATATGGTAGACATAGTAACAAGGTATCTACTGTCGAAATATAGTAGACATTCTAACAAGGTATCTACTGTGGAAATAAGGTAGACATAGTAACAAGGTATCTACTGTGGAAATATGGTTGACATAGTAACAAGGTGTCTACTGTGGAAATATGGTAGACATAGTAACAAGGTGTCTACTGTGGAAATATGGTAGATATAGTAACAATGTATCTACTGTGGAAATATGGTAGACATAGTAACAAGGTGTCTACTGTGGAAATATGGAAGACATAGTAACAAGGTGTCTACTGTGGAAATATGGTGGACATAGTAACAATGTATCTACTGTGGAAATATGGTGGACATAGTAACAAGGTATCTACTGTGGAAATATGGTGGACATAGTAACAAGGTATCTACTGTGGAAATATGGTGGACATAGTAACAAGGTATCTACTGTGTAAATATGGTAGACATAGTAACAAGGTATCTACTGTGGAAATATGGTAGACATAGTAACACGGTATCTACTGTGGAAATATGATGGACATGGTCTATTACAAGATAACTACTGTGGAAATATGGTAGACATAGTAACAAGGTATCTACTGTGGAAATATGGAAGACATAATCATTAACAATGTAACTACTGTGGAAATATGGTAGACATAGTAACAAGGTATCTACTGTGGAAATATGGGAGACATAGTAACAAGGAATCTACTGTGGAAATATGGTGGACATAGTAACAAGGTATCTACTGTGGAAATATGGGAGACATAGTAACAAGGAATCTACTGTGGAAATATGGTGGACATAGTAACAATGTATCTACTGTGGAAATATGATGGACATCGTCTATAACAAGATAACTACTGTGGAAATATGGTAGACATAGTAATAAGGTGTCTACTGTGGAAATATGGTAGACATAGTAACAAGGTGTCTACTGTGGAAATATGGAAGACACAGTAACAATGTATCTCCTGTGGAAATATGATGGACATGGTCTATTACAAGATAACTACTGTGGAAATATGGTAGACATAGTAACAAGGTATCTACTGTGGAAATATGGTAGACATTGTAACAAGGTATCTACTGTGGAAATATGGTAGACATAGTAACACGGTATCTACTGTGGAAATATGATGGACATGGTCTATTACAAGATAACTACTGTGGAAATATGGTAGACATAGTAACAAGGTATCTACTGTGGATAGATGGGAGACATAGTAACAAGGCATCTACTGTGGAAATATGGTGGACATAGTAACAATGTATCGACTGTGGAAATATGATGGACATCGTCTATTACAAGATAACTACTGTGGAAACATTGTAGACATAGTAACAAGGTGTCTACTGTGGAAATATGGTAGACATAGTAACAAGGTGTCTACTGTGGAAATATGGTAGACATAGTAACAATGTATCTACTGTGGAAATATGATGGACATGGTCTATTACAAGATAACTACTGTGGAAATATGGTAGACATAGTAACAAGGTATCTACTGTGGAAATATGGTAGACATTCTAACAAGGTATCTACTGTGGAAATAAGGTAGACATAGTAACAAGGTATCTACTGTGGAAATATGGTTGACATAGTAACAAGGTATCTACTGTGGAAATATGGTAGACATAGTAACATGGTATCTACTGTGGAAATATGATGGACATGGTCTATTACAAGATAACTACAGTGGAAATATGGTAGACATAGTAACAACGTATCTACTGTGGAAATATGGAAGACAAAATCATTAACAATGTAACTACTGTGGAAATATGATGGACATCGTCTATTCCAAGATAACTACTGTGGAAATATGGTAGACATAGTAACAATGTATCTACTGTGGAAATATGGAAGATATAGTAACAAGGTGTCTACTGTGGAAATATGGTAGATATAGTAACAAGGTATCTACTGTGGAAATATGGTAGACATAGTAACAATGTATCTACTGTGGAAATATGATGGACATCGTCTATTCCAAGATAACTACTGTGGAAATATGGTAGACATAGTAACAATGTATCTACTGTGGAAATATGGAAGACATAGTAACAAGGTGTCTACTGTGGAAATATGGTAGATATAGTAACAAGGTATCTACTGTGGAAATATGGTGGACATAGTAACAAGGTGTCTACTGTGGAAATATGGTAGACATAGTAACAAGGTATCAAAAGTGAAAATATGGGAGACATAGTAACAAGGTATCTACTGTGGAAATATGGTGGACATAGTAACAATGTATCTACTGTGGAAATATGACGGACATCGTCTATTACAAGATAACTACTGTGGAAATATGGTAGACATAGTAAAAAGGTGTCTGTGGAAATATGGTAGACATAGTAACAAGGTGTCTACTGTGGAAATATGGTAGACATAGTAACAAGGTGTCTACTGTGGAAATATGGTAGACATAGTAACAAGGTATCTACTGTGGAAATATGATGGACATGGCAACAAGGTATCTACTGTGCAAATATGGGAGACATAGTAACAAGGTATCTACTGTGGAAATATGGGAGACATAGTAACAATGTATCTACTGTGGAAATATGGAAGACATAGTAACAAGGTGTCTACTGTGGAAATATGGTAGACATTGTAACAAGGTATCTACTGTGGAAATATGGTGGACATAGTAACAAGGTGTCTACTGTGGAAATATGGTGGACATAGTAACAAGGTATCTACTGTGGAAATATGGAAGACATAGTAACAAGGTGTCTACTGTGGAAATATGGTGGACATGGTCTAATACAAGATAACTACAGTGGAAATATGGTAGACATAGTAAGAATGTATCTACTGTGGAAATATGGTAGACATAGTAACACGGTATCTAGTGTGGAAATATGGTGGGCATAGTAACAAGGTATCTACTGTGGAAATATGGAATACATAGTAACAAGGTATCTACTGTGGAAATATGGGAGACATAGTAACAATGTATCTACTGTGGAAATATGGAAGACATAGTAACAAGGTATCTACTGTGGAAATATGGTAGACATAGTAACAATGTATCTACTGTGGAAATATGGTAGACATAGTAACAATGTATCTACTGTGAAAATATGGGAGACATAGTAACAATGTATCTACTGTGGAAATATGGTAGACATAGTAACAATGTATCTACTGTGGAAATATGGGAGACATAGTAACAAGGTGTCTACAGTGGAAATATGGTAGACATAGTAACAATGTATCTACTGTGGAAATATGGAAGACATAGTAACAATGTATCTACTGTGGAAATATGGAAGACATAGTAACAAGGTATCTACTGTGGAAATATGGTAGACATAGTAACAATGTATCTACTGTGGAAATATGGTAGACATAGTAACAATGTATCTACTGTGAAAATATGGGAGACATAGTAACAATGTATCTACTGTGGAAATATGGTAGACATAGTAACAATGTATCTACTGTGGAAATATGGGAGACATAGTAACAAGGTGTCTACAGTGGAAATATGGTAGACATAGTAACAATGTATCTACTGTGGAAATATGGAAGACATAGTAACAAGGTATCTACTGTGGAAATATGGGAGACATAGTAACAAGGTATCTACTGTGGAAATATGGTAGACATTCTAACAAGGTATCTACTGCGGAAATAAGGTAGACATAGTAACAAGGTATCTACTGTGGAAATATGGTTGACATAGTAACAAGGTATCTACTGTGGAAATATGGTAGACATAGTAACACGGTATCTACTGTGGAAATATGGTGTACATAGTAACAATGTATCGACTGTGGAAATATGATGGACATCGTCTATTACAAGATAATTACTGTGGAAACATTGTAGACATAGTAACAAGGTGTCTACTATGGAAATATGGTAGACATAGTAACAAGGTGTCTACTGTGGAAATATGGTAGACATAGTAACAATGTATCTACTGTGGAAATATGATGGACATGGTCTATTACAAGATAACTACTGTGGAAATATGGTAGACATAGTAACAAGGTATCTACTGTCGAAATATGGTAGACATTCTAACAAGGTATCTACTGTGGAAATAAGGTAGACATAGTAACAAGGTATCTACTGTGGAAATATGGTTGACATAGTAACAAGGTGTCTACTGTGGAAATATGGTAGACATAGTAACAAGGTGTCTACTGTGGAAATATGGTAGATATAGTAACAATGTATCTACTGTGGAAATATGGTAGACATAGTAACAAGGTGTCTACTGTGGAAATATGGAAGACATAGTAACAAGGTGTCTACTGTGGAAATATGGTGGACATAGTAACAATGTATCTACTGTGGAAATATGGTGGACATAGTAACAAGGTATCTACTGTGGAAATATGGTGGACATAGTAACAAGGTATCTACTGTGGAAACATGGTGGACATAGTAACAAGGTATCTACTGTGTAAATATGGTAGACATAGTAACAAGGTATCTACTGTGGAAATATGGTAGACATAGTAACACGGTATCTACTGTGGAAATATGATGGACATGGTCTATTACAAGATAACTACTGTTGAAATATGGTAGACATAGTAACAAGGTATCTACTGTGGAAATATGGAAGACATAATCATTAACAATGTAACTACTGTGGAAATATGGTAGACATAGTGACAAGGTATCTACTGTGGAAATATGGGAGACATAGTAACAAGGAATCTACTGTGGAAATATGGTGGACATAGTAACAATGAATCTACTGTGGAAATATGATGGACAATGTGTATAACAAGATAACTACTGTGGAAATATGGTAGACATAATAATAAGGTGTCTACTGTGGAAATATGGTAGACATAGTAACAAGGTGTCTACTGTGGAAATATGGAAGACACAGTAACAATGTATCTCCTGTGGAAATATGATGGACATGGTCTATTACAAGATAACTACTGTGGAAATATGGTAGACATAGTAACAAGGTATCTACTGTGGAAATATGGTAGACATTGTAACAAGGTATCTACTGTGGAAATATGGTAGACATAGTAACACGGTATCTACTGTGGAAATATGATGGACATGGTCTATTACAAGATAACTACTGTGGAAATATGGTAGACATAGTAACAAGGTATCTACTGTGGATAGATGGGAGACATAGTAACAAGGCATCTACTGTGGAAATATGGTGGACATAGTAACAATGTATCGACTGTGGAAATATGATGGACATCGTCTATTACAAGATAACTACTGTGGAAACATTGTAGACATAGTAACAAGGTGTCTACTGTGGAAATATGGTAGACATAGTAACAAGGTGTCTACTGTGGAAATATGGTAGACATAGTAACAATGTATCTACTGTGGAAATATGATGGACATGGTCTATTACAAGATAACTACTGTGGAAATATGGTAGACATAGTAACAAGGTATCTACTGTGGAAATATGGTAGACATTCTAACAAGGTATCTACTGTGGAAATAAGGTAGACATAGTAACAAGGTATCTACTGTGGAAATATGGTTGACATAGTAACAAGGTATCTACTGTGGAAATATGGTAGACATAGTAACATGGTATCTACTGTGGAAATATGATGGACATGGTCTATTACAAGATAACTACAGTGGAAATATGGTAGACATAGTAACAACGTATCTACTGTGGAAATATGGAAGACAAAATCATTAACAATGTAACTACTGTGGAAATATGATGGACATCGTCTATTCCAAGATAACTACTGTGGAAATATGGTAGACATAGTAACAATGTATCTACTGTGGAAATATGGAAGATATAGTAACAAGGTGTCTACTGTGGAAATATGGTAGATATAGTAACAAGGTATCTACTGTGGAAATATGGTAGACATAGTAACAATGTATCTACTGTGGAAATATGATGGACATCGTCTATTCCAAGATAACTACTGTGGAAATATGGTAGACATAGTAACAATGTATCTACTGTGGAAATATGGAAGACATAGTAACAAGGTGTCTACTGTGGAAATATGGTAGATATAGTAACAAGGTATCTACTGTGGAAATATGGTGGACATAGTAACAAGGTGTCTACTGTGGAAATATGGTAGACATAGTAACAAGGTATCAAAAGTGAAAATATGGGAGACATAGTAACAAGGTATCTACTGTGGAAATATGGTGGACATAGTAACAATGTATCTACTGTGGAAATATGACGGACATCGTCTATTACAAGATAACTACTGTGGAAATATGGTAGACATAGTAAAAAGGTGTCTGTGGAAATATGGTAGACATAGTAACAAGGTGTCTACTGTGGAAATATGGTAGACATAGTAACAAGGTGTCTACTGTGGAAATATGGTAGACATAGTAACAAGGTATCTACTGTGGAAATATGATGGACATGGCAACAAGGTATCTACTGTGCAAATATGGGAGACATAGTAACAAGGTATCTACTGTGGAAATATGGGAGACATAGTAACAATGTATCTACTGTGGAAATATGGAAGACATAGTAACAAGGTGTCTACTGTGGAAATATGGTAGACATTGTAACAAGGTATCTACTGTGGAAATATGGTGGACATAGTAACAAGGTGTCTACTGTGGAAATATGGTGGACATAGTAACAAGGTATCTACTGTGGAAATATGGAAGACATAGTAACAAGGTGTCTACTGTGGAAATATGGTGGACATGGTCTAATACAAGATAACTACAGTGGAAATATGGTAGACATAGTAAGAATGTATCTACTGTGGAAATATGGTAGACATAGTAACACGGTATCTAGTGTGGAAATATGGTGGGCATAGTAACAAGGTATCTACTGTGGAAATATGGAATACATAGTAACAAGGTATCTACTGTGGAAATATGGGAGACATAGTAACAATGTATCTACTGTGGAAATATGGAAGACATAGTAACAAGGTATCTACTGTGGAAATATGGTAGACATAGTAACAATGTATCTACTGTGGAAATATGGTAGACATAGTAACAATGTATCTACTGTGAAAATATGGGAGACATAGTAACAATGTATCTACTGTGGAAATATGGTAGACATAGTAACAATGTATCTACTGTGGAAATATGGGAGACATAGTAACAAGGTGTCTACAGTGGAAATATGGTAGACATAGTAACAATGTATCTACTGTGGAAATATGGAAGACATAGTAACAAGGTATCTACTGTGGAAATATGGGAGACATAGTAACAAGGTATCTACTGTGGAAATATGGTAGACATTCTAACAAGGTATCTACTGCGGAAATAAGGTAGACATAGTAACAAGGTATCTACTGTGGAAATATGGTTGACATAGTAACAAGGTATCTACTGTGGAAATATGGTAGACATAGTAACACGGTATCTACTGTGGAAATATGGTGTACATAGTAACAATGTATCGACTGTGGAAATATGATGGACATCGTCTATTACAAGATAATTACTGTGGAAACATTGTAGACATAGTAACAAGGTGTCTACTGTGGAAATATGGTAGACATAGTAACAAGGTGTCTACTGTGGAAATATGGTAGACATAGTAACAATGTATCTACTGTGGAAATATGATGGACATGGTCTATTACAAGATAACTACTGTGGAAATATGGTAGACATAGTAACAAGGTATCTACTGTCGAAATATGGTAGACATTCTAACAAGGTATCTACTGTGGAAATAAGGTAGACATAGTAACAAGGTATCTACTGTGGAAATATGGTTGACATAGTAACAAGGTGTCTACTGTGGAAATATGGTAGACATAGTAACAAGGTGTCTACTGTGGAAATATGGTAGATATAGTAACAATGTATCTACTGTGGAAATATGGTAGACATAGTAACAAGGTGTCTACTGTGGAAATATGGAAGACATAGTAACAAGGTGTCTACTGTGGAAATATGGTGGACATAGTAACAATGTATCTACTGTGGAAATATGGTGGACATAGTAACAAGGTATCTACTGTGGAAATATGGTGGACATAGTAACAAGGTATCTACTGTGGAAACATGGTGGACATAGTAACAAGGTATCTACTGTGTAAATATGGTAGACATAGTAACAAGGTATCTACTGTGGAAATATGGTAGACATAGTAACACGGTATCTACTGTGGAAATATGATGGACATGGTCTATTACAAGATAACTACTGTTGAAATATGGTAGACATAGTAACAAGGTATCTACTGTGGAAATATGGAAGACATAATCATTAACAATGTAACTACTGTGGAAATATGGTAGACATAGTGACAAGGTATCTACTGTGGAAATATGGGAGACATAGTAACAAGGAATCTACTGTGGAAATATGGTGGACATAGTAACAATGAATCTACTGTGGAAATATGATGGACAATGTGTATAACAAGATAACTACTGTGGAAATATGGTAGACATAATAATAAGGTGTCTACTGTGGAAATATGGTAGACATAGTAACAAGGTGTCTACTGTGGAAATATGGAAGACACAGTAACAATGTATCTCCTGTGGAAATATGATGGACATGGTCTATTACAAGATAACTACTGTGGAAATATGGTAGACATAGTAACAAGGTATCTACTGTGGAAATATGGTAGACATTGTAACAAGGTATCTACTGTGGAAATATGGTAGACATAGTAACACGGTATCTACTGTGGAAATATGATGGACATGGTCTATTACAAGATAACTACTGTGGAAATATGGTAGACATAGTAACACAGTATCTACTGTGGAAATATGAAGGACATGGTCTATTATAAGATAACTACAGTGGAAATATGGTAGACATAGTAACAACGTATCTACTGTGGAAATATGGAAGACAAAATCATTAACAATGTAACTACTGTGGAAATATGATGGACATCGTCTATTCCAAGATAACTACTGTGGAAATATGGTAGACATAGTAACAATGTATCTACTGTGGAAATATGGAAGACATAGTAACAAGGTGTCTACTGTGGAAATATGGTAGATATAGTAACAAGGTATCTACTGTGGAAATATGGTAGACATAGTAACAATGTATCTACTGTGGAAATATGATGGACATCGTCTATTCCAAGATAACTACTGTGGAAATATGGTAGACATAGTAACAATGTATCTACTGTGGAAATATGGAAGACATAGTAACAAGGTGTCTACTGTGGAAATATGGTAGATATAGTAACAAGGTATCTACTGTGGAAATATGGTGGACATAGTAACAAGGTGTCTACTGTGGAAATATGGTAGACATAGTAACAAGGTATCAACTGTGAAAATATGGGAGACATAGTAACAAGGTATCTACTGTGGAAATATGGTGGACATAGTAACAATGTATCTACTGTGGAAATATGACGGACATCGTCTATTACAAGATAACTACTGTGGAAATATGGTAGACATAGTAACAAGGTGTCTGTGGAAATATGGTAGACATAGTAACAAGGTGTCTACTGTGGAAATATGGTAGACATAGTAACAAGGTGTCTATTGTGGAAATATGGTAGACATAGTAACAAGGTATCTACTGTGGAAATATGATGGACATGGCAACAAGGTATCTACTGTGCAAATATGGGAGACATAGTAACAAGGTATCTACTGTGGAAATATGGGAGACATAGTAACAATGTATCTACTGTGGAAATATGGTAGACATTGTAACAAGGTATCTACTGTGGAAATATGGTGGACATAGTAACAAGGTATCTACTGTGGAAATATGGTAGACATAGTAACAAGGTGTCTACTGTGGAAATATGGTGGACATAGTAACAAGGTATCTACTGTGGAAATATGGAAGACATAGTAACAAGGTGTCTACTGTGGAAATATGGTGGACATGGTCTAATACAAGATAACTACAGTGGAAATATGGTAGACATAGTAAGAATGTATCTACTGTGGAAATATGGTAGACATAGTAACACGGTATCTACTGTGGAAATATGGTGGGCATAGTAACAAGGTATCTACTGTGGAAATATGGAATACATAGTAACAAGGTATCTACTGTGGAAATATGGGAGACATAGTAACAATGTATCTACTGTGGAAATATGGAAGACATAGTAACAAGGTATCTACTGTGGAAATATGGTAGACATAGTAACAATGTATCTACTGTGGAAATATGGTAGACATAGTAACAATGTATCTACTGTGAAAATATGGGAGACATAGTAACAATGTATCTACTGTGGAAATATGGTAGACATAGTAACAATGTATCTACTGTGGAAATATGGGAGACATAGTAACAAGGTGTCTACAGTGGAAATATGGTAGACATAGTAACAATGTATCTACTGTGGAAATATGGAAGACATAGTAACAAGGTATCTACTGTGGAAATATGGGAGACATAGTAACAAGGTATCTACTGTGGAAATATGGTAGACATTCTAACAACGTATCTACTGTGGAAATAAGGTAGACATAGTAACAAGGTATCTACTGTGGAAATATGGTTGACATAGTAACAAGGTATCTACTGTGGAAATATGGTAGACATAGTAACACGGTATCTACTGTGGAAATATGATGGACATGGTCTATTACAAGATAACTACAGTGGAAATATGGTCGACATAGTAACAACGTATCTACTGTGGAAATATGGAAGACAAAATCATTAACAATGTAACTACTGTGGAAATATGATGGACATCGTCTATTCCAAGATAACTACTGTGGAAATATGGTAGACATAGTAACAATGTATCTACTGTGGAAATATGGTAGACATAGTAACAATGTATCTACTGTGAAAATATGGGAGACATAGTAACAATGTATCTACTGTGGAAATATGGTAGACATAGTAACAATGTATCTACTGTGGAAATATGGGAGACATAGTAACAAGGTGTCTACAGTGGAAATATGGTAGACATAGTAACAATGTATCTACTGTGGAAATATGGAAGACATAGTAACAAGGTATCTACTGTGGAAATATGGGAGACATAGTAACAAGGTATCTACTGTGGAAATATGGTAGACATTCTAACAAGGTATCTACTGCGGAAATAAGGTAGACATAGTAACAAGGTATCTACTGTGGAAATATGGTTGACATAGTAACAAGGTATCTACTGTGGAAATATGGTAGACATAGTAACACGGTATCTACTGTGGAAATATGGTGTACATAGTAACAATGTATCGACTGTGGAAATATGATGGACATCGTCTATTACAAGATAATTACTGTGGAAACATTGTAGACATAGTAACAAGGTGTCTACTGTGGAAATATGGTAGACATAGTAACAAGGTGTCTACTGTGGAAATATGGTAGACATAGTAACAATGTATCTACTGTGGAAATATGATGGACATGGTCTATTACAAGATAACTACTGTGGAAATATGGTAGACATAGTAACAAGGTATCTACTGTCGAAATATGGTAGACATTCTAACAAGGTATCTACTGTGGAAATAAGGTAGACATAGTAACAAGGTATCTACTGTGGAAATATGGTTGACATAGTAACAAGGTGTCTACTGTGGAAATATGGTAGACATAGTAACAAGGTGTCTACTGTGGAAATATGGTAGATATAGTAACAATGTATCTACTGTGGAAATATGGTAGACATAGTAACAAGGTGTCTACTGTGGAAATATGGAAGACATAGTAACAAGGTGTCTACTGTGGAAATATGGTGGACATAGTAACAATGTATCTACTGTGGAAATATGGTGGACATAGTAACAAGGTATCTACTGTGGAAATATGGTGGACATAGTAACAAGGTATCTACTGTGGAAACATGGTGGACATAGTAACAAGGTATCTACTGTGTAAATATGGTAGACATAGTAACAAGGTATCTACTGTGGAAATATGGTAGACATAGTAACACGGTATCTACTGTGGAAATATGATGGACATGGTCTATTACAAGATAACTACTGTTGAAATATGGTAGACATAGTAACAAGGTATCTACTGTGGAAATATGGAAGACATAATCATTAACAATGTAACTACTGTGGAAATATGGTAGACATAGTGACAAGGTATCTACTGTGGAAATATAGGAGACATAGTAACAAGGAATCTACTGTGGAAATATGGTGGACATAGTAACAATGAATCTACTGTGGAAATATGATGGACAATGTGTATAACAAGATAACTACTGTGGAAATATGGTAGACATAATAATAAGGTGTCTACTGTGGAAATATGGTAGACATAGTAACAAGGTGTCTACTGTGGAAATATGGAAGACACAGTAACAATGTATCTCCTGTGGAAATATGATGGACATGGTCTATTACAAGATAACTACTGTGGAAATATGGTAGACATAGTAACAAGGTATCTACTGTGGAAATATGGTAGACATTGTAACAAGGTATCTACTGTGGAAATATGGTAGACATAGTAACACGGTATCTACTGTGGAAATATGATGGACATGGTCTATTACAAGATAACTACTGTGGAAATATGGTAGACATAGTAACACAGTATCTACTGTGGAAATATGAAGGACATGGTCTATTATAAGATAACTACAGTGGAAATATGGTAGACATAGTAACAACGTATCTACTGTGGAAATATGGAAGACAAAATCATTAACAATGTAACTACTGTGGAAATATGATGGACATCGTCTATTCCAAGATAACTACTGTGGAAATATGGTAGACATAGTAACAATGTATCTACTGTGGAAATATGGAAGACATAGTAACAAGGTGTCTACTGTGGAAATATGGTAGATATAGTAACAAGGTATCTACTGTGGAAATATGGTAGACATAGTAACAATGTATCTACTGTGGAAATATGATGGACATCGTCTATTCCAAGATAACTACTGTGGAAATATGGTAGACATAGTAACAATGTATCTACTGTGGAAATATGGAAGACATAGTAACAAGGTGTCTACTGTGGAAATATGGTAGATATAGTAACAAGGTATCTACTGTGGAAATATGGTGGACATAGTAACAAGGTGTCTACTGTGGAAATATGGTAGACATAGTAACAAGGTATCAACTGTGAAAATATGGGAGACATAGTAACAAGGTATCTACTGTGGAAATATGGTGGACATAGTAACAATGTATCTACTGTGGAAATATGACGGACATCGTCTATTACAAGATAACTACTGTGGAAATATGGTAGACATAGTAACAAGGTGTCTGTGGAAATATGGTAGACATAGTAACAAGGTGTCTACTGTGGAAATATGGTAGACATAGTAACAAGGTGTCTATTGTGGAAATATGGTAGACATAGTAACAAGGTATCTACTGTGGAAATATGATGGACATGGCAACAAGGTATCTACTGTGCAAATATGGGAGACATAGTAACAAGGTATCTACTGTGGAAATATGGGAGACATAGTAACAATGTATCTACTGTGGAAATATGGTAGACATTGTAACAAGGTATCTACTGTGGAAATATGGTGGACATAGTAACAAGGTATCTACTGTGGAAATATGGTAGACATAGTAACAAGGTGTCTACTGTGGAAATATGGTGGACATAGTAACAAGGTATCTACTGTGGAAATATGGAAGACATAGTAACAAGGTGTCTACTGTGGAAATATGGTGGACATGGTCTAATACAAGATAACTACAGTGGAAATATGGTAGACATAGTAAGAATGTATCTACTGTGGAAATATGGTAGACATAGTAACACGGTATCTACTGTGGAAATATGGTGGGCATAGTAACAAGGTATCTACTGTGGAAATATGGAATACATAGTAACAAGGTATCTACTGTGGAAATATGGGAGACATAGTAACAATGTATCTACTGTGGAAATATGGAAGACATAGTAACAAGGTATCTACTGTGGAAATATGGTAGACATAGTAACAATGTATCTACTGTGGAAATATGGTAGACATAGTAACAATGTATCTACTGTGAAAATATGGGAGACATAGTAACAATGTATCTACTGTGGAAATATGGTAGACATAGTAACAATGTATCTACTGTGGAAATATGGGAGACATAGTAACAAGGTGTCTACAGTGGAAATATGGTAGACATAGTAACAATGTATCTACTGTGGAAATATGGAAGACATAGTAACAAGGTATCTACTGTGGAAATATGGGAGACATAGTAACAAGGTATCTACTGTGGAAATATGGTAGACATTCTAACAACGTATCTACTGTGGAAATAAGGTAGACATAGTAACAAGGTATCTACTGTGGAAATATGGTTGACATAGTAACAAGGTATCTACTGTGGAAATATGGTAGACATAGTAACACGGTATCTACTGTGGAAATATGATGGACATGGTCTATTACAAGATAACTACAGTGGAAATATGGTCGACATAGTAACAACGTATCTACTGTGGAAATATGGAAGACAAAATCATTAACAATGTAACTACTGTGGAAATATGATGGACATCGTCTATTCCAAGATAACTACTGTGGAAATATGGTAGACATAGTAACAATGTATCTACTGTGGAAATATGGTAGACATAGTAACAATGTATCTACTGTGAAAATATGGGAGACATAGTAACAATGTATCTACTGTGGAAATATGGTAGACATAGTAACAATGTATCTACTGTGGAAATATGGGAGACATAGTAACAAGGTGTCTACAGTGGAAATATGGTAGACATAGTAACAATGTATCTACTGTGGAAATATGGAAGACATAGTAACAAGGTATCTACTGTGGAAATATGGGAGACATAGTAACAAGGTATCTACTGTGGAAATATGGTAGACATTCTAACAAGGTATCTACTGCGGAAATAAGGTAGACATAGTAACAAGGTATCTACTGTGGAAATATGGTTGACATAGTAACAAGGTATCTACTGTGGAAATATGGTAGACATAGTAACACGGTATCTACTGTGGAAATATGGTGTACATAGTAACAATGTATCGACTGTGGAAATATGATGGACATCGTCTATTACAAGATAATTACTGTGGAAACATTGTAGACATAGTAACAAGGTGTCTACTGTGGAAATATGGTAGACATAGTAACAAGGTGTCTACTGTGGAAATATGGTAGACATAGTAACAATGTATCTACTGTGGAAATATGATGGACATGGTCTATTACAAGATAACTACTGTGGAAATATGGTAGACATAGTAACAAGGTATCTACTGTCGAAATATGGTAGACATTCTAACAAGGTATCTACTGTGGAAATAAGGTAGACATAGTAACAAGGTATCTACTGTGGAAATATGGTTGACATAGTAACAAGGTGTCTACTGTGGAAATATGGTAGACATAGTAACAAGGTGTCTACTGTGGAAATATGGTAGATATAGTAACAATGTATCTACTGTGGAAATATGGTAGACATAGTAACAAGGTGTCTACTGTGGAAATATGGAAGACATAGTAACAAGGTGTCTACTGTGGAAATATGGTGGACATAGTAACAATGTATCTACTGTGGAAATATGGTGGACATAGTAACAAGGTATCTACTGTGGAAATATGGTGGACATAGTAACAAGGTATCTACTGTGGAAACATGGTGGACATAGTAACAAGGTATCTACTGTGTAAATATGGTAGACATAGTAACAAGGTATCTACTGTGGAAATATGGTAGACATAGTAACACGGTATCTACTGTGGAAATATGATGGACATGGTCTATTACAAGATAACTACTGTTGAAATATGGTAGACATAGTAACAAGGTATCTACTGTGGAAATATGGAAGACATAATCATTAACAATGTAACTACTGTGGAAATATGGTAGACATAGTGACAAGGTATCTACTGTGGAAATATGGGAGACATAGTAACAAGGAATCTACTGTGGAAATATGGTGGACATAGTAACAATGAATCTACTGTGGAAATATGATGGACAATGTGTATAACAAGATAACTACTGTGGAAATATGGTAGACATAATAATAAGGTGTCTACTGTGGAAATATGGTAGACATAGTAACAAGGTGTCTACTGTGGAAATATGGAAGACACAGTAACAATGTATCTCCTGTGGAAATATGATGGACATGGTCTATTACAAGATAACTACTGTGGAAATATGGTAGACATAGTAACAAGGTATCTACTGTGGAAATATGGTAGACATTGTAACAAGGTATCTACTGTGGAAATATGGTAGACATAGTAACACGGTATCTACTGTGGAAATATGATGGACATGGTCTATTACAAGATAACTACTGTGGAAATATGGTAGACATAGTAACACGGTATCTACTGTGGAAATATGAAGGACATGGTCTATTATAAGATAACTACAGTGGAAATATGGTAGACATAGTAACAACGTATCTACTGTGGAAATATGGAAGACAAAATCATTAACAATGTAACTACTGTGGAAATATGATGGACATCGTCTATTCCAAGATAACTACTGTGGAAATATGGTAGACAGTAACAATGTATCTACTGTGGAAATATGGAAGACATAGTAACAAGGTGTCTACTGTGGAAATATGGTAGATATAGTAACAAGGTATCTACTGTGGAAATATGGTAGACATAGTAACAATGTATCTACTGTGGAAATATGATGGACATCGTCTATTCCAAGATAACTACTGTGGAAATATGGTAGACATAGTAACAATGTATCTACTGTGGAAATATGGAAGACATAGTAACAAGGTGTCTACTGTGGAAATATGGTAGATATAGTAACAAGGTATCTACTGTGGAAATATGGTGGACATAGTAACAAGGTGTCTACTGTGGAAATATGGTAGACATAGTAACAAGGTATCAACTGTGAAAATATGGGAGACATAGTAACAAGGTATCTACTGTGGAAATATGGTGGACATAGTAACAATGTATCTACTGTGGAAATATGACGGACATCGTCTATTACAAGATAACTACTGTGGAAATATGGTAGACATAGTAACAAGGTGTCTGTGGAAATATGGTAGACATAGTAACAAGGTGTCTACTGTGGAAATATGGTAGACATAGTAACAAGGTGTCTATTGTGGAAATATGGTAGACATAGTAACAAGGTATCTACTGTGGAAATATGATGGACATGGCAACAAGGTATCTACTGTGCAAATATGGGAAACATAGTAACAAGGTATCTACTGTGGAAATATGGGAGACATAGTAACAATGTATCTACTGTGGAAATATGGTAGACATTGTAACAAGGTATCTACTGTGGAAATATGGTGGACATAGTAACAAGGTATCTACTGTGGAAATATGGTAGACATAGTAACAAGGTGTCTACTGTGGAAATATGGTGGACATAGTAACAAGGTATCTACTGTGGAAATATGGAAGACATAGTAACAAGGTGTCTACTGTGGAAATATGGTGGACATGGTCTAATACAAGATAACTACAGTGGAAATATGGTAGACATAGTAAGAATGTATCTACTGTGGAAATATGGTAGACATAGTAACACGGTATCTACTGTGGAAATATGGTGGGCATAGTAACAAGGTATCTACTGTGGAAATATGGAATACATAGTAACAAGGTATCTACTGTGGAAATATGGGAGACATAGTAACAATGTATCTACTGTGGAAATATGGAAGACATAGTAACAAGGTATCTACTGTGGAAATATGGTAGACATAGTAACAATGTATCTACTGTGGAAATATGGTAGACATAGTAACAATGTATCTACTGTGAAAATATGGGAGACATAGTAACAATGTATCTACTGTGGAAATATGGTAGACATAGTAACAATGTATCTACTGTGGAAATATGGGAGACATAGTAACAAGGTGTCTACAGTGGAAATATGGTAGACATAGTAACAATGTATCTACTGTGGAAATATGGAAGACATAGTAACAAGGTATCTACTGTGGAAATATGGGAGACATAGTAACAAGGTATCTACTGTGGAAATATGGTAGACATTCTAACAACGTATCTACTGTGGAAATAAGGTAGACATAGTAACAAGGTATCTACTGTGGAAATATGGTTGACATAGTAACAAGGTATCTACTGTGGAAATATGGTAGACATAGTAACACGGTATCTACTGTGGAAATATGATGGACATGGTCTATTACAAGATAACTACAGTGGAAATATGGTCGACATAGTAACAACGTATCTACTGTGGAAATATGGAAGACAAAATCATTAACAATGTAACTACTGTGGAAATATGATGGACATCGTCTATTCCAAGATAACTACTGTGGAAATATGGTAGACATAGTAACAATGTATCTACTGTGGAAATATGGAAGACATAGTAACAAGGTGTCTACTGTGGAAATATGGTAGATATAGTAACAAGGTATCTACTGTGGAAATATGGTAGACATAGTAACAATGTATCTACTGTGGAAATATGATGGACATCGTCTATTCCAAGATAACTACTGTGGAAATATGGTAGACATAGCAACAATGTATCTACTGTGGAAATATGGAAGACATAGTAACAAGGTGTCTACTGTGGAAATATGATAGATATAGTAACAAGGTATCTACTGTGGAAATATGGTGGACATAGTAACAAGGTGTCTACTGTGGAAATATGGTAGACATAGTAACAAGGTATCAACTGTGAAATATGGGAGACATAGTAACAAGGTATCTACTGTGGAAATATGGTGGACATAGTAACAATGTATCTACTGTGGAAATATGATGGACATCGTCTATTACAAGATAACTACTGTGGAAATATGGTAGACATAGTAACAAGGTGTCTGTGGAAATATGGTAGACATAGTAACAAGGTGTCTACTGTGGAAATATGGTAGACATAGTAACAAGGTGTCTACTGTGGAAATATGGTAGACATAGTAACAAGGTATCTACTGTGGAAATATGATGGACATGGCAACAAGGTATCTACTGTGGAAATATGGGAGACATAGTAACAAGGTATCTACTGTGGAAATATGGGAGACATTGTAACAATGTATCTACTGTGGAAATATGGAAGACATAGTAACAAGGTGTCTACTGTGGAAATATGGTAGACATTGTAACAAGGTATCTACTGTGGAAATATGGTAGACATAGTAACAAGGTATATACTGTGGAAATATGGTAGACATAGTAACAAGGTGTCTACTGTGGAAATATGGTGGACATAGTAACAAGGTATCTACGGTGGAAACATGGAAGACATAGTAACAAGGTGTCTACTGTGGAAAAAAAATATGGTGGACATGGTCTAATACAAGATAACTACTGTGGAAATATGGTAGACATAGTAAGAATGTATCTACTGTGGAAATATGGTAGACATAGTAACACGGTATCTACTGTGGAAATATGGTGGACATAGTAACAAGGTATCTACTGTGGAAATATGGAATACATAGTAACAAGGTATCTACTGTGGAAATATGGGAGACATAGTAACAATGTATCTACTGTGGAAATATGGAAGACATAGTAACAAGGTATCTACTGTGGAAATATGGTAGACATAGTAACAATGTATCTACTGTGGAAATATGGTAGACATAGTAACAATGTATCTACTGTGAAAATATGGGAGACATAGTAACAATGTATCTACTGTGGAAATATGGTAGACATAGTAACAATGTATCTACTGTGGAAATATGGGAGACATAGTAACAAGGTGTCTACAGTGGAAATATGGTAGACAGAGTAACAATGTATCTACTGTGGAAATATGGAAGACATAGTAACAAGGTATCTACTGTGGAAATATGGGAAACATAGTAACAAGGAATCTACTGTGGAAATATGATGGACATAGTAACAAGGTATCTACTGTGGAAATATGGTGGACATAGTAACAAGGTATCTACTGTGGAAATATGGTGGACATAGTAACAAGGTATCTACTGTGGAAATATGGTGGACTAGTAACAAGGTGTCTACTGTGGAAATATGGTAGACATAGTAACAAGGTATCAACTGTGAAATATGGGAGACATAGTAACAAGGTATCTACTGTGGAAATATGGTGGACATAGTAACAATGTATCTACTGTGGAAATATGATGGACATCGTCTATTACAAGATAACTACTGTGGAAATATGGTAGACATAGGAACAAGGTGCCTGTGGAAATATGGTAGACATAGTAACAAGGTGTCTACTGTGGAAATATGGTAGACATAGTAACAAGGTGTCTACTGTGGAAATATGGTAGACATAGTAACAAGGTATCTACTGTGGAAATATGATGGACATGGCAACAAGGTATCTACTGTGGAAATATGGGAGACATAGTAACAAGGTATCTACTGTGGAAATATGGGAGACATTGTAACAATGTATCTACTGTGGAAATATGGTAGACATAGTAACAAGGTGTCTACTGTGGAAATATGGTGGACATAGTAACAAGGTATCTACGGTGGAAATATGGTAGACATAGTAACAAGGTGTCTACTGTGGAAATATGGTAGACATAGTAACAAGGTGTCTATTGTGGAAATATGGTAGACATAGTAACAAGGTATCTACTGTGGAAATATGATGGACATGGCAACAAGGTATCTACTGTGCAAATATGGGAGACATAGTAACAAGGTATCTACTGTGGAAATATGGGAGACATAGTAACAATGTATCTACTGTGGAAATATGGTAGACATTGTAACAAGGTATCTACTGTGGAAATATGGTGGACATAGTAACAAGGTATCTACTGTGGAAATATGGTAGACATAGTAACAAGGTGTCTACTGTGGAAATATGGTGGACATAGTAACAAGGTATCTACTGTGGAAATATGGAAGACATAGTAACAAGGTGTCTACTGTGGAAATATGGTGGACATGGTCTAATACAAGATAACTACAGTGGAAATATGGTAGACATAGTAAGAATGTATCTACTGTGGAAATATGGTAGACATAGTAACACGGTATCTACTGTGGAAATATGGTGGGCATAGTAACAAGGTATCTACTGTGGAAATATGGCATACATAGTAACAAGGTATCTACTGTGGAAATATGGGAGACATAGTAACAATGTATCTACTGTGGAAATATGGAAGACATAGTAACAAGGTATCTACTGTGGAAATATGGTAGACATAGTAACAATGTATCTACTGTGGAAATATGGTAGACATAGTAACAATGTATCTACTGTGAAAATATGGGAGACATAGTAACAATGTATCTACTGTGGAAATATGGTAGACATAGTAACAATGTATCTACTGTGGAAATATGGGAGACATAGTAACAAGGTGTCTACAGTGGAAATATGGTAGACATAGTAACAATGTATCTACTGTGGAAATATGGAAGACATAGTAACAAGGTGTCTACTGTGGAAATATGGTAGACATTGTAACAAGGTATCTACTGTGGAAATATGGTAGACATAGTAACAAGGTATCTACTGTGGAAATATGGTAGACATTCTAACAACGTATCTACTGTGGAAATAAGGTAGACATAGTAACAAGGTATCTACTGTGGAAATATGGTTGACATAGTAACAAGGTATCTACTGTGGAAATATGGTAGACATAGTAACACGGTATCTACTGTGGAAATATGATGGACATGGTCTATTACAAGATAACTACAGTGGAAATATGGTAGACATAGTAACAACGTATCTACTGTGGAAATATGGAAGACAAAATCATTAACAATGTAACTACTGTGGAAATATGGTAGACATAGTAACAAGGTATCTACTGTGGAAATATGGTGGACATAGTAACAATGTATCTACTGTGGAAATATGATGGACATCGTCTATTACAAGATAACTACTGAGGAAATATGGTAGACATAGTAACAAGGTGTCTGTGGAAATATGGTAGACATAGTAACAAGGTGTCTACTGTGGAAATATGGTAGACATAGTAACAAGGTGTCTACTGTGGAAATATGGTAGACATAGTAACAAGGTATCTACTGTGGAAATATGATGGACATGGCAACAAGGTATCTACTGTGGAAATATGGGAGACATAGTAACAAGGTATCTACTGTGGAAATATGGGAGACATTGTAACAATGTATCTACTGTGGAAATATGGAAGACATAGTAACAAGGTGTCTACTGTGGAAATATGGTAGACATTGTAACAAGGTATCTACTGTGGAAATATGGTAGACATAGTAACAAGGTATCTACTGTGGAAATATGGTAGACATAGTAACAAGGTGTCTACTGTGGAAATATGGTGGACATAGTAACAAGGTATCTACGGTGGAAACATGGAAGACATAGTAACAAGGTGTCTACTGTGGAAATATGGTGGACATGGTCTAATACAAGATAACTACTGTGGAAATATGGTAGACATAGTAAGAATGTATCTACTGTGGAAATATGGTAGACATAGTAACACGGTATCTACTGTGGAAATATGGTGGACATAGTAACAAGGTATCTACTGTGGAAATATGGAATACATAGTAACAAGGTATCTACTGTGGAAATATGGGAGACATAGTAACAATGTATCTACTGTGGAAATATGGAAGACATAGTAACAAGGTATCTACTGTGGAAATATGGTAGACATAGTAACAATGTATCTACTGTGGAAATATGGTAGACATAGTAACAATGTATCTACTGTGAAAATATGGGAAACATAGTAACAATGTATCTACTGTGGAAATATGGTAGACATAGTAACAATGTATCTACTGTGGAAATATGGGAGACATAGTAACAAGGTGTCTACAGTGGAAATATGGTAGACATAGTAACAATGTATCTACTGTGGAAATATGGAAGACATAGTAACAAGGTAAATACTGTGGAAAAATGGGAGACATAGTAACAAGGAATCTACTGTGGAAATATGATGGACATAGTAACAAGGTATCTACTGTGGAAATATGGTGGACATAGTAACAAGGTATCTACTGTGGAAATATGGTGGACATAGTAACAAGATATCTACTGTGGAAATATGGTGGACTAGTAACAAGGTGTCTACTGTGGAAATATGGTAGACATAGTAACAAGGTATCAACTGTGAAATATGGGAGACATAGTAACAAGGTATCTACTGTGGAAATATGGTGGACATAGTAACAATGTATCTACTGTGGAAATATGATGGACATCGTCTATTACAAGATAACTACTGTGGAAATATGGTAGACATAGGAACAAGGTGTCTGTGGAAATATGGTAGACATAGTAACAAGGTGTCTACTGTGGAAATATGGTAGACATAGTAACAAGGTGTCTACTGTGGAAATATGGTAGACATAGTAACAAGGTATCTACTGTGGAAATATGATGGACATGGCAACAAGGTATCTAATGTGGAAATATGGGAGACATAGTAACAAGGTATCTACTGTGGAAATATGGGAGACATTGTAACAATGTATCTACTGTGGAAATATGGTAGACATAGTAACAAGGTGTCTACTGTGGAAATATGGTGGACATAGTAACAAGGTATCTACGGTGGAAACATGGAAGACAAAGTAACAAGGTGTCTACTGTGGAAATATGGTGGACATGGTCTAATACAAGATAACTACTGTGGAAATATGGTAGACATAGTAAGAATGTATCTACTGTGGAAATATGGTAGACATAGTAACACGGTATCTACTGTGGAAATATGGTGGACATAGTAACAAGGTATCTACTGTGGAAATATGGAATACATAGTAACAAGGTATCTACTGTGGAAATATGGGAGACATAGTAACAATGTATCTACTGTGGAAATATGGAAGACATAGTAACAAGGTATCTACTGTGGAAATATGGTAGACATAGTAACAATGAATCTACTGTGGAAATATGGTAGACATAGTAACAATGTATCTACTGTGAAAATATGGGAGAAATAGTAACAATGAATCTACTGTGGAAATATGGTAGACATAGTAACAATGTATCTACTGTGGAAATATGGGAGACATAGTAACAAGGTGTCTACAGTGGAAATATGGTAGACATAGTAACAATGTATCTACTGTGGAAATATGGAAGACATAGTAACAAGGTATCTACTGTGGAAATATGGGAGACATAGTAACAAGGAATCTACTGTGGAAATATGATGGACATAGTAACAAGGTATCTACTGTGGAAATATGGTGGACATAGTAACAAGGTATCTACTGTGGAAATATGGTGGACATAGTAACAAGGTATCTACTGTGGAAATATGATGGACATGGTCTATTACAAGATAACTACTGTGAAAATATGGAAGACATAGTAACAAGGTATCTACTGTGGAAATATGGAAGACATAGTAACAAGGTATCTACTGCGTAAATATGGTGGACATAGTAACAAGGTATCTACTGTGGAAATATGGTAGACATAGTAACAAGGCATCTACTGTGGAAATATGGTAGACATAGTAACAAGGTATGTACTGTGGAAATATGGAAGCCATAGTAACAACGTATCTACTGTGGAAATATGGTGGACATAGTAACAATGTATCTACTGTGGAAATATGATGGACCTGGTTACAAGGTATCTACTGTGGAAATATGATGGACATGGTCTATTACAAGATAACTACTGTGGAAATATGGTAGACATAGTAACAAGGTGTCTACTGTGGAAATATGGTAGAAATAGTAACAAGGTATCTACTGTGGAAATATGGGCGACATAGTAACAAGGTATCTACTGTGGAAATATGACGGACATGGTCTATTACAAGATAACTACTGTGGAAATATGGAAGACATAGTAACAAGGTGTCTACTGTGGAAATATGGTAGACATAGTAACACGGTATCTACTGTGGAAATATGGAAGCCATAGTAACAAGGTATGTACTGTGGAAATATGGAAGCCATAGTAACAAGGTATCTACTGTGGAAATATGGTAGACATTCTAACAAGGTATCTACTGTCGAAATATGGTAGACATTCTAACAAGGTATCTACTGTGGAAATAAGGTAGACATAGTAACAAGGTATCTACTGTGGAAATATGGTTGACATAGTAACAAGGTGACTACTGTGGAAATATGGAAGACATAGTAACAAGGTGTCTACTGTGGAAATATGGTAGATATTGTAACAATGTATCTACTGTGGAAATATGGTAGACATAGTAACAAGGTGTCTACTGTGGAAATATGGAAGACATAGTAACAAGGTGTCTACTGTGGAAATATGGTGGACATAGTAACAATGTATCTACTGTGTAAATATGGTAGACATAGTAACAAGGTATCTACTGTGGAAATATGGTAGACATAGTAACACGGTATCTACTGTGGAAATATGATGGACATCGTCTATTACAAGATAACTACTGTGGAAATATGGTAGACATAGTAACAAGGTATCTACTGTGGAAATATGGAAGACATAATCATTAACAATGTAACTACTGTGGAAATATGGTAGACATAGTAACAAGGTATCTAATGTGGAAATATGGGAGACATAGTAACAAGGAATCTACTGTGGAAATATGGTGGACATAGTAACAATGTATCTACTGTGGAAATATGATGGACATCGTCTATAACAAGATAACTACTGTGGAAATATGGTAGACATAGTAATAAGGTGTCTACTGTGGAAATATGGTAGACATAGTAACAAGGTGTCTACTGTGGAAATATGGAAGACACAGTAACAATGTATCTCCTGTGGAAATATGATGGACATGGTCTATTACAAGATAACTACTGTGGAAATATGGTAGACATAGTAACAATGTATCTACTGTGGAAATATGATGGACATGGTCTATTACAAGATAACTACTGTGGAAATATGGTAGACATAGTAACAAGGTATCTACTGTCGAAATATGGTAGACATTCTAACAAGGTATCTACTGTGGAAATAAGGTAGACATAGTAACAAGGTATCTACTGTGGAAATATGGTTGACATAGTAACAAGGTGTCTACTGTGGAAATATGGTAGACATAGTAACAAGGTGTCTACTGTGGAAATATGGTAGATATAGTAACAATGTATCTACTGTGGAAATATGGTAGACATAGTAACAAGGTGTCTACTGTGGAAATATGGAAGACATAGTAACAAGGTGTCTACTGTGGAAATATGGTGGACATAGTAACAATGTATCTACTTTGGAAATATGGTGGACATAGTAACAAGGTATCTACTGTGGAAATATGGTGGACATAGTAACAAGGTATCTACTGTGGAAATATGGTGGACATAGTAACAAGGTATCTACTGTGGAAATATGGTAGACATAGTAACAAGGTATCTACTGTGGAAATATGGTAGACATAGTAACACGGTATCTACTGTGGAAATATGATGGACATGGTCTATTACAAGATAACTACTGTGGAAATATGGTAGACATAGTAACAAGGTATCTACTGTGGAAATATGGAAGACATAATCATTAACAATGTAACTACTGTGGAAATATGGTAGACATAGTAACAAGGTATCTACTGTGGAAATATGGTGGACATAGTAACAAGGAATCTACTGTGGAAATATGGTGGACATAGTAACAATGTATCTACTGTGGAAATATGATGGACATCGTCTATAACAAGATAACTACTGTGGAAATATGGTAGACATAGTAATAAGGTGTCTACTGTGGAAATATGGTAGACATAGTAACAAGGTGTCTACTGTGGAAATATGGAAGACACAGTAACAATGTATCTCCTGTGGAAATATGAAGGACATGGTCTATTACAAGATAACTACTGTGGAAATATGGTAGACATAGTAACAAGGTATCTACTGTGGAAATATGGTAGACATTGTAACAAGGTATCTACTGTGGAAATATGGTAGACATAGTAACACGGTATCTACTGTGGAATTATGATGGACATGGTCTATTACAAGATAACTACTGTGGAAATATGGTAGACATAGTAACAAGGTATCTACTGTGGAAATATGGAAGACATAATCATTAACAATGTAGATACTGTGGAAATATGGTAGACATAGTAACAAGGTATCTACTGTGGATAGATGGGAGACATAGTAACAAGGTATCTACTGTGGAAATATGGTGGACATAGTAACAATGTATCGACTGTGGAAATATGATGGACATCGTCTATTACAAGATAACTACTGTGGAAACATTGTAGACATAGTAACAAGGTGTCTAGTGTGGAAATATGGTAGACATAGTAACAAGGTGTCTACTGTGGAAATATGGTAGACATAGTAACAATGTATCTACTGTGGAAATATGATGGACATGGTCTATTACAAGATAACTACTGTGGAAATATGGTAGACATAGTAACAAGGTATCTACTGTGGAAATATGGTAGACATAGTAACAATGTATCTACTGTGGAAATATGGTAGACATAGTAACAATGTATCTACTGTGAAAATATGGGAAACATAGTAACAATGTATCTACTGTGGAAATATGGTAGACATAGTAACAATGTATCTACTGTGGAAATATGGGAGACATAGTAACAAGGTGTCTACAGTGGAAATATGGTAGACATAGTAACAATGTATCTACTGTGGAAATATGGAAGACATAGTAACAAGGTAAATACTGTGGAAAAATGGGAGACATAGTAACAAGGAATCTACTGTGGAAATATGATGGACATAGTAACAAGGTATCTACTGTGGAAATATGGTGGACATAGTAACAAGGTATCTACTGTGGAAATATGGTGGACATAGTAACAAGATATCTACTGTGGAAATATGGTGGACTAGTAACAAGGTGTCTACTGTGGAAATATGGTAGACATAGTAACAAGGTATCAACTGTGAAATATGGGAGACATAGTAACAAGGTATCTACTGTGGAAATATGGTGGACATAGTAACAATGTATCTACTGTGGAAATATGATGGACATCGTCTATTACAAGATAACTACTGTGGAAATATGGTAGACATAGGAACAAGGTGTCTGTGGAAATATGGTAGACATAGTAACAAGGTGTCTACTGTGGAAATATGGTAGACATAGTAACAAGGTGTCTACTGTGGAAATATGGTAGACATAGTAACAAGGTATCTACTGTGGAAATATGATGGACATGGCAACAAGGTATCTAATGTGGAAATATGGGAGACATAGTAACAAGGTATCTACTGTGGAAATATGGGAGACATTGTAACAATGTATCTACTGTGGAAATATGGTAGACATAGTAACAAGGTGTCTACTGTGGAAATATGGTGGACATAGTAACAAGGTATCTACGGTGGAAACATGGAAGACATAGTAACAAGGTGTCTACTGTGGAAATATGGTGGACATGGTCTAATACAAGATAACTACTGTGGAAATATGGTAGACATAGTAAGAATGTATCTACTGTGGAAATATGGTAGACATAGTAACACGGTATCTACTGTGGAAATATGGTGGACATAGTAACAAGGTATCTACTGTGGAAATATGGAATACATAGTAACAAGGTATCTACTGTGGAAATATGGGAGACATAGTAACAATGTATCTACTGTGGAAATATGGAAGACATAGTAACAAGGTATCTACTGTGGAAATATGGTAGACATAGTAACAATGAATCTACTGTGGAAATATGGTAGACATAGTAACAATGTATCTACTGTGAAAATATGGGAGAAATAGTAACAATGAATCTACTGTGGAAATATGGTAGACATAGTAACAATGTATCTACTGTGGAAATATGGGAGACATAGTAACAAGGTGTCTACAGTGGAAATATGGTAGACATAGTAACAATGTATCTACTGTGGAAATATGGAAGACATAGTAACAAGGTATCTACTGTGGAAATATGGGAGACATAGTAACAAGGAATCTACTGTGGAAATATGATGGACATAGTAACAAGGTATCTACTGTGGAAATATGGTGGACATAGTAACAAGGTATCTACTGTGGAAATATGGTGGACATAGTAACAAGGTATCTACTGTGGAAATATGATGGACATGGTCTATTACAAGATAACTACTGTGAAAATATGGAAGACATAGTAACAAGGTATCTACTGTGGAAATATGGAAGACATAGTAACAAGGTATCTACTGCGTAAATATGGTGGACATAGTAACAAGGTATCTACTGTGGAAATATGGTAGACATAGTAACAAGGCATCTACTGTGGAAATATGGTAGACATAGTAACAAGGTATGTACTGTGGAAATATGGAAGCCATAGTAACAACGTATCTACTGTGGAAATATGGTGGACATAGTAACAATGTATCTACTGTGGAAATATGATGGACCTGGTTACAAGGTATCTACTGTGGAAATATGATGGACATGGTCTATTACAAGATAACTACTGTGGAAATATGGTAGACATAGTAACAAGGTGTCTACTGTGGAAATATGGTAGAAATAGTAACAAGGTATCTACTGTGGAAATATGGGCGACATAGTAACAAGGTATCTACTGTGGAAATATGACGGACATGGTCTATTACAAGATAACTACTGTGGAAATATGGAAGACATAGTAACAAGGTGTCTACTGTGGAAATATGGTAGACATAGTAACACGGTATCTACTGTGGAAATATGGAAGCCATAGTAACAAGGTATGTACTGTGGAAATATGGAAGCCATAGTAACAAGGTATCTACTGTGGAAATATGGTAGACATTCTAACAAGGTATCTACTGTCGAAATATGGTAGACATTCTAACAAGGTATCTACTGTGGAAATAAGGTAGACATAGTAACAAGGTATCTACTGTGGAAATATGGTTGACATAGTAACAAGGTGACTACTGTGGAAATATGGAAGACATAGTAACAAGGTGTCTACTGTGGAAATATGGTAGATATTGTAACAATGTATCTACTGTGGAAATATGGTAGACATAGTAACAAGGTGTCTACTGTGGAAATATGGAAGACATAGTAACAAGGTGTCTACTGTGGAAATATGGTGGACATAGTAACAATGTATCTACTGTGTAAATATGGTAGACATAGTAACAAGGTATCTACTGTGGAAATATGGTAGACATAGTAACACGGTATCTACTGTGGAAATATGATGGACATCGTCTATTACAAGATAACTACTGTGGAAATATGGTAGACATAGTAACAAGGTATCTACTGTGGAAATATGGAAGACATAATCATTAACAATGTAACTACTGTGGAAATATGGTAGACATAGTAACAAGGTATCTAATGTGGAAATATGGGAGACATAGTAACAAGGAATCTACTGTGGAAATATGGTGGGACATAGTAACAATGTATCTACTGTGGAAATATGATGGACATCGTCTATAACAAGATAACTACTGTGGAAATATGGTAGACATAGTAATAAGGTGTCTACTGTGGAAATATGGTAGACATAGTAACAAGGTGTCTACTGTGGAAATATGGAAGACACAGTAACAATGTATCTCCTGTGGAAATATGATGGACATGGTCTATTACAAGATAACTACTGTGGAAATATGGTAGACATAGTAACAATGTATCTACTGTGGAAATATGATGGACATGGTCTATTACAAGATAACTACTGTGGAAATATGGTAGACATAGTAACAAGGTATCTACTGTCGAAATATGGTAGACATTCTAACAAGGTATCTACTGTGGAAATAAGGTAGACATAGTAACAAGGTATCTACTGTGGAAATATGGTTGACATAGTAACAAGGTGTCTACTGTGGAAATATGGTAGACATAGTAACAAGGTGTCTACTGTGGAAATATGGTAGATATAGTAACAATGTATCTACTGTGGAAATATGGTAGACATAGTAACAAGGTGTCTACTGTGGAAATATGGAAGACATAGTAACAAGGTGTCTACTGTGGAAATATGGTGGACATAGTAACAATGTATCTACTTTGGAAATATGGTGGACATAGTAAACAAGGTATCTACTGTGGAAATATGGTGGACATAGTAACAAGGTATCTACTGTGGAAATATGGTGGACATAGTAACAAGGTATCTACTGTGGAAATATGGTAGACATAGTAACAAGGTATCTACTGTGGAAATATGGTAGACATAGTAACACGGTATCTACTGTGGAAATATGATGGACATGGTCTATTACAAGATAACTACTGTGGAAATATGGTAGACATAGTAACAAGGTATCTACTGTGGAAATATGGAAGACATAATCATTAACAATGTAACTACTGTGGAAATATGGTAGACATAGTAACAAGGTATCTACTGTGGAAATATGGTGGACATAGTAACAAGGAATCTACTGTGGAAATATGGTGGACATAGTAACAATGTATCTACTGTGGAAATATGATGGACATCGTCTATAACAAGATAACTACTGTGGAAATATGGTAGACATAGTAATAAGGTGTCTACTGTGGAAATATGGTAGACATAGTAACAAGGTGTCTACTGTGGAAATATGGAAGACACAGTAACAATGTATCTCCTGTGGAAATATGATGGACATGGTCTATTACAAGATAACTACTGTGGAAATATGGTAGACATAGTAACAAGGTATCTACTGTGGAAATATGGTAGACATTGTAACAAGGTATCTACTGTGGAAATATGGTAGACATAGTAACACGGTATCTACTGTGGAATTATGATGGACATGGTCTATTACAAGATAACTACTGTGGAAATATGGTAGACATAGTAACAAGGTATCTACTGTGGAAATATGGAAGACATAATCATTAACAATGTAGATACTGTGGAAATATGGTAGACATAGTAACAAGGTATCTACTGTGGATAGATGGGAGACATAGTAACAAGGTATCTACTGTGGAAATATGGTGGACATAGTAACAATGTATCGACTGTGGAAATATGATGGACATCGTCTATTACAAGATAACTACTGTGGAAACATTGTAGACATAGTAACAAGGTGTCTAGTGTGGGAAATATGGTAGACATAGTAACAAGGTGTCTACTGTGGAAATATGGTAGACATAGTAACAATGTATCTACTGTGGAAATATGATGGACATGGTCTATTACAAGATAACTACTGTGGAAATATGGTAGACATAGTAACAAGGTATCTACTGTGGAAATATGGTAGACATTCTAACAAGGTATCTACTGTGGAAATAAGGTAGACATAGTAACAAGGTATCTACTGTGGAAATATGGTTGACATAGTAACAAGGTATCTACTGTGGAAATATGGTAGACATAGTAACACGGTATCTACTGTGGAAATATGATGGACATGGTCTATTACAAGATAACTACAGTGGAAATATGGGTAGACATAGTAACAACGTATCTACTGTGGAAATATGGAAGACAAAATCATTAACAATGTAACTACTGTGGAAATATGATGGACATCGTCTATTCCAAGATAACTACTGTGGAAATATGGTAGACATAGTAACAATGTATCTACTGTGGAAATATGGAAGACATAGTAACAATGTGTCTACTGTGGAAATATGGTAGATATAGTAACAAGGTATCTACTGTGGAAATATGGTAGACATAGTAACAATGTATCTACTGTGGAAATATGATGGACATCGTCTATTCCAAGATAACTACTGTGGAAATATGGTAGACATAGTAACAATGTATCTACTGTGGAAATATGGAAGACATAGTAACAAGGTGTCTACTGTGGAAATATGGTAGATATAGTAACAAGGTATCTACTGTGGAAATATGGTGGACATAGTAACAAGGTGTCTACTGTGGAAATATGGTAGACATAGTAACAAGGTATCAACTGTGAAAATATGGGAGACATAGTAACAAGGTATCTACTGTGGAAATATGGTGGGACATAGTAACAATGTATCTACTGTGGAAATATGACGGACATCGTCTATTACAAGATAACTACTGTGGAAATATGGTAGACATAGTAACAAGGTGTCTGTGGAAATATGGTAGACATAGTAACAAGGTGTCTACTGTGGAAATATGGTAGACATAGTAACAAGGTGTCTACTGTGGAAATATGGTAGACATAGTAACAAGGTATCTACTGTGGAAATATGATGGACATGGCAACAAGGTATCTACTGTGCAAATATGGGAGACATAGTAACAATGTATCTACTGTGGGAAATATGGGAGACATAGTAACAATGTATCTACTGTGGAAATATGGAAGACATAGTAACAAGGTGTCTACTGTGGAAATATGGTAGACATAATAACAAGGTATCTACTGTGGCAATATGTCAGACATAGTAACAAGGTGTCTACTGTGGAAATATGGTGGACATGGTCTAATACAAGATAACTACAGTGGAAATATGGTAGACATAGTAAGAATGTATCTACTGTGGAAATATGGTAGACATAGTAACACGGTATCTACTGTGGAAATATGGTGGGCATAGTAAACAAGGTATCTACTGTGGAAATATGGAATACATAGTACCAAGGTATCTACTGTGGAAATATCGGAGACATAGTAACAATGTATCTACTGTGGAAATATGGAAGACATAGTAACAAGGTATCTACTGTGGAAATATGGTAGACATAGTAACAATGTATCTACTGTGGAAATATGGTAGACATAGTAACAATGTATCTACTGTGAAAATATGGGAGACATAGTAACAATGTATCTACTGTGGAAATATGGTAGACATAGTAACAATGTATCTACTGTGGAAATATGGGAGACATAGTAACAAGGTGTCTACAGTGGAAATATGGTAGACATAGTAACAATGTATCTACTGTGGAAATATGGAAGACATAGTAACAAGGTATCTACTGTGGAAATATGGGAGACATAGTAACAAGGTATCTACTGTGGAAATATGGTAGACATTCTAACAAGGTATCTACTGTGGAAATAAGGTAGACTTAGTAACAAGGTATCTACTGTGGAAATATGGTTGACATAGTAACAAGGTATCTACTGTGGAAATATGGTAGACATAGTAACACGGTATCTACTGTGGAAATATGGTGGACATCGTCTATTACAAGATAACTACTGAGGAAACATTGTAGACATAGTAACAAGGTGTCTACTGTGGAAATATGGTAGACATAGTAACAAGGTGTCTACTGTGGAAATATGGTAGACATAGTAACAATGTATCTACTGTGGAAATATGATGGACATAGTAACAAGGTGTCTACTGTGGAAATATGGTGGACATAGTAACAAGGTATCTACTGTGGAAATATGGTGGGACATAGTAACAAGGTATCTACTGTGTAAATATGGTAGACATAGTAACAAGTTATCTACTGTGGAAATATGGTAGACATAGTAACATGGTATCTACTGTGGAAATATGATGGACATGGTCTATCACAAGATAACTACTGTTGAAATATGGTAGACATAGTAACAAGGTATCTACTGTGAAATATGGTAGACATAGTAACAAGGTGTCTACTGTGGAAATATGGTAGATATAGTAACAATGTATCTACTGTGGAAATATGGTAGACATAGTAACAAGGTGTCTACTGTGGAAATATGGGAAGACATAGTAACAAGGTGTCTACTGTGGAAATATGGTGGACATAGTAACAATGTATCTACTGTGGAAATATGGTGGACATAGTAACAAGGTATCTACTGTGGAAATATGGTGGACATAGTAACAAGGTATCTACTGTGGAAATATGGTGGACATAGTAACAAGGTATCTACTGTGTAAATATGGTAGACATAGTAACAAGGTATCTACTGTGGAAATATGGTAGACATAGTAACATGGTATCTACTGTGGAAATATGATGGACATGGTCTATCACAAGATAACTACTGTTGAAATATGGTAGACATAGTAACAAGGTATCTACTGTGGAAATATGGAAGACATAATCATTAACAATGTAACTACTGTGGAAATATGGTAGACATAGTAACAAGGTATCTACTGTGGAAATATGGGAGACATAGTAACAAGGAATCTACTGTGGAAATATGGTGGACATAGTAACAATGTATCTACTGTGGAAATATGATGGACATCGTCTATAACAAGATAACTACTGTGGAAATATGGTAGACATAGTAATAAGGTGTCTACTGTGGAAATATGGTAGACATAGTAACAAGGTGTCTACTGTGGAAATATGGAAGACACAGTAACAATGTATCTCCTGTGGAAATATGATGGACATGGTCTATTACAAGATAACTACTGTGGAAATATGGTAGACATAGTAACAAGGTATCTACTGTGGAAATATGGTAGACATTGTAACAAGGTATCTACTGTGGAAATATGGTAGACATAGTAACACGGTATCTACTGTGGAAATATGATGGACATGGTCTATTACAAGATAACTACTGTGGGAAATATGGTAGACATAGTAACAAGGTATCTACTGTGGAAATATGGAAGACATAATCATTAACAATGTAGCTACTGTGGAAATATGGTAGACATAGTAACAAGGTATCTACTGTGGATAGATGGGAGACATAGTAACAAGGTATCTACTGTGGAAATATGGTGGACATAGTAACAATGTATCGACTGTGGAAATATGATGGACATCGTCTATTACAAGATAACTACTGTGGAAACATTGCAGACATAGTAACAAGGTGTCTACTGTGGAAATATGGTAGACATAGTAACAAGGTGTCTACTGTGGAAATATGGTAGACATAGTAACAATGTATCTACTGTGGAAATATGATGGACATGGTCTATTACAAGATAACTACTGTGGAAATATGGTAGACATAGTAACAAGGTATCTACTGTGGAAATATGGTAGACATTCTAACAAGGTATCTACTGTGGAAATAAGGTAGACATAGTAACAAGGTATCTACTGTGGAAATATGGTTGACATAGTAACAAGGTATCTACTGTGGAAATATGGTAGACATAGTAACAAGGAATCTACTGTGGAAATATGGTGGACATAGTAACAATGTATCTACTGTGGAAATATGATGGACATCGTCTATAACAAGATAACTACTGTGGAAATATGGTAGACATAGTAATAAGGTGTCTACTGTGGAAATATGGTAGACATAGTAACAAGGTGTCTACTGTGGAAATATGGAAGACACAGTAACAATGTATCTCCTGTGGAAATATGATGGACATGGTCTATTACAAGATAACTACTGTGGAAATATGGTAGACATAGTAACAATGTATCTACTGTGGAAATATGATGGACATGGTCTATTACAAGATAACTACTGTGGAAATATGGTAGACATAGTAACAAGGTATCTACTGTCGAAATATGGTAGACATTCTAACAAGGTATCTACTGTGGAAATAAGGTAGACATAGTAACAAGGTATCTACTGTGGAAATATGGTTGACATAGTAACAAGGTGTCTACTGTGGAAATATGGTAGACATAGTAACAAGGTGTCTACTGTGGAAATATGGTAGATATAGTAACAATGTATCTACTGTGGAAATATGGTAGACATAGTAACAAGGTGTTTACTGTGGAAATATGGAAGACATAGTAACAAGGTGTCTACTGTGGAAATATGGTGGACATAGTAACAATGTATCTACTTTGGAAATATGGTGGACATAGTAACAAGGTATCTACTGTGGAAATATGGTGGACATAGTAACAAGGTATCTACTGTGGAAATATGGTGGACATAGTAACAAGGTATCTACTGTGGAAATATGGTAGACATAGTAACAAGGTATCTACTGTGGAAATATGGTAGACATAGTAACACGGTATCTACTGTGGAAATATGATGGACATGGTCTATTACAAGATAACTACTGTGGAAATATGGTAGACATAGTAACAAGGTATCTACTGTGGAAATATGGAAGACATAATCATTAACAATGTAACTACTGTGGAAATATGGTAGACATAGTAACAAGGTATCTACTGTGGAAATATGGTGGACATAGTAACAAGGAATCTACTGTGGAAATATGGTGGACATAGTAACAATGTATCTACTGTGGAAATATGATGGACATCGTCTATAACAAGATAACTACTGTGGAAATATGGTAGACATAGTAATAAGGTGTCTACTGTGGAAATATGGTAGACATAGTAACAAGGTGTCTACTGTGGAAATATGGAAGACACAGTAACAATGTATCTCCTGTGGAAATATGATGGACATGGTCTATTACAAGATAACTACTGTGGAAATATGGTAGACATAGTAACAAGGTATCTACTGTGGAAATATGGTAGACATTGTAACAAGGTATCTACTGTGGAAATATGGTAGACATAGTAACACGGTATCTACTGTGGAATTATGATGGACATGGTCTATTACAAGATAACTACTGTGGAAATATGGTAGACATAGTAACAAGGTATCTACTGTGGAAATATGGAAGACATAATCATTAACAATGTAGATACTGTGGAAATATGGTAGACATAGTAACAAGGTATCTACTGTGGATAGATGGGAGACATAGTAACAAGGTATCTACTGTGGAAATATGGTGGACATAGTAACAATGTATCGACTGTGGAAATATGATGGACATCGTCTATTACAAGATAACTACTGTGGAAACATTGTAGACATAGTAACAAGGTGTCTAGTGTGGAAATATGGTAGACATAGTAACAAGGTGTCTACTGTGGAAATATGGTAGACATAGTAACAATGTATCTACTGTGGAAATATGATGGACATGGTCTATTACAAGATAACTACTGTGGAAATATGGTAGACATAGTAACAAGGTATCTACTGTGGAAATATGGTAGACATTCTAACAAGGTATCTACTGTGGAAATAAGGTAGACATAGTAACAAGGTATCTACTGTGGAAATATGGTTGACATAGTAACAAGGTATCTACTGTGGAAATATGGTAGACATAGTAACACGGTATCTACTGTGGAAATATGATGGACATGGTCTATTACAAGATAACTACAGTGGAAATATGGTAGACATAGTAACAACGTATCTACTGTGGAAATATGGAAGACAAAATCATTAACAATGTAACTACTGTGGAAATATGATGGACATCGTCTATTCCAAGATAACTACTGTGGAAATATGGTAGACATAGTAACAATGTATCTACTGTGGAAATATGGAAGACATAGTAACAATGTGTCTACTGTGGAAATATGGTAGATATAGTAACAAGGTATCTACTGTGGAAATATGGTAGACATAGTAACAATGTATCTACTGTGGAAATATGATGGACATCGTCTATTCCAAGATAACTACTGTGGAAATATGGTAGACATAGTAACAATGTATCTACTGTGGAAATATGGAAGACATAGTAACAAGGTGTCTACTGTGGAAATATGGTAGATATAGTAACAAGGTATCTACTGTGGAAATATGGTGGACATAGTAACAAGGTGTCTACTGTGGAAATATGGTAGACATAGTAACAAGGTATCAACTGTGAAAATATGGGAGACATAGTAACAAGGTATCTACTGTGGAAATATGGTGGACATAGTAACAATGTATCTACTGTGGAAATATGACGGACATCGTCTATTACAAGATAACTACTGTGGAAATATGGTAGACATAGTAACAAGGTGTCTGTGGAAATATGGTAGACATAGTAACAAGGTGTCTACTGTGGAAATATGGTAGACATAGTAACAAGGTGTCTACTGTGGAAATATGGTAGACATAGTAACAAGGTATCTACTGTGGAAATATGATGGACATGGCAACAAGGTATCTACTGTGCAAATATGGGAGACATAGTAACAATGTATCTACTGTGGAAATATGGGAGACATAGTAACAATGTATCTACTGTGGAAATATGGAAGACATAGTAACAAGGTGTCTACTGTGGAAATATGGTAGACATAATAACAAGGTATCTACTGTGGCAATATGTCAGACATAGTAACAAGGTGTCTACTGTGGAAATATGGTGGACATGGTCTAATACAAGATAACTACAGTGGAAATATGGTAGACATAGTAAGAATGTATCTACTGTGGAAATATGGTAGACATAGTAACACGGTATCTACTGTGGAAATATGGTGGGCATAGTAACAAGGTATCTACTGTGGAAATATGGAATACATAGTACCAAGGTATCTACTGTGGAAATATCGGAGACATAGTAACAATGTATCTACTGTGGAAATATGGAAGACATAGTAACAAGGTATCTACTGTGGAAATATGGTAGACATAGTAACAATGTATCTACTGTGGAAATATGGTAGACATAGTAACAATGTATCTACTGTGAAAATATGGGAGACATAGTAACAATGTATCTACTGTGGAAATATGGTAGACATAGTAACAATGTATCTACTGTGGAAATATGGGAGACATAGTAACAAGGTGTCTACAGTGGAAATATGGTAGACATAGTAACAATGTATCTACTGTGGAAATATGGAAGACATAGTAACAAGGTATCTACTGTGGAAATATGGGAGACATAGTAACAAGGTATCTACTGTGGAAATATGGTAGACATTCTAACAAGGTATCTACTGTGGAAATAAGGTAGACTTAGTAACAAGGTATCTACTGTGGAAATATGGTTGACATAGTAACAAGGTATCTACTGTGGAAATATGGTAGACATAGTAACACGGTATCTACTGTGGAAATATGGTGGACATCGTCTATTACAAGATAACTACTGAGGAAACATTGTAGACATAGTAACAAGGTGTCTACTGTGGAAATATGGTAGACATAGTAACAAGGTGTCTACTGTGGAAATATGGTAGACATAGTAACAATGTATCTACTGTGGAAATATGATGGACATAGTAACAAGGTGTCTACTGTGGAAATATGGTGGACATAGTAACAAGGTATCTACTGTGGAAATATGGTGGACATAGTAACAAGGTATCTACTGTGTAAATATGGTAGACATAGTAACAAGTTATCTACTGTGGAAATATGGTAGACATAGTAACATGGTATCTACTGTGGAAATATGATGGACATGGTCTATCACAAGATAACTACTGTTGAAATATGGTAGACATAGTAACAAGGTATCTACTGTGGAAATATGGTAGACATAGTAACAAGGTGTCTACTGTGGAAATATGGTAGATATAGTAACAATGTATCTACTGTGGAAATATGGTAGACATAGTAACAAGGTGTCTACTGTGGAAATATGGAAGACATAGTAACAAGGTGTCTACTGTGGAAATATGGTGGACATAGTAACAATGTATCTACTGTGGAAATATGGTGGACATAGTAACAAGGTATCTACTGTGGAAATATGGTGGACATAGTAACAAGGTATCTACTGTGGAAATATGGTGGACATAGTAACAAGGTATCTACTGTGTAAATATGGTAGACATAGTAACAAGGTATCTACTGTGGAAATATGGTAGACATAGTAACATGGTATCTACTGTGGAAATATGATGGACATGGTCTATCACAAGATAACTACTGTTGAAATATGGTAGACATAGTAACAAGGTATCTACTGTGGAAATATGGAAGACATAATCATTAACAATGTAACTACTGTGGAAATATGGTAGACATAGTAACAAGGTATCTACTGTGGAAATATGGGAGACATAGTAACAAGGAATCTACTGTGGAAATATGGTGGACATAGTAACAATGTATCTACTGTGGAAATATGATGGACATCGTCTATAACAAGATAACTACTGTGGAAATATGGTAGACATAGTAATAAGGTGTCTACTGTGGAAATATGGTAGACATAGTAACAAGGTGTCTACTGTGGAAATATGGAAGACACAGTAACAATGTATCTCCTGTGGAAATATGATGGACATGGTCTATTACAAGATAACTACTGTGGAAATATGGTAGACATAGTAACAAGGTATCTACTGTGGAAATATGGTAGACATTGTAACAAGGTATCTACTGTGGAAATATGGTAGACATAGTAACACGGTATCTACTGTGGAAATATGATGGACATGGTCTATTACAAGATAACTACTGTGGAAATATGGTAGACATAGTAACAAGGTATCTACTGTGGAAATATGGAAGACATAATCATTAACAATGTAGCTACTGTGGAAATATGGTAGACATAGTAACAAGGTATCTACTGTGGATAGATGGGAGACATAGTAACAAGGTATCTACTGTGGAAATATGGTGGACATAGTAACAATGTATCGACTGTGGAAATATGATGGACATCGTCTATTACAAGATAACTACTGTGGAAACATTGCAGACATAGTAACAAGGTGTCTACTGTGGAAATATGGTAGACATAGTAACAAGGTGTCTACTGTGGAAATATGGTAGACATAGTAACAATGTATCTACTGTGGAAATATGATGGACATGGTCTATTACAAGATAACTACTGTGGAAATATGGTAGACATAGTAACAAGGTATCTACTGTGGAAATATGGTAGACATTCTAACAAGGTATCTACTGTGGAAATAAGGTAGACATAGTAACAAGGTATCTACTGTGGAAATATGGTTGACATAGTAACAAGGTATCTACTGTGGAAATATGGTAGACATAGTAACACGGTATCTACTGTGGAAATATGATGGACATGGTCTATTACAAGATAACTACAGTGGAAATATGGTAGACATAGTAACAAACGTAAGTATCTACTGTGGAAATATGGAAGACAAAATCATTAACAATGTAACTACTGTGGAAATATGATGGACATCGTCTATTCCAAGATAACTACTGTGGAAATATGGTAGACATAGTAACAAGGTGTCTACTGTGGAAATATGGTAGATATAGTAACAAGGTGTCTACTGTGGAAATATGGTAGATATAGTAACAAGGTATTTACTGTGGAAATATGGTGGACATAGTAACAAGGTGTCTACTGTGGAAATATGGTAGACATAGTAACAAGGTATCAACTGTGAAAATATGGGAGACATAGTAACAAGGTATCTACTGTGGAAATATGGTGGACATAGTAACAATGTATCTACTGTGGAAATATGACGGACATCGTCTATTACAAGATAACTACTGTGGAAATATGGTAGACATAGTAACAAGGTGTCTGTGGAAATATGGTAGACATAGTAACAAAGTGTCTACTGTGGAAATATGGTAGACATAGTAACAAGGTGTCTACTGTGGAAATATGGTAGACATAGTAACAAGGTATCTACTGTGGAAATATGATGGACATGGCAACAAGGTATCTACTGTGCAAATATGGTGGACATAGTAACAATGTATCTACTGTGGAAATATGACGGACATCGTCTATTACAAGATAACTACTGTGGAAATATGGTAGACATAGTAACAAGGTGTCTGTGGAAATATGGTAGACATAGTAACAAAGTGTCTACTGTGGAAATATGGTAGACATAGTAACAAGGTGTCTACTGTGGAAATATGGTAGACATAGTAACAAGGTATCTACTGTGGAAATATGATGGACATGGCAACAAGGTATCTACTGTGCAAATATGGGAGACATAGTAACAAGGTATCTACTGTGGAAATATGGGAGACATAGTAACAATGTATCTACTGTGGAAATATGGAAGACATAGTAACAAGGTGTCTACTGTGGAAATATGGTAGACATTGTAACAAGGTATCTACTGTGGAAATATGGTGGACATAGTAACAAGGTATCTACTGTGGAAATATGGTAGACATAGTAACAAGGTGTCTACTGTGGAAATATGGTGGACATAGTAACAAGGTATCTACTGTGGAAATATGGAAGACATAGTAACAAGGTGTCTACTGTGGAAATATGGTGGACATGGTCTAATACAAGATAACTACAGTGGAAATATGGTAGACATAGTAAGAATGTATCTACTGTGGAAATATGGTAGACATAGTAACACGGTATCTACTGTGGAAATATGGTGGGCATAGTAACAAGGTATCTACTGTGGAAATATGGAATACATAGTAACAAGGTATCTACTGTGGAAATATGGGAGACATAGTAACAATGTATCTACTGTGGAAATATGGAAGACATAGTAACAAGGTATCTACTGTGGAAATATGGAAGACATAGTAACAATGTATCTACTGTGGAAATATGGTAGACATAGTAACAATGTATCTACTGTGAAAATATGGGAGACATAGTAACAATGTATCTACTGTGGAAATATGGTAGACATAGTAACAATGTATCTACTGTGGAAATATGGGAGACATAGTAACAAGGTGTCTACAGTGGAAATATGGTAGACATAGTAACAATGTATCTACTGTGGAAATATGGAAGACATAGTAACAAGGTATCTACTGTGGAAATATGGGAGACATAGTAACAAGGTATCTACTGTGGAAATATGGTAGACATTCTAACAAGGTATCTACTGTGGAAATAAGGTAGACATAGAAACAAGGTATCTACTGTGGAAATATGGTTGACATAGTAACAAGGTATCTACTGTGGAAATATGGTAGACATAGTAACACGGTATCTACTGTGGACATATGATGGACATGGTCTATTACAAGATAACTACAGTGGAAATATGGTAGACATAGTAACAACGTATCTACTGTGGAAATATGGAAGACAAAATCATTAACAATGTAACTACTGTGGAAATATGATGGACATCGTCTATTCCAAGATAACTACTGTGGAAATATGGTAGACATAGTAACAATGTATCTACTGTGGAAATATGGAAGACATAGTAACAAGGTGTCTACTGTGGAAATATGGTAGATATAGTAACAAGGTATCTACTGTGGAAATATGGTAGACATAGTAACAATGTATCTACTGTGGAAATATGATGAACATCGTCTATTCCAAGATAACTACTGTGGAAATATGGTAGACATAGCAACAATGTATCTACTGTGGAAATATGGAAGACATAGTAACAAGGTGTCTACTGTGGAAATATGGTAGATATAGTAACAAGGTAGCTACTGTGGAAATATGGTGGACATAGTAACAAGGTGTCTACTGTGGAAATATGGTAGACATAGTAACAAGGTATCAACTGTGAAATATGGGAGACATAGTAACAAGGTATCTACTGTGGAAATATGGTGGACATAGTAACAATGCATCTACTGTGGAAATATGATGGACATCGTCTATTACAAGATAACTACTGTGGAAATATGGTAGACATAGTAACAAGGTGTCTGTGGAAATATGGTAGACATAGTAACAAGGTGTCTGTGGAAATATGGTAGACATAGTAACAAGGTGTCTACTGTGGAAATATGGTAGACATAGTAACAAGGTGTCTACTGTGGAAATATGGTAGACATAGTAACAAGGTATCTACTGTGGAAATATGATGGACATGGCAACAAGGTATCTACTGTGGAAATATGGGAGACATAGTAACAAGGTATCTACTGTGGAAATATGGGAGACATTGTAACAATGTATCTACTGTGGAAATATGGAAGACATAGTAACAAGGTGTCTACTGTGGAAATATGGTAGACATTGTAACAAGGTATCTACTGTGGAAATATGGTAGACATAGTAACAAGGTATCTACTGCGGAAATATGGTAGACATAGTAACAAGGTGTCTACTGTGGAAATATGGTGGACATAGTAACAAGGTATCTACGGTGGAAATATGGAAGACATAGTAACAAGGTGTCTACTGTGGAAATATGGTGGACATAGTAACAAGGTATCTACGGTGGAAATATGGTAGACATAGTAACAAGGTGTCTACTGTGGAAATATGGTAGACATAGTAACAAGGTATCTACTGTGGAAATATGATGGACATGGCAACAAGGTATCTACTGTGGAAATATGGGAGACATAGTAACAAGGTATCTACTGTGGAAATATGGGAGACATAGTAACAAGGTATCTACTGTGGAAATATGGTAGACATTCTAACAAGGTATCTACTGTGGAAATAAGGTAGACATAGAAACAAGGTATCTACTGTGGAAATATGGAAGACAAAATCATTAACAATGTAACTACTGTGGAAATATGATGGACATCGTCTATTCCAAGATAACTACTGTGGAAATATGGTAGACATAGTAACAAGGTGTCTACTGTGGAAATATGGTAGATATAGTAACAAGGTGTCTACTGTGGAAATATGGTAGATATAGTAACAAGGTATTTACTGTGGAAATATGGTGGACATAGTAACAAGGTGTCTACTGTGGAAATATGGTAGACATAGTAACAAGGTATCAACTGTGAAAATATGGGAGACATAGTAACAAGGTATCTACTGTGGAAATATGGTGGACATAGTAACAATGTATCTACTGTGGAAATATGACGGACATCGTCTATTACAAGATAACTACTGTGGAAATATGGTAGACATAGTAACAAGGTGTCTGTGGAAATATGGTAGACATAGTAACAAAGTGTCTACTGTGGAAATATGGTAGACATAGTAACAAGGTGTCTACTGTGGAAATATGGTAGACATAGTAACAAGGTATCTACTGTGGAAATATGATGGACATGGCAACAAGGTATCTACTGTGCAAATATGGTGGACATAGTAACAATGTATCTACTGTGGAAATATGACGGACATCGTCTATTACAAGATAACTACTGTGGAAATATGGTAGACATAGTAACAAGGTGTCTGTGGAAATATGGTAGACATAGTAACAAAGTGTCTACTGTGGAAATATGGTAGACATAGTAACAAGGTGTCTACTGTGGAAATATGGTAGACATAGTAACAAGGTATCTACTGTGGAAATATGATGGACATGGCAACAAGGTATCTACTGTGCAAATATGGGAGACATAGTAACAAGGTATCTACTGTGGAAATATGGGAGACATAGTAACAATGTATCTACTGTGGAAATATGGAAGACATAGTAACAAGGTGTCTACTGTGGAAATATGGTAGACATTGTAACAAGGTATCTACTGTGGAAATATGGTGGACATAGTAACAAGGTATCTACTGTGGAAATATGGTAGACATAGTAACAAGGTGTCTACTGTGGAAATATGGTGGACATAGTAACAAGGTATCTACTGTGGAAATATGGAAGACATAGTAACAAGGTGTCTACTGTGGAAATATGGTGGACATGGTCTAATACAAGATAACTACAGTGGAAATATGGTAGACATAGTAAGAATGTATCTACTGTGGAAATATGGTAGACATAGTAACACGGTATCTACTGTGGAAATATGGTGGGCATAGTAACAAGGTATCTACTGTGGAAATATGGAATACATAGTAACAAGGTATCTACTGTGGAAATATGGGAGACATAGTAACAATGTATCTACTGTGGAAATATGGAAGACATAGTAACAAGGTATCTACTGTGGAAATATGGAAGACATAGTAACAATGTATCTACTGTGGAAATATGGTAGACATAGTAACAATGTATCTACTGTGAAAATATGGGAGACATAGTAACAATGTATCTACTGTGGAAATATGGTAGACATAGTAACAATGTATCTACTGTGGAAATATGGGAGACATAGTAACAAGGTGTCTACAGTGGAAATATGGTAGACATAGTAACAATGTATCTACTGTGGAAATATGGAAGACATAGTAACAAGGTATCTACTGTGGAAATATGGGAGACATAGTAACAAGGTATCTACTGTGGAAATATGGTAGACATTCTAACAAGGTATCTACTGTGGAAATAAGGTAGACATAGAAACAAGGTATCTACTGTGGAAATATGGTTGACATAGTAACAAGGTATCTACTGTGGAAATATGGTAGACATAGTAACACGGTATCTACTGTGGACATATGATGGACATGGTCTATTACAAGATAACTACAGTGGAAATATGGTAGACATAGTAACAACGTATCTACTGTGGAAATATGGAAGACAAAATCATTAACAATGTAACTACTGTGGAAATATGATGGACATCGTCTATTCCAAGATAACTACTGTGGAAATATGGTAGACATAGTAACAATGTATCTACTGTGGAAATATGGAAGACATAGTAACAAGGTGTCTACTGTGGAAATATGGTAGATATAGTAACAAGGTATCTACTGTGGAAATATGGTAGACATAGTAACAATGTATCTACTGTGGAAATATGATGAACATCGTCTATTCCAAGATAACTACTGTGGAAATATGGTAGACATAGCAACAATGTATCTACTGTGGAAATATGGAAGACATAGTAACAAGGTGTCTACTGTGGAAATATGGTAGATATAGTAACAAGGTAGCTACTGTGGAAATATGGTGGACATAGTAACAAGGTGTCTACTGTGGAAATATGGTAGACATAGTAACAAGGTATCAACTGTGAAATATGGGAGACATAGTAACAAGGTATCTACTGTGGAAATATGGTGGACATAGTAACAATGCATCTACTGTGGAAATATGATGGACATCGTCTATTACAAGATAACTACTGTGGAAATATGGTAGACATAGTAACAAGGTGTCTGTGGAAATATGGTAGACATAGTAACAAGGTGTCTGTGGAAATATGGTAGACATAGTAACAAGGTGTCTACTGTGGAAATATGGTAGACATAGTAACAAGGTGTCTACTGTGGAAATATGGTAGACATAGTAACAAGGTATCTACTGTGGAAATATGATGGACATGGCAACAAGGTATCTACTGTGGAAATATGGGAGACATAGTAACAAGGTATCTACTGTGGAAATATGGGAGACATTGTAACAATGTATCTACTGTGGAAATATGGAAGACATAGTAACAAGGTGTCTACTGTGGAAATATGGTAGACATTGTAACAAGGTATCTACTGTGGAAATATGGTAGACATAGTAACAAGGTATCTACTGCGGAAATATGGTAGACATAGTAACAAGGTGTCTACTGTGGAAATATGGTGGACATAGTAACAAGGTATCTACGGTGGAAATATGGAAGACATAGTAACAAGGTGTCTACTGTGGAAATATGGTGGACATAGTAACAAGGTATCTACGGTGGAAATATGGTAGACATAGTAACAAGGTGTCTACTGTGGAAATATGGTAGACATAGTAACAAGGTATCTACTGTGGAAATATGATGGACATGGCAACAAGGTATCTACTGTGGAAATATGGGAGACATAGTAACAAGGTATCTACTGTGGAAATATGGGAGACATAGTAACAAGGTATCTACTGTGGAAATATGGTAGACATTCTAACAAGGTATCTACTGTGGAAATAAGGTAGACATAGAAACAAGGTATCTACTGTGGAAATATGGTTGACATAGTAACAAGGTATCTACTGTGGAAATATGGTAGACATAGTAACACGGTATCTACTGTGGACATATGATGGACATGGTCTATTACAAGATAACTACAGTGGAAATATGGTAGACATAGTAACAACGTATCTACTGTGGAAATATGGAAGACAAAATCATTAACAATGTAACTACTGTGGAAATATGATGGACATCGTCTATTCCAAGATAACTACTGTGGAAATATGGTAGACATAGTAACAATGTATCTACTGTGGAAATATGGAAGACATAGTAACAAGGTGTCTACTGTGGAAATATGGTAGATATAGTAACAAGGTATCTACTGTGGAAATATGGTAGACATAGTAACAATGTATCTACTGTGGAAATATGATGGACATCGTCTATTCCAAGATAACTACTGTGGAAATATGGTAGACATAGCAACAATGTATCTACTGTGGAAATATGGAAGACATAGTAACAAGGTGTCTACTGTGGAAATATGGTAGATATAGTAACAAGGTAGCTACTGTGGAAATATGGTGGACATAGTAACAAGGTGTCTACTGTGGAAATATGGTAGACATAGTAACAAGATATCAACTGTGAAATATGGGAGACATAGTAACAAGGTATCTACTGTGGAAATATGGTGGACATAGTAACAATGTATCTACTGTGGAAATATGATGGACATCGTCTATTACAAGATAACTACTGTGGAAATATGGTAGACATAGTAACAAGGTGTCTGTGGAAATATGGTAGACATAGTAACAAGGTGTCTACTGTGGAAATATGGTAGACATAGTAACAAGGTGTCTACTGTGGAAATATGGTAGACATAGTAACAAGGTATCTACTGTGGAAATATGATGGACATGGCAACAAGGTATCTACTGTGGAAATATGGGAGACATAGTAACAAGGTATCTACTGTGGAAATATGGGAGACATTGTAACAATGTATCTACTGTGGAAATATGGAAGACATAGTAACAAGGTGTCTACTGTGGAAATATGGTAGACATTGTAACAAGGTATCTACTGTGGAAATATGGTAGACATAGTAACAAGGTATCTACTGTGGAAATATGGTAGACATAGTAACAAGGTGTCTACTGTGGAAATATGGTGGACATAGTAACAAGGTATCTACGGTGGAAATATGGAAGACAAAGTAACAAGGTGTCTACTGTGGAAATATGGTGGACATAGTAACAAGGTATCTACGGTGGAAATATGGTAGACATAGTAACAAGGTGTCTACTGTGGAAATATGGTAGACATAGTAACAAGGTATCTACTGTGGAAATATGATGGACATGGCAACAAGGTATCTACTGTGGAAATATGGGAGACATAGTAACAAGGTATCTACTGTGGAAATATGGGAGACATTGTAACAATGTATCTACTGTGGAAATATGGAAGATATAGTAACAAGGTGTCTACTGTGGAAATATGGTAGACATTGTAACAAGGTATCTACTGTGGAAATATGGTAGACATAGTAACACGGTATCTACTGTGGAAATATGGTAGACATAGTAACAAGGTGTCTACTGTGGAAATATGGTGGACATAGTAACAAGGTATCTACGGTGGAAATATGGAAGACATAGTAACAAGGTGTCTACTGTGGAAATATGGTGGACATGGTCTAATACAAGATAACTACTGTGGAAATATGGTAGACATAGTAAGAATGTATCTACTGTGGAAATATGGTAGACATAGTAACACGGTATCTACTGTGGAAATATGGTGGACATAGTAACAAGGTATCTACTGTGGAAATATGGAATACATAGTAACAAGGTATCTACTGTGGAAATATGGGAGACATAGTAACAATGTATCTACTGTGGAAATATGGAAGACATAGTAACAAGGTATCTACTGTGGAAATATGGTAGACATAGTAACAATGTATCTACTGTGGAAATATGGTAGACATAGTAACAATGTATCTACTGTGAAAATATGGGAGACATAGTAACAATGTATCTACTGTGGAAATATGGTAGACATAGTAACAATGTATCTACTGTGGAAATATGGGAGACATAGTAACAAGGTGTCTACAGTGGAAATATGGTAGACATAGTAACAATGTATCTACTGTGGAAATATGGAAGACATAGTAACAAGGTATCTACTGTGGAAATATGGGAGACATAGTAACAAGGAATCTACTGTGGAAATATGATGGACATAGTAACAAGGTATCTACTGTGGAAATATGGTGGACATAGTAACAAGGTATCTACTGTGGAAATATGGTGGACATAGTAACAAGGTATCTACTGTGGAAATATGGTGGACATAGTAACAAGGTATCTACTGTGGAAATATGGTGGACATAGTAACAAGGTATCTACTGTGGAAATATGATGGACATGGTCTATTACAAGATAACTACTGTGGAAATATGAAAGACATAGTAACAAGGTATCTACTGTGGAAATATGGAAGACATAGTAACAAGGTATCTACTGTGGAAATATGGTGGACATAGTAACAAGGTATCTACTGTGGAAATATGGTAGACATAGTAACAAGGCATCTACTGTGGAAATATGGTAGACATAGTAACAAGGTATCTACTGTGGAAATATGGTGGACATAGTAACAATGTATCTACTGTGGAAATATGATGGACATCATCTATTACAAGATAACTACTGTGGAAATATGGTAGACATAGTAACAAGGTGTCTACTGTGGAAATATGGTAGACATAGTAACACGGTATCTACTGTGGAAATATGGAAGCCATAGTAACAAGGTATGTACTGTGGAAATATGGAAGCCATAGTAACAACGTATCTACTGTGGAAATATGGTGGACATAGTAACAATGTATCTACTGTGGAAATATGATGGACCTGGTTACAAGGTATCTACTGTGGAAATATGATGGACATGGTCTATTACAAGATAACTACTGTGGGAATATGGTAGACATAGTAACAAGGTGTCTACTGTGGAAATATGGTAGAAATAGTAACATGGTATCTACTGTGGAAATATGGGAGACATAGTAACAAGGTATCTACTGTGGAAATATGATGGACATGGTCTATTACAAGATAACTACTGTGGAAATATGGAAGACATAGTAACAAGGTGTCTACTGTGGAAATATGATGGACATAGTCTATTACAAGATAACTACTGTGGAAATACAGTAGAAACAATTGCTGACTGGACATGAGTCCACAGGACACTGGTGCCCCTACTTTCCTCTGGTTGTCACAAAACTCTATGCTATAACTACACACAGGTATCTTGCACAAGTTTACACGCTGATGAATATGAATATGTCTATAAAGTTTCATCACTCTAGAATTTATACATTCTGAGTTAACAAGCGACACAAAAAAACTGATGAACAGACTGAAGAACAAGGGCAAATCCATATTCCATATGCACCACCCCCCCCACCCCCCAAAAAAAAGTGGGGGTCATAAAAGTTATCCACAATGTAAACATATTTACAATCACTAAGTATCTATCATGGAAATATGGTACATACAATCAGTAACAACATATCTGTTGACATTGATCAATTCAAATTAGTGTTTAATCTAGAAGGACAGAGGGGCATGGCGCTTGACTTGGAAAAAGGGCATTTTGTGCGTGGTGACACTGCTAAAAAGGGCACATTAGGTGATAATAGTTTATTTTTTTCCTGAAGTAATATTTCAAACCACTAATACATTTTTAATTACTGACTGATTTATTTTACCTGTTTGCTGTTGTTTTTTCAGGCCAAGTAATTAACAAATTTTCATTTTCCATTGTTATTGCTTCTTATTACTGTCAAGTTATAGTAATGCAAAGATCAGATAATTTATTTATTATTCATAAGAATATGTGCAAATTGGGCAATCATACATGAAAACTTATTGACAACTGTCAAACTAAAACTATTTATGGGCAAGTCAAAATCATGCTTATTAATGGTTAAAAAACTTATACCCTGGTATTATTTTTCATCTTCTTTTATTGTAGGAAATATTTGTATTTTTACTTATGGTTTATATGTTGTTGATGATGACATTGCTGCCAATATTTAGATCAAAGATGAAAAGCTTAAGTCAAGATATAAAATTTAGAAAACGAACTCTGCAATTCGGATTGAATACAGTATCCGAATATGTTTGTCCGAAATAAGAGCTAGTCCGGCAATTCGTTTTGTTCAGGGATTTTTGTTTATGATTGGAAGAAATATTGCATACACATGTATTTTTTTCATAATTAGTGCCTTCATAATTAGTGATTACAGACCACATTAAGTCTACATTTATATGCTTTCTGTCCTTTGTTATCACGTTGATGTTAGAAATTGCATATAAAAAGGAGGCTGTAAAAAGCAGACAATTTATGTATAACAAAATCAGCATATTTGTATTATAGGCCAATTTCCATACTAACTCGTAAGCTGACTGCCCCTACTGCTGATCTTATCAGTTGGTCACTGATTAATATACCATAAAATGCCATCACTAAGGGCCCTCATTAAGGGCAATACAGTCGATAGATAAGAGAGCACAAGGCGCTAATTGCCTTTGAAAAGGGCAGGGTGGCGGATCAATAAAGGGGCGTGGCACGGCGCTGCGCTGATTAGGTCAAGATAAAAACACTACAAATGAAAATATGTGTGTGAATTTTGGACATGTCTCCAGGCACTGTGGATACATGGTAGACATTGCCAGTAATGGAATATCTTTTAAGGAAATGTAACAAACCATAAAGTGTGCTAATACTGTCTGTGGTAGACTAATATTCGGCAAAAAAAGCATAAAATGTGTATTGAAAAAGTCAAATCCAATATCTTTCTCAGCCAACATCAATATCATAACCAAAAGGGTTCAAGTGATTAAATTATTGTTGGGTGTGGTTCACTGGGTGGAATAGGGAAAGTGGTTGGTAGAGGGCTTAATGAGGGATACTAAATCAGAACACGAGGCCCAAAGTTGCCAAATAGCATTGAAAATCAAACAACTCAGCAACAACAATTTTGAATACTAATACCTGCTGCATCCTATCCTGATGACAGCCCACTAGGTTGAAGGCGTCCTCGAGGAAGGCAAACTTGAGTCTCCCCAGCAGACTGGAGTACAACTCCAGACACAGGCAGTACACACCCATCCAGCTCACCGGCTGACTGCTGGACACCTTCGCTTTCTTACTCTGCATGATATGTAAGAGAAATAAAATTGTAAAATGTCACCTTCACCTTCTTTAGCTGCAGGATGCATAAAAAGATTGACGGATAAATGGTCTAATACGAGGGCTGATTAATGGTCTAATTTGAGGACTCATTAATGGTCTAATTTTGAGGACTTATTAATGGTCCAATTCGAGGACTGATTAATGCCCAATTCAAGGACTGATTAATGGTCCAATTCGAGGACTGATTAATGGTCCAATTTGAGGACTGATTAATGGTCCTATTCGTGGACTTATTAATGGTCTAATTCGAGGACTGATTAATGCCCAATTCAAGGACTGATAAATGGTCCAATTCAAGGACTGATTAATGGTCCAATTTGAGGACTGATTAATGGTCCTATTCGTGGACTTATTAATGGTCTAATTCGCGGACAGATTAATGCCCAATTCAAGGACTGATAAATGGTCCAATCCAAGGACTGATTAATGGTCCAATTTGAGGACTGATTAATGGTCCTATTCGTGGACTTATTAATGGTCTAATTTCGAGGACTGATTAATGCCCAATTCAAGGACTGATAAATGGTCCAATTCAAGGACTGATTAATGGTCCAATTTGAGGACTGATTAATGGTCCTATTCGTGGACTTATTAATGGTCCAATTCGAGGACTGATTAATGGTCTCATTTGAGGATTGATTAATGGTCTAATACAGAGGACTGATTAATGGTCTATTTCCAGGACTGATTAATGGTCTAATTACAGACTGATTAATGGTCTAATTCCAGGACTGGTGAATGGTCTAATTCCAGGACTGATTAATAGTCTAATACGTCCAGCAAACACAACAGCTGACTGCATACCTTACCCTGTCTTATTTGTAGGAGAAATAAAGATGTAAATTGTTTGTCAAAAGAACTCATAACAAAAGGTCCTTCATCCATTACTGACAGGTTGACAGATAAATGATCTAATACAAGAACTGATAAATTGTCCGTATCAGGACTGGTGTAAAATGTGGAATGATAGATGTTCTAATACACACAACCAGCTCACCGGCTAACTGTGGAATGATACATGTTCTAATACACACAACCAGCTCACCGGCTAACTGTGGAATGGTAGATGTTCTAATACACACAATCAGCTCACCAGCTAACTGGGTAGACGCAGTATTTGCAAGGTGCTATTTTCCCAATATTGAACTTTCATTGTTTTTATTGCAAATTCATATAATTAATAATCTCATTACAGGCTGTCAACCAAGTTACCAAGAAAATATAGCAACAATATAGGAATATTTTAACCAAAAATTTTGGACTTTTTGTAAATTTTCTCGAGAAAATATAGGAATTTTATAGTAAAAATACTTCATTATAAGGATGATATGGGTGGGGTCATATGTATGCCTAATAAGTCATACAGTTTGTGTTTTAATGAATAAAACATTTGCTAAACAGATTCCTAATTATCAATTGGCAACTGAGACATGCATGCCATGGCCGAAAAATAATTTGAGTATTTAAGTTTCATGCGAGAGGAGCGATCGAGAAAAAAATCAACGATATAGTGCTCACAGACCAATTAAAGTTGTGTGGATGACCCAACTTTTCAAAAATATTGGATTTTTTTTTTTAAATATAGGAGGTTTTTCAAGAGATTGGATTTCTTTCCAAAATATAGGAAAATATAGGAATATAGGAATTGGTTGACAGCCTGTCATTATGATTTTGAAGGATAATGTCACTTTAATTCTCTTACAAACAAACAAGCACTACATACAGGGGTGGGCCTCTTATATACCATGTCAATGTTCTGGTAGCATCTCGTGACTGGCAGACACACATGCTGAGTCAGGCCCGCTGTGGCTAGCGCTTCAGCACCCTGAAAAAGGGGGCATAAATCTCGTTTTGGTGAAAAGTTTAGTTGAAAATAATTCTTGGCAGATTAACTGCAAGAAATGCCTAGCCTATAACAATGACAGTTCTCGATCTTTGATTTTACTTATGAAATATGTTTGCTAAACACAATATTTTATTTCTATAGCTTAACAATTTCTTTAGTCACATTCACCTTACTACAGTGGATCACCATTATTTCAAACACCGTTAATCCGAATTCATCGTTATTTCAAAGTATATGTTCAGTCCCGATTTTATCTTTCTTATTTTAATTAGAAATATGATGTTTAATTCGAATTTCGCTATTTCGATTTATCGCTATTTAGAACACATAAATCTGGTCCCAACACCTGTTTTATAGTGCGTTTAATCAATTGTTAATTGGAAGTGCAGATCAAAATCAATGTTCATACCTTTATTGTTAATAACAGCTATAAAGGCAGTTGCTCTCAGTTTGATTTTCACACCTTTTGTGGTTTGTAATTGATTAAACCATCCATTTGTATAAGTCTGGTAAGCTATTGTACTAACATGCTTGAATAGCAGACACTTCAGTCTAAATGTCAGTGGCAATAATATGTAAAGAAAACATATGACTACTATATAGCTTTCCGATTCTTTAACAGTTATTCGTTTTAAGAAAATCTAGAAATGTTTCATTCGAATAATCATTATGTCAAAGTATTTTTATTGGCCCTCATGACTTCGAAATAACGAGTTAGACTGCATATTGAAATTTTAGTCATTTGGGGTAATTTAAAGATTTTTTAAAGAAAAAGTTGTGGCTAAATAGAATGTTCTTCAGCTAACTGTTTTGTGTCCATCGGCTAATTTAGCAAATGGCATACTAAGCTATGGGACATGAGGATGTGATGTCTGTTTGTTTGTTTTATTGGCGTTTTTAGCCGTTTTTAACAGTATTTCAGTCATATCACGGCGGTCAGTTAACCTACTCACACTTTTCCTGGGCAAGCTTAGCCGATCTAAATTGTTTACCAGCACTCAGTGCACATACCTATGCCAGTAACTGACAACTGCTCTACTTGAATCAGATGTAGGGGGAGAATGGCCGTAGAAATAATTCCATGACCAATCCCCACACAAGTTATGTGGCCGGGCTGGGGTTTGAACTCAACGATCCCCGGATTGACAGTCTAGCGCTCGACCAACTGAGCTAGCCGAAACCGGTAAGGATGTGATGTAAATTGATTTGGGAAAGTGAAAGTCCAACATTTATTTCACACCTTGTCCTGCTTTCACAAATTAAAACTTGAAGTGAAAATACTTTAGATAAACTTAAGATATTTCTGGTATACAACCCCTGGGCTTATTTCACACCTTGTAGTGTTTAGCCACGGTGACTAACACAGCGAACACGGTTTGAACGTAGTGCAGGCACTCCTGCGCATTCAAGTACTGCTCCAGCGAAGAGAGAAGGGCCGCAAGGATCATGTTCTCTTGGAGTATCGGCAGCCACACGTCGGAACTCTCCGTCAGGTGTATGAGCTCGTCCAGGACACAGCACGTCACGATCTGAAGCTACCGGAGAAATATTGTATCCAACAACGTGTTTCTTTTATTTGAAGCTATGTGGAAAAACAAACTTTTATCAAATTTTTTATACCCTCAGTGTTTTACTTATAAGTTATGTGGGTGGCTATTTGTGTATAATATAACATTAAGAAGCACAAAGTTTTAACAAGTTTTTGGTTCAAATTCAGAAATTTGTGGTGAAATTGTTTTCAAAGGAACCTTCAATTTGTTTGCTTCTTGTGTCTTACATAACACAGAGTGATTATTGTTCAAGTTAGTGGTTGATTAGTCGAGTTATTGGTTTAAATACTAAAGTTCCTTGTTTCATTTACCTTCTTTATTTATATTATCAGATTTTACATTTAAGTGCCTTTAGATTTTATTTATGACATATATTAGGTGCAAATACTAGTACACTGTTTATGTGATTTCCTTAAAATACTGCAAACGTCCTGTTAGCTTGAACAGATCAAGGCTTTAGTACAATCTATTATAAACTTGTAACCTTGAATTATTTTGTACATTTCCATAGTTAAGATGTGCATGTCTTACAGTTTCATGTTTATTGATAAGCCATTATACCATAACAAAAAACAATTGTATTGATTTAACAAATTTTGATACCGAAACTAATATTAGGTGTGTCGTGGGAAAACTGGACTTAAGGCATGTGCGTAAAGTGTCGTCCGGGATTAGCCTGTGCAGTCCAGGATTACACTGGCTAATCCAGGATGGCACTTTCCACTATTATGGTATTTTCTGTTTCAAGGAAGTCTCTTCTAAACATAAATCCACTGTATGCGGAAAGTGTCGTCCCAGATTAGCCTGTGTAGTCCACACAGGGACGACACTTTACGCACATGCATTAAGCCCTGTTTTCCTACGACACGTCTCATATATTTATATTATGGATTTGCAATAATATTCATGCATACAGGTCAGTATCGGCTTTAAGTCACCAACCTTCAGCCTGTGGTCGGTGCTACCAAAGGACCTGTCTCCCTGGTCCTGGGCATCCCGCGCGGAATGCAGGTCTCGTGTCGAAGGCAGCTCCCTCGTGCTTTGTAGCAGCATCTGACAGACTGATACCAGCATTTCCCGGAGTCGGCTCATGTCAATCTCTGGAGAACACCATGGAAAATTGTAAGAATGAATATAATATAAATTGTACTGTAGGCTTATTTGTCTACCTGTGCACTAATTTCATGAAAATAAAGAAACATGCATAATATCCTTTCCTATAGATTCAGCCATTCCTATAGATTCGACCACCCCCAGATAATGGAGAATAAATATTATTTCTTATAAAACTTGTGTTAGTTATCTGTACAGAGACAATTCTATCACATAAATATTGTTATTGGTTTTAAAAATTGCGAATTTTAGATTTTGTCTAAGAAAATTAAGATTTTAAAAAGAAATTCCTAAAAATTGCTACACACTTTGTGCATAAGCCAATAATTGTGTAAACATTTATTTTCAAACACTATGCTAGTGTGTGTTAGTCTAATAAAGAATGCTTCTAATGAATTGTATCAAAATTGTAACACAATTTTAGTGTTTTCTTATTAAAATGAAGACTGAACCAAATTATAGGAAACATCTGACAAATTAATGGTTGCTAGGGTGCCTTCCTATAATTAGCCAATAACTAAGTGAATGGCTTATCTCTACATTATCTGGCCTTTATTTAGTAGGAGAGACCTTAAATTTTTGGATAAAAGTCCCACTGGTGTTGAAATTGTGTCCATTTAGAGTATAAAAGCAACTTAGCTCTTAAGTGGCCGAATATACAGGAAAAGAGGCTAACTAAAATACCACGCCCATATTTATAAAGATTTTTAAGTCATTCTTAACTTAAGTTGAACATAAGTCAAAATTAAGAATTTGTGTTTAAAACACTATGCTTTGGAACATTTGCAAGACTAATGCTAGATATTAATACACTTTGAATGATACTGCAAATTATGCGTCAAAATCTTCCAGAAATGCATTACTTTGTCAGAAAAACCAATAATTAAATGTGAGAATTTTAAGATATTTCCTAATTTTCGACTAAGATTCTTTATAAATACCAGCCCTGGTAGCAGTCAGAGCACAAACCAGCTTATCAAATTTTAGTGACATCACTGACAAAACAAGGGCATGATTGTCTGTAAAAGCTTTATGAAGATTTGACCAGGATTATCCTTGTTACTCCATATTCAAATCCTGTACTTCAGGAATACTAACATTGTCAGATAAAGGTACAACACACCTTATCTTGGCACATGATTAAGTATGATACTTGCCAGACCACTTAAAGGCGCAGTCCATAGAATATAATTCAATACATCTTCAATTGGCATTAGTTCTAATGAACGTTTAAGGCGTTTTTTTGACTGAAAACTGTTTCGTTTTTATGAAAGGCATTTTAAATGTCTTTGTGTGAGAACGCTTGGTACGAACGGAATATACACTAATGTACATGCTGATTTACTCAAAAGGCATCACCAGTTTTCGCATAGAGATAACTATATGATACAAAGTTACCAAAACGCTATTATTTTACCGATTTCAATGCGTTTTTTTGTATTTTGATCGGTAGGATGTCCATTAGAAATGATTTCTGCAGTTTTAGTTTTATTAACATATTTATGAACTGCTGCTTTAACCGGTGGTTTGGGAAGAAGGCCTCTAAACAATTCGTGAGTTTCGTGCAGTAAATTTATTTTAAATGGGAACAATTCGCCTTGTTTTTGTCAAAATGGTAAAAAATACTCATAAATATTGTCCCCTGAAAGCCAGATGGTGTCATCAGCACATGTGCAATGAAATCTGATAGCCCCTTCAGGATTCCAAGGCATAATATATGATAGAGAAAGGGGCTAATAGTTGGCCCCATGAGGTACAGAGAAAAAGGTCCACTTACTTTTGCTGGGTTCTATCCTAGCACTCTGCAGTAATGCCAGCAAGGCACCAATGAGCCCAATCTGTATGGAGGGTATAACCATGTCTCCAGTACTTACTTTTGCTGGGTTCTGTCCTAGCACTCTGCAGTAATGCCAGCAAGGCACCAATGAGCCCAATCTGTATGGAGGGTATAACCATGTCTCCAGTACTTACTTTTGCTGGGTTCTGTCCTAGCACTCTGCAGTAATGCCAGCAAGGCACCAATGAGCTCAATCTGTATGGAGGGTATAACCATGTCTCCAGTACTTACTTTTGCTGGGTTCTGTCCTAGCACTCTGCAGTAATGCCAGCAAGGCACCAATGAGCCCAATCTGTATGGAGGGTATAACCATGTCTCCAGTACTTACTTTTGCTGGGTTCTGTCCTAGCACTATGCAGTAATGCCAGCAAGGCACCAATGAGCCCAATCTGTATGGAGGGTATCACCATGTCACTGCTACTCATCGACAGCACCAGAGTTTCATGGCAACGATTCATGATGGGGGACCAAGAATTCAGGGAACTGAAAAATCATGTTAAATGGCAATGCACATAGGATTATAATTAAATTTTTAACCTACATTTTTTTTTAATTATCCACCAACAACAAATTTATGCATGTGTGATTTTTAAGCTGCAATTTTATAGTTTCTCTTTTACAGTACATAAATTACCAGGTTCCCCGGTTGAAGCAGTAATCACATGTGAGACATAAAATGTACTAAGCATCTGCACATGACAGACTAAATAAACATTTGCAATTACAAAAATAAAAGATTTCCAATGAAAAAACAATTTTAACCTCAGTCACGTGAGTACACCTTGACAATTTTAAAAGTGACTTTGCAAAGTGAATTTCAATTACAGTCGAATTGCAATTATACATTTAGGCACTGGACCGCCTCAATTATTTGTATAACTGCATTTTCTGTAAAATCGCCTCTTTCCAAAATAATATGAAATGTCTTTCTATAGTTTCAATAGTGGTGTATAATTTGACCCACAATTGTAAGGTAGCAATACTACATATCTATTATAATATAATAAATATACAACAGGTTGCTTTTAGAATGTATTCAAATAGTATTAACACAAAAAATAACTAGAATTGTCACGAGTGACGGATATACCCCCACAATATGGCCTTGTCACAAAACTATGGCATCCATTGAAAGAAATGGACAGAGAGAAAGCTTTAATTTGTGAATGGGCAACAGTGTATTTGGAAAATTTTAATTTCAATAGGAGCCATAACTCTGTCAACATTTAGTGGTTTGTAACACAGTTGAACTTGATCTGTATTTTATGATGTTACACCTACGTACTAACAAGAGGGCCATGATGGCCCAAAGCGCTCACCTGAGAACTGGTACAGATGAAGACCATACTGTCGTGACAGGTTTGAAAATTAAGGTATCTGAACAATACACCGTGGGGGTAGGATCAATTTTGATTAAAAACATCGGTAAGCGCAATGGGCTAACAAAAGTATGAGTTGGGCAGTGGATGTGCGTTTTTTTGCTAATGGTTCTCGAATAATTTTTCTCGATATTCTTAGCTGACCCTTTTTCATTAAGTCATTGACAATTCTGGAAAATGCACAAACAGTAGATTTTGATGTCTTTTTCGAAAACAGTTTTGGAAAACTAGTTGCAATGCGATAATTGCGATGGCTGTGCTATAAGGTAAAGTTTTGCTTTTGTTTTGATAATTTTCATTCCAATGATGAAAAATGATGTTAATGCAGGTTCTGAAGACATCAAAGTTGCACGTACAAATAACTGCATGCAAGTCTTGCAACTGTTGGAAATCAACAGTTTTTTTTCAAACACAAGGGGCAATAACTCTGGTGTTTCTGGCCCGATAATGCTTATATTTTACTTCACCTGTAGTCTTACGTTCATAGACAAACTGTACACGATTGGTGAAGATTGGATGAAAAATGAAGTCTCTATCCTGAATAATGTCCATTTTGGCACAATTTTTCACAAACAAAGGGCAATAACTTAGGTGTTTCTGGTCCAATCTTGCTTATATTCGATTTCACCTTTAATCTTATGGTCATAGACAAACTGTGCAAGACTGGTAAAGATTGGATGAAAAATGAAGTCTCTATCCTGTATAATGTCCATTTGTGCATATTTTTTTCACAAACAAAGGGCAATAACTCTGGTGTTTCTGGTCTGATCTTGCTTATATTCCACTTCAACTGTAATCTCATGGTAATAGACAAACTGTGCAAGATTGGTAAAGATTGGATGAAAAATGTCTCTCTCTATCCTGAATAATGTCCATTTTTGTATATTTTTTTAATAAACAAAGGGCAATAACTCTGGTGTTTGAAACACAATCTCACCCATTTTTGACGTCTGCTGAGATCTGATGGTCATACACAAACTGTGAAAGTTTGGTTAAGATAGGATGGAAATAAAGTCTATACGTTGGAAAAGAGCACTTTTGCAATTTTTTGCATGAAAAAGGGGTAATAACTCTGGTGTTTCTGGTCCGATCAGGCCCATTATCGAACTCGTATAAGATTTTATAGTCTTACACAAACTCTGCTAGTTAGGTCAAGATTGAATAAAAAATGTAGTCTTTATCGCGATAACGGTCCAAATTGTTGACGGCACATTGACGACTGACAACGACAGAGAGGTCCCCTATACCAATAGCTCACCGAGCACTTCATGCTCAGGTGAGCTAAAAATAAGTTAAATATGTGAAGCCTTTCATGAGTTATTGTCCATGTTTTTCGAGAATTTAAGTCAAAAAGGGAGGCCATAACTGTGTCAAAATTTAGTGGTTTGTAACCAAAGTCGAACTTGACCTGTACTTTATGATGCTACACGTGCACCAATAATTATTTAAATATGTCAAGCCATTGTTGAGTTATCGTCAGGAAACCACGTTTTTAGGGAATTTAAGTCAAATAAAGGGCCATAACTCTGTCAAAATTTAGTGGTTTGTAACCAAAGTCAAACTTGACCCGTATTTTATAATGCTACACATGTATACCAATAACTATTTGAATATGTCAAGCCATTCTTGAGTTATCGCCCGCAAATCATGTTTTAAGGGAATTTTAAGTCAAAAAGGGGCCATAACTCCGTCAAAATTTAGTGGTTTGTAACCAACATCAAACTTGACCTGTATCCTATGATGTTACAGATGTGTACTAAAAATTATTTGAATATGTCAAGCCTTTCTTGAGTTATCATCTGGAAACTATGTTTTTAGGAATTTTAAGTCGAAAAGGGGCCATATCTCTGTCAAAATTTAGTGGTTTGAAACCAACATCGAATTTGACCTGTAATCTATGATGTTACACATGTGTACCAAAAATTATTTGAATTTGTCAAGCCTTTCTTGAGTTATCATCCGGAAACCAAAAACCAACAGACCGACGGACAGACAGACCGACAAGCTCACTCCTAATTAATATTAATTAATATATACATCCGTAAACACTAACCATGTATGCTTAGTTATTAAACGTACAATGTACATGTATAACAATGAGACACGACACTCCTCCCATAACACCATAATTATGCGAAACAACAGATGGCGGGCGCGAGCAATGGCTGTCACACAAAGGAGCAATGGCTGTCACACAAAGGAGCAATGGCTGTCACACAAAGGAGCAATGGCTGTCACACAAAGGAGCAATGGCTGTCACACAAAGCAGCAATGGCTGTCACACAAAGCAGCAATGGCTGTCACACAAAGCAGCAATGGCTGTCACACAAAGGAGCAATGGCTGTCACACAAAGCAGCAATGGCTGACACACAAAGGAGCAATGGCTGTCACACAAAGGAGCAATGGCTGACACACAAAGGAGCAATGGCTGACACACAAAGGAGCAATGGCTGTCACACAAAGGAGCAATGGCTGTCACACAAAGGAGCAATGGCTGACACACAAAGGAGCAATGGCTGTCACACAAAGGAGCAATGGCTGTCACACAAAGGAGGCGTGAAACAACCGCCAGTCTGCAATTCGTACAATTGTGCCTTTTAAATATTTATTTAAAAGTTATAGGACGGTAATAATTGTTCATAAAATTGCATCTTTCATATACGGGTACTCACAATTCATATAATCGCATCTTTTTTACATTGAATAAAGGAAAAAGGAAGGGACCACCACACGTGTACGTAGTACAACATCACTGTGTATAATAGGGATTCGCATCATTGTGATTATACAGTACAAGTTGGAAGTGGACGACAGAACCTTAGTGCCAGTATGGCCTTGGTATATTATGCCTATAGAGTTTAAACCGGATTTCTCCATGAAGCATGTTGTGGCAAAACCGGGCTTAATGCATGTGCGTAAAGTGTTGTCCCGGATCAGCCTGTGCAGTCTGCACAGAATAATCCGGGATGACACTTTCTGCTTTTGTGGTTTTTTCTCTTTCAATGAAGTCTCTGCTAAACATAAAACCACTGAAGGCGGAATGTGTCATCCCAGATTAGCCTGTGCGGACTGCACAGGCTGATCCGGGACGATGCTTTACGCACCTGCATTAAGTACGGTTTTCCCTCGACACACCTTATTTCATATTGTGATTGTACCTCATCCAGTTGGTTACCAGTGTGAAGTATAGAGCACTACAGGTCTTTGACAGCGTGTGTCCCAGCTCTGTCAGGGAACCAGTTAACTGAAAATCACCAATATATTGTTAGTTACTAGTAGATCCGAACATTTCCGACCCAATACAACCTCGATCTGTAATTCAGTTAAAGAGGGATTGTGCAATTTTGTACGAAAATTATCATGCAAAACCATATATTGAACCTAATAGATGCCAGTATATTTTTAAAATAATCTTTAATAAATGTTGAGAAGAACCTATGTTCATGAATACGCACTAAGAGAGAATTGTAAAACTAAAATCATACCTCGCTGCGCAGCGAACTATTATATACATGTATACATTAATTGTGTTGTAGGATAAACAGGCCTGTATCGAGAGAAAATCTATCTTTGCATTTTTCTATAAGAGAAATAGTTTTTGTCAATGCTGACATTTATTTATGTTATATAAAACATGTCTTTTTGTTAGTGGGTAATGAAAGAGACATGAAATTAATCCAGAAAAATCAGACAGTTTCTCGTTGATATAAATTCATTTGTACTGCTCAATTTCGATCTAAATAGTATCAGTACCTGAGCATGAATTGCTTCTAACAGGTCAACAACGATCAGTTCCTTCACTCCATCCTCCAGTTTCAACTCTGGAACCTATAATATCGCAATATATTTTCCTTCCTTGTACAGATATTTCATTCCTGTAACTGGAGGGTATGATATGGTATACAATGCCAATTATTACACCTCACGTGACCACTCTGTGTATTTAGTCCATATACCAAAAGTTATATCCCAGGGAATATTTTTTCATATCACCCTCATGCAAAGCTAAAAATAGAACAGCGATTTTTTTTTTAAAACAAAACAAACTTGAATGACTATGCAACTGTTACCTCCAAAGTGCTGACGTCGATCCACGGTATTTATACAATTAATATCCAGCTACAAGCATTTGCAATTCCTTTTTGTTTCTACAAAGCTTTACATTTTTTTTTTCAATTTTTCACGTGAACCGCGCTAACCAGAAACGCGATAAGTTTTGCAATCGCCATAACTATTCAGAACGTATCTTTAAATTCGTATTTTGTCTCCAAACCTGTATTTGATTATCAATATTGGCGTCCAAAATAATTTTAGACATCACCGCTGGATGGTTTCTTTAATTCTGTGTTTAAATACTACACAACACAACCCTATGTAATAATATCAGTCCATTGAAAACTGGTTTGTGTCGTCACTGCACAATTTGTTTACAGATTATGCCACACATTTATCCGTTATGTGATCTGAAAATCCATTAAACACTTTCCATCAACTGTATTTTATTCCTTTTTGAATCACACGATAACATTTGCCCGTATTTCTCCATGTTTATAACCGATTTAATCTAACGCGCTGTAGAAACTTCATATCGGTTAAGCCATCTTTAAAACTGACACGTCTAAATATAGCTACATACACACTTGATGGTCATGCCGGTAAAAGGTTAAGATCATGTCTGCGAAGCATTGGAAAGTACGAAAGGCTGATTCTGCAATGTCTTAACTAGAAATCTATGGTATTGTGAAATGGTAATGTCAAGCCTCGAAGTACGTAGCATTTATAACTAGAGTCTACATTAAAGTCATGGTGAAACAAATCACGAAACTTATCATTTCAAGGTGGTATACGAATGTCAATATGAGCGCCTGATTTTCCAGCAACAAATTGTTTATTACTATGTACAACTAGTTTGTTCTTTTAGTTTGTTCTTTGAATTAAAGTATTTTTGTTAAGAATAATAAAATAAATATCACAGGTATGTTGAGGGGTATAGTAAATATTGCCCCCCCCCCCCTCAAAGAGTAATGTCAACCTCAGCCTTCGACCTCGGTTAACATCACTCTCCTCGCAGTGCAATATTTACTATACATGTAGTTTCAATATACCGGTACATTATGATTTGACAGTCTTGACTTCTACAGATGTCTATAACAAAAGTGACATATATTTTTACACTACCAAATTTAAGTGACTGGTATCTAAATGAAATCCATGTAACAGCCCCCTCTTCTCCAAAATAACTGTTAAAAAAAATATGTACACACTCAGCCATGTATAATATGCACCTAATGTTTGAAGTCAATTTTGGTGAAATAACTAAACAGACAAAAATCATGGAAATTCCATGAAAACCAAATGTTTCTAACGCAATGCTTAGTCAGTACATTAATCATGCAAGTTCTTGATATAAGGTATCATCAATGTAAATGTATGAAGTTTCATTACAATAACTCTGTATGTTCTTGAGTTATTGAGTGGAAACTGTTTTTGTTTTTATTAACAGTGACTTTGACCCCACCTGTCCCAAATGCAATCCCAAGCAAGGTCTCATATATCTATGTATGAAGTTTCATTAAAATATCTCAATTGTTTTAGAGTTATTGAGTTCAAAACTAGTATTATTATTTTATTTTTAATAACAGAGACCTTGACCCCACCAATCCCAAATGCAATTCTAAGCAAGATTTCACTACAACTACAAGGTATCTTTGTATGAATTACTGAGCGGAAACCAAAAGCCTCGCCCACACATATGCCCCCACTAAAAATGACATACCTCCAATCTAATACTTCGAAAAATTTGGTTATCTACAAAGCACAGAATATCCAGAAGCATTTTTTTAACCTGAATTTTGGAGACAACTATGAGGAAGTTTTTCCAGGCCAGTAGCAGCTTGTGAACGGGACTCTCCGTCACGTCTACGGCACCGTCCAGGGACGTGTCCTGGGGTCGACTGTCTGTGTCCTTCACGCCGTCTGTGACGTACTGGGGACGAGAAGCGTGCATCATGAGTACAAAAAGGTTATAACAGGAAATGTGCATCATGAGTGCAAAAGGTTATAACAGGAAATGTGCATCATGAGTGCAAAAAAGTTATAACAGGAAATGTGTTTCATGAGTGCAAAAAAGCTATAACAGGAAATGTGCATAATGAGTGCAAAAGGTTGTAACAGGAAATGTGCATCATGAGTGCAAAAGGTTATAACAGGAAGGGAGTGCAAAAATGTTATAACAGGAAACGTGTATCATGAGTGCAATAAAGCTATAACAGGAAATGTGCATCATGAGTGCAAAAGGTTATAACAGGAAATTGTGCATAATGAGTGCAAAAAGGTTATAACAGGAAATGTGCATAATGAGTACAAAAAGGTTATAACAGGAAATGTGCATCATGAGTGCAAAAAGGTTATAACAGGAAATGTGCATAATTAGTGCAAAAGGTTATAACTGGAAATGTGCATAATGAGTACAAAAAGGTTATAACAGGAAATGTGCATAATGAGTGCAAAAGGTTATAACAGGAAATGTGCATCGTGAGTGCAAAAAGGTTATAACAGGAAATGTGCATCATGAGTGCAAAAAGGTTATAACAGGAAATGTGCATCATGAGTGCAGAAAGGTTATAACAGGAAATGTGTTTCATGAGTGCATAAAAGGTTATAACAGGAAATGTGTATCATAAGTGCAAAAGAGACATAACAGGAAATGTATATCATTAGTGCAAAAAGGTCGTAATAGGAAATGTGCATCATGAGTGTAAAAGGGGCATAACAGGAAATGTGTATCATGAGTGCAGAAAGGTCATATATACTACAGATGTACTGGAACAGGAAATGTGCATCATGAGTGCCAAAAGGTTAACAATAATTTAAGCAGTTGTACATACAGTACAGCCTTGTCAAAACATATATTTTACTCGCTTTTGCAGTTTTTGATTTGCGTAAAAACTTGGCATATCTGTGCAGATTGGTAGATATTAATGCCCACCACAAAATTACACACTACAACTCTGATTGCGTTTACAACTGATGATGTAATTACCATGCGATATTTTGCGCAGAAAACCCGCCACTCCCTGCTGAATTTCAAACGCCTCGATTGACCAAATGCCAATGCCAATTTCAACGTAAAATACCCATTATGTTATAAATAAATAAATGCACTATTCTGACATGTACTTTACTTGTTCATACATGGCAGTGTTTTGGCATTTATCTATACAAATATTCACGTCAAACATGTTTATTAATAGGAATTAAAACATCCAGAATGGTTAAAAAATATAACATAAAAGGGACCTGTTAACAGATTGACGAGTTGACAATTGTCCAACCTTTCGTAATAGATTCGCAAAATATAACGACAGTGTATATGAAGGAGAAATAATACTATGGACATATAAATATACTGTAAATACTTTTGTTAATGAGTAGTAATCACTTGAAATAGAATTTGTAACATTAAACGTTGGAATGATTTGGAGTGTTAAAATTGCTGACAACACGTGGATCCCTTATATAAAGTAAAAATGCTGCGATATATATACAAGTCGCAAATGGCCAAGTGGTTAAGGCGTTAGTCTTTCAATCCAGAGGTCTGAGGTTTGAACCCTATTGGGAGCAACTTTTTTTCTTTTTTTTTTAAATTCTTTTTCACGTTATTATACTCGAGCTTATTAGTTTCGATGCTTAAATCTATCAAGTTAAGACATTGAATAGCATACTGCAAAAATACAAAAATCTGTGAACAAGTCCCTTTAAATGTCAAATGGGTAATTATGTACATACTCTTGACCAGTACTTCAAACGATCTTTCGAGGCAAGGTCCTTGAAGAAATTCTTTAAATTCTCATCCATGCTGTTGCTATAGAGAAAATATATTTGAGGCGTGTCGTGGGAAAACCGGACTTAATGCATGTGCGTTAAGTGTCGTCCCGGATTAGCCTGTGCAGTCCACACAGGCTAATCCAGAACTGCACTTTCCGATTTTTAAGGTATTTTCTATTTCAAGGAAGTCTCTTCTAAACATAAATCGGCTGTAGGCGGAAAGTGCCGTCCTGGATTGGCCTGTGTGGACTGCACAGGCTAATCGGGGACGACATTTTACGCACAAGCATTAAGCCTGGTTTTCCCACGACGCGCCTCATTTTAATTTCGAACAATTTTGCTCATCACAAAACACATTCCACAATCATACATACTAATCAGGTCATAGATCTACAAAACTTCACAACAAAATACTATTTAAAACGTATCACATTATGATTGTAGATGTCAGTGTGGTATTTTGTGAAACTTTATGCGGCTGAACTCCGGATGCTTCAATCATAAAAACGAAAGAATATTGTCAAAAATACATAATTTTCTTACAAAATCATATAGAACCCATTAAACAATTAGACACATATGCTTTTATTTACCTTAAAAACAATGATTTTATATAGTTTCGTCCTTGTTATCGTCCTAAAATCATCTGCAGACGCTAGAAACCATCGCGTAATTTAAAAATAGCGCCATTTATATTTTAAGTTATGTCGAGTCCCACATGCACACACTTGAATCAGGTGCTTGTAGTTGGGAAAGACGTGGTATGTTTAAATCAGGAATACCGGGTTCAAGGAAAGTGTCAGCTTATTCAACTTCTATTTTTCAATGAAATATACAGTTTATGACAGTATTTGATTGTGTTCTATGCAAATAGTAATGGTTTTACGCATGTTTTTACTGTTTAGGCATAACTACAAAAAAAAAACGAACATTTGTATGCCCATCTTGAGTTCAGAATCTGTAAGGATTTCTTCCATGTTGTTGAAATATGTTTGACATCATTATTTGCCTAATGTTGCAATTATTACGCACCATTATCTGAATATTTAATCATCATCTTACATTACTAGGAGCAATATATATGAGGCGTGTCGTGGGAAACCTGGGCTTAATGCATGTGCGTAAAGTGTTGTCCTGGATTAGCCTGTGCAGTCCGCACACGCTTATCCAGGATGACACTTTCCGCTTTTATGGTATTTTCTGTTTCAAGGAAGTCTCGTCTAAACGTAAATCCACTGTAGGGGGAAAGTGTTGTCCTGGATTATCGGGTAATAATGATAATCCGGGATGACACTTTACACACATGCATAAAGCCCAGGTCTCCCACGACACACCTCATATTGATTCAATGTTATTATAGAACAAAATCTGATTAAAGAAACTAATAATAATACTCTTATCCATTCTCATATTCTGACAATATTTCACCTTATATTTATATGACAATTCTTACACAAGAAATTTATAAGCTTTGTAAGGTAAACTTGTATTACAAATAAACTTTGGTTTCTCCAATTGAAACATGTAAATACACAAGCAAAACTTCTCCATTTTCATCCCCCTACCTTTGATTCAAGTAGGGCAGTTGTCAGTTACTGGCATAAGTATATGCACTTAGTACTCATAAACTCCTTAGGTTGGCTAAGTTTACCCAGGAAAAGTGTGAGTAGGTTCACTGACTGCCGTTACATGACTGAAATACTGTTAAATACAGCAACAAATCCAAACAAACAAGCAAACTTTATACAGCTAACCTGGTGGCGGAGTAGACCTCCTGAGCTAGCACCTTGAATATGTAGGACACAGTCTTGATCTTGAAGAACAGCAACTGAAATAACCATCAAATAGAGAATACTCGGTTAGAGTTGAATAAAGATACGTTTTTTTCATAAGGCTTAGAAAACCTCAAGATATTTGACATGATTATAAAAAAACGTAACCTTGGCTCCTTTGGAGGCATAAAAAGGTTCTATAGGTGCCACACATACAATGGTCCAGAAATAGCAATGTGACGAACCCTGCCCTTTTTTGGTTTTTCGGCGCATCCTCTCTTGGTTCGTTAACCCATGAATGTCGAGTTTTTATTATAATTTAACATTTTTGCAACTATTGTAAGTATTCCGTGACAATCCAAATGACAAATGTTTAAAGACCATGATCTGAAAAATAGACAGGACAAATACACAGGAACTCTATTATTATTTACAAGCCCAGGGTTAGCATTCCAGAAACAATTAAATTCGTCATTTTTCTTAAGCATTTTATGCCATGTACACATGAAATTCTGCTTAATGCTCACTAATTATCAACATATTTTTAACTACTGTTAACTTAACTATATTTGGATTGAATAATTTATATGTAGTTTTAAAATTATAACTTTACAAAAATTGGAACTTAAGTGAAAATGTTTTAAGATAAACTTAAGATAATTCTGAAATATGGCCCCTGTTCACAGATTGGCAAATTGACAAATATCAAAACCATTGTAATAGATCCCCTAAAAGAAAAATACATCATATATAAACAAGAAAAATAAGACAACTGACAAAGAAATATATTGAAAATATTGAGTGTCGTTTATGAAAAATTATCAATTGAAATGGATAAAATTAAAAAGCATTTGTAACACTGTTTATTGGTATTTTTAAAAAACACGTGCATTTCTTACATAACTTTAAAAATTCACTGCTGTGATAGAGTCACAATAACTGCGTGGTTAGCGCAACAGATTTTTTATCCTAGCGGTCGTAGGTTTGAGTCCCGGCGATGGCAAATCTTTTTATTATATATTTCTTCTTTATATAATATTTGTTTTTGATTAGTCAAATAGTTCAAGTTTATGCAGCTAAGACATTCAATGACCTTTTTTTTTTTGAAAAATACAAAGATCTGTGAAAAAGTCCCTTTAATATTGCTTACAGCTTTCCTTCTTCCCATTTTGAGCAGTGACCTGTTTTTTACCCTAGAACTTACTCTATCATCTGCACAAACAACAGACTGAGAATAAGATTCATAATCAGAACCCATCTCACCACTAAAACACAGGGAAAACAGAATACAGTCTTTACAACTACAACTAATACTTTAAGATACTATTAAAGCAGCAGTCCAGAAATATGTCAATAAAAATACAACTTTGCAGAAATCGTTTCTAATGGACATCTTACAGATCAAAATACAAAAAAAAACGCACTGAAATCTGTAAAATAACAACACTTTGGTAACTTTTTATCGTACAGTTATCTGTATGCGATAGCTGGTGATGCCTCTGGAGTAAATCAGCATGTACATTAGTGTATATACCGATCGTACCGAGCATTTTCAAACATAGACATTATAAAATGCCTTTCGTGAATAAGAAACAGTTTTCAGTCTAATACATTTCATTAAAGTTCATTAGAACTAATGCCAATTTAAGATGTATTGAATTCTATTCTATGGACTGCGGCTTTAAGAGAAGACCATATTGAAGTTTGGCTGAGCATCAACTTACCTGGTCCCCAATGCTGGGCAAATCCTTCAACAAAGACATGCAAAAACTCGACCAGAAGTTGCGTCTGAAATTAAAACAATAACAAGTTATTTCATATGTGTTTAGGGAACATTTAAAACTGTTGTGCCAAAGTGTCTGGGATGATTTTGGAACTGTTGCACGAGGTCAATCGGAAAGTCATAACTAGAATTGTCACATGAGTGACGGATATACCCCCACAATATGGCCTTGTCACAAAACTACATGTATGGCATCCATTCCAAAGAAATGGACAGAGAGAATGCTTTAATTTGTGAATGGTCAACAGTGTATTTGGAAAAAATTAATTTCAATAGGTGCCATAACTCTGTCAACATTTAGTGGTTTGTAACCAAAGTTGAACTTGATCTGTATTTTATGATGTTACACCTATGTACCAAAAATAATTTAAATATGTGAAGCCTTTCATGAGTTACTGTCCATGTTTTTCGGGAATTTAAGTCAAAAAGGGGGGCCATAACTGTGTGAAAATTTAGTGGTTTGTAACCAAAGTCGAACTTGACTTGTATTTTATGATGCTACACATATGTACCAATAATTATTTAAATATGTCAAGGCATTGTTGAGTTATTTTGAGGAAACCATGTTTTTAGGAAATTTAAGTCAAATAAAGGGCCATAACTCTGTTAAAATCAGTGGTTTGTTACCAAAGTCGAACTTGACCCGTATTTTTGTTACCAAAGTCGAACTTGACCCGTATTTTATGATGCCACACATATATACCAAGAATTATTTGAATAAGTCAAGCCATTCTTGAGTTATCGTCTGGAAACCATGTTTTTAGGGAATTTGAAGTCGAAAGGGGCCATAACTATGTGAAAATTTAGTGGTTTGTAACCAACATTGAACTTGACCTGTATTCTTTGATGTTACACATGTGTACCAAAAATTATTTGAATATGTCAAGCCTTTCTTGAGTTAACATCCGGAAACCAAAAACCAACAGACCGACGGACCAACAGACCAACAAGCTCACTCCTATATACCCCACCTAAACTTCGTTTGTGGGGGTATAAAAACATGATATTGATTTCAACTTTATCTTCAAACATTGTGACATTTATATACCAATGCTTAATTCTGATAACTTGCTAATTGGCTTTCAATTTCTTAAAAAATGCATAACCAATCTAGTTCTTTGAATCTCAGCAACTGTTGTTTGTAAAACTGTAACTTAGTCTTTTTGTTTTCAAATAAAATATAAATTGATCAACAAAACTCTGAGAATTGCGAAAAATGTTTGTTTTATTTGAGCTGTAATGTACAGATGACTGTTAAAGATTTGTATTCATAGATTGGCAAATTGACAATCATTATTTGTTAGTCATTGATTCCAAAAACAAAAGAATAACACTCATGATACAGAGATATACCTGAAATAATGTTTCATTATGAATAAAAATTGATTGAAATGGTGAAAAATGATAAAGTTTTTGTAACGCTTTTTGCAGATATTTTCAAAACATATGCATCACATTCATAGCATTAAAATTACAAGCCCAAAATTAAGAGCCTAGTGTTTAACGCCGCAGACCATTGTTCCAGATGTCCTGGTTCAATCCCCTACAGAGGTATAATTTTTTTATCTTTTTTTTATGTGTTCTATGACAGGAATATATTATTATTTTTTTAATTCAGATGCTTAAGTAATTAAAGTTCAGACATGACCGTTTTTAAAAATAACAAGGCAGTCCAAAGGACAGCTATATCCCCCGCCGTGATCCTTCATTAGATTTTAAAGGTGACTTTGAAGTATCACACTGACCTTAATCAGTTTCATGAAAATTCCTTAAAGGGCATAGGAGATATGGAGCTGACACAAAAATGGAGGCTCAAACATTTGACCTTTAAGTGTGACCTTGACCTTGAGGTGGCAAGACTGCTCCATGCCTTCTGCACATCAACTCAATGCGATAAACATTTGAGCCAAATTTTATGAAAATCCTTCAAAGGGCATAGGAGATATGGAGCAGACACAAAAATGGAGGCTCAAACATTTGACCTTCAAGTGTGACCTTGACTGCCTCATGCCTTCTGCACATTGCCTAAATGTGATAAACATTTGAGGCAAGTTTCATGAAAATCCTTTAAAGGGCACAGGAGATATAGAAAGGAAATGAAAATACAGGCTCAAACATTCAACCTTCAAGTATGACCTTGACCTTGAGCTGGCGTGATTGGCTTATGCACATGGTCTTAATGAGCAAAACATTTGAGCCAAGTTTCATGAAAATCCTTCAAAGGGTATAGCGGATTGGAGCGGAAACAAAAAACGGACACAAAAATGGAGGCTCAACAATTTAACCCTTCAAGTGTGACCTTGACCTTGAGCTGGCGAGAAAGACCCATGCCTTCTGCACATCGTCTCAATGACCTAAACATCTGAGCCAAGTTTCATGAAAATCCTTCAAAATGCATAGAAGATATGAAGCGGACACGAAATGGAGGCTTGAATATATGACCTTCAAGTGTGACCTTGACCTTGAGCTGGTGAGAAAAACCCATGCATTCTGCACATCGTCTCAATGACCTAAACATTTGAGCCAAGTTTCATGAAAATCCTTCAAAGGGTATAGGAGATATGTAGCGGACACGAAATGGAGGCTCGAATATTTGACCTTCACGTGTGACCTTGACCTTGAGCCGGCGTGACTGACTCATGCCTTCTGCACATCGTCTCAATGACCTAAACATTTAAGCCAAATTTCATTGAAATCCTTCAAAGGGTATAGGAGATATGGAGAGGACACGAAAATGTTACGGACAGACGGACGGACGGACGGACCGAGAGACGGACGGACGAAGGGCATTCCTATAATCCCCCTCCCGCTTCGCGGCAGGGGATTAATAAAATCTGTGAATAAGTCATTTTAACAAAAACATCAAATAATAACAACATACTTAGCCCTCAGCGCCACCATGGCGGTCTCTCGGGACCCAAGCCACAGTGCATGGATGAAGTTCGTGCACGCCGACAGGAGGTCCGGGGGACACTGGTACGAGCCCTGGCGCCGACCATCCATAAGATCAAGGACAGTCTGGATGCAGCTTACACGACCCACCTGAACATCCTGAAACCAATTGAATGGATCTATTGGATAACCGAGTACAGAAGGAATGTTTGTCTCATAAAAAAATGAGCAGAAAGAACAAAAATATCAATGACACTAATGGGTAATCCCCGATAATGCGCTTTATCAGTTGATGGGAATGAAATAAGGAGGGCAGAGATGTTTTTAAAAAGACGCACATGCGTGCCTGTAATGCTCCACTGGTTATATAAGAAACTAGAAGGCCATGATGGCCAAAAGCGCTCACCTGAGTACGGGCAATGACAGGGAATAATGCCTAGGTCACAAATAGAATGGGCAATGTCTGATTTTCATGAATGGTAAAGCATCAGCGATTTTTGGAATCTGACAAGTGCCGCGTGATTTTTTTTTCCTCACGTGGTCACAAACTCAACCAGGCACCGGACGGTTTTCGCAGACTGACATGGGGAACAAGCAGTTTGAGCAACGGGCGGTGACTATGGTGAATATGTGAATCAGACAGTCGCCGCATAGGATTGTAGATGATTGCAACTAAATTTATTGAAAGAGGTATCAAGTCAATGCAAGTCGGCGGGCTGCCGCCGGACAAAATGGGGGCCACCTGGTGCCTGTACAGGCACAGCCCGACGAAAACTGGACATCGGTTGGTGCCTATCTGAGCGCCAGCTGGTGACTGGCAGGCACCCGCATGGTTGCTGTTAACATCCGATTTTGCCCGATTTTGGGTAAAACAGATGCAGTCTGATGGCATGAAAAGAGAACACAAAGACTGTTACAAATTTACTGACACGATTTCTAGGATATTTCATTATTTTCATATTCTGAAACTATCTTGACCAGCCTTTAGTCCATCTCTCACCTAGACTTCCTTTATTCGAACACTCATCATTTGTCTATTTTCCAATATGCCTTGACCGTCTTTATTCCATCACTCACCTTGACCGTGTTGGACTGGGGTGATGGCTGCACATTCAGGAAGAGCTCAGTAAGCCCTGGCTGGCTCTCCACACACACTGACAACAACTCCAGAATACCTGTCTTCAAACCCAGGTCCTGTGGAAAGTGCCATTCATAAGTCACTACCCATAATTATAACATGATACGTGCTCATTTTTCTGTAGACAAAATAAAAGTTATCATTGTTAAACTACCCATAAACAAAAAGAAGTCCCGATTCTGAGAGGAGCATAGTAAAAAGTAGTTCCAATAACAATTGCAAGAATATATGTTAAATCAAGTTAGAATCGAAATAATTATCGCATTATCATTGTTTATCAACCAATTAACAACTCTTTGTCATTCTGATTAGTGGCTATTAAACAACTTGGGCTAACGCCCTCGTGGTTTAATTCCTACGCATCAGAACTCCAAATTGTTGTTTATTGGCTGATAAACAACAATAAATTATTTCTTATTTATAATATTCAATAAGAATGTACATGTAAAAATTGTGTTTCCCAACAGAGAAATATGGTCAATGTGCGAATGAGGTAAAGTACAGGTTTTTGTCAAACCAAGATAAGCAAAATTCTGAAATGGATGTTTTGCAATTAACAGAACATGCCTGAATCAGTGAATTCTGACTTCTTTAAATGGGTCCATAAAAAATCCATATCTTTTACCAATACATTGTATTTGTAAATACCATATTAATTTGTGTTGAGTTGTTATGTTTACATTAACTGGTGTTTTCTATTTAATACATTACTTAAGACATATGGTAAACACAATTTCTAAAAAATGGACAAGTAAGGCAATACCAGAGATTTTGCCATCCTTGTAGACTATACCTCAGTAGCAGACTGCAGTCTCATCAGGTAGATGTCTCTCAGGGCCTCCGCCTGGCTACCCACGCACGCCAGAATGGACATGGGTAGAACCACTGCCAGTCGCCGCAGAAATAAAGTGGCCAGCTTCGGCAACAGGGGGTTGGTCCTATGGTATATGTACTCTGGAAGATAACAAATAAGGGGAACTATGGTATATGTACTCTGGAAGATAACAAATGAGGGGAACTATGGTATATGTACTCTGGAAGATAACAAATAAGGGGAACTATGGTATATGTACTCTGGAAGATAACAAATGAGGGGAACTATGGTATATGTACTCTGGAAGATAACAAATGAGGGGAACTATGGTATATGTACTATGGAAGATAACAAATGAGGGGAACTATGGTATATGTACTCTGGAAGATAACAAATGAGGGGAACTATGGTATATGTACTCTGAAGATAACAAATATGGAAACTATAGTATATGTACTATGGAAGACAACAAATAATGGGACCTATGGTGTATGTACTCTGGAAGAGAACAAATAGGGGGTTGGTCCTATGGTATATGTATTCTGGAAGAGAACAAATAGGGGGTTGGGCCTATGGTATATGTATTCTGGAAGAGAACAAATAGGGGGTTGGTCCTATGGTGTATGTACTCTGGAAGAGAACAAATAGGGGGTTGGTCCTATGGTGTATCTACTCTGGAAGAGAACAAATAGGGGGTTGGTCCTATGGTGTATGTACTCTGGAAGAGAACAAATAGGGGGTTGGTCCTATGGTATATGTATTCTGGAAGAGAATAAATAGGGGGTTGGTCCTATGGTATATGTATTCTGGAAGAGAACAAATAGGGGGTTGGGCCTATGGTATATGTATTCTGGAAGAGAACAAATAGGGGGTTGGTCCTATGGTGTATGTACTCTGGAAGAGAACAAATAGGGGGTTGGTCCTATGGTGTATCTACTCTGGAAGAGAACAAATAGGGGGTTGGTCCTATGGTATATGTACTCTGGAAGAGAACAAATAGGGGGTTGGTCCTATGGCTTATGTATTATGGAAGAGAACAAATAGGGGGTTGGTCCTATGGTATATGTATTCTGGAAGAGAACAAACAGGGGGTTGGTCCTATGGGTTATGTATTCTGGAAGAGAACAAACAGGGGGTTGGTCCTATGGGTTATGTATTCTGGAAGAGAACAAATAGGGGGTTGGTCCTGTGGGTTATGTATTCTGGAAGAGAACACCAAACACATTACTTAGGCGCAACTATTGTTTGGTGGAGCCAAAGCATTAACCTAATTTTTAGTTAAGATTTCTAGCTTTGACAAATAGGGTTTAGTCGTGTGGTATATGTACTCTGGAAGAGAAGGCCAAACACATTACACATGTACAACTATAGTTCATGGGAGCTAAAGCAGAGCCAGCTAAGATTCTGAGCTGAGCCATAAACCAATGTAAATATTCTGATTCCAAATTATTACCCTTATTTTTAGTTTAGTTTTCTAGTTATAAGTTGTAAGTGCAATAACAGAAAAAACATGTCATATAAGGCATACAGAAATTCTGTTTGTTTCAGGTAAAATGCCCAGAAAATTTACGGCAGGTAGGTAGCGATTTATTTTTTTTAAATATTATTTATATTTGGTAAATGGTCAACTGTATGATTCTAAACCTAAATGAATATCCAAAACATATTGATAATATCCTTAAAAATTGTTTTGAAGTGGATGCTATCAAAACAGAACACTTACTTTTCCCAAAAACATTTAATTATTGGAAAACGGTAAATAAAACATAAAAAAATATCTGACAAACTCAATAAAATGTTCTAGGGTCGGGGCATTTTTTTAGGGCAGGTCAGATAACCTATAACAAATTTATTTTTTTTATGCCTAATAAACTAGCTAGAGAAACAGAATCATAGGGCTTTCTAGCTTCAGACACAGTAACTAACAAGCCCCTAGTTTTTTTACGCCTAATAAACTAGCTAGACAAACAGAATCATAGGGCTTTCTAGCTTCAGACACAGTAACTAACAAGCCCTAGTTTTTTTACGCCTAATAAACTAGCTAGACAAACAGAATCATAGGGCATTCTAGCTTCAGACACAGTAACTAAAAAGCCCCTAGTTTTTCGGCCAATTGTTACAGCATGCAGAATAATATCAAATCTTATACATCTAAATACATAACCATCAGTTATATGCCAACAAAGATGATAAAATCAAATAAACACAAAAAACAACATAAAAATTTACACAGAATAATATACATAAATAATAAGTAATAATCCTTACCCGCAATAACTCCCACAATGTGCTGGTTCTGGTACCCTGCGGGTTGCGAGGACAACGCGACCTCCACCGGGGAGAGCTGGTCATGTGACCTGAGTAGCAGCAGACGATTCATCACCGAGAATGCCATTTGGATCAGCTGCACCAGATCCTCCCCATTGCCTTCTGATTGGCTGAAACAAGTCACATGATCATTTTAATTTTTTTAATGTTCGATTTCCAGATGGTATAAGTGCAATATGTAAATACATTATATATTGTGCATTTTGAAAATATGCAGTAATGATCAAAATAAAACATAACTTACCATGGTAAGAAATTGGCTTCGTTTTGCAGTAAGAATGAATTTATGTCTGACTTGCGTGAAAATGTTCCGAAAAAAAATTTCATGCAATGCATATTGTAATCTTAAATATTGGCTCCCAGGGATTTTTGAGTGGCCTTAAGATTTGGGATAAAAGTTCACAATAAATTTGGCAAAGGGAAACAAAACAGCCAAATGTAAAGTTAACTTCTGGGGAATGCACGAGTTTAAAGAAATCATGCAAGGGAATGAAAACAATATCTTGGCCCTGAGGTGAAGGCCTGGCACCTTTCATTAATAAGTATATACACTCCAAAGCAAATCCTATCAATCCTTCAGAAAACAAGAAACATGGAAATTCACGAAAAGAATTTTTTTTTAACAAAATCCATTTAAGTCCCACCAACCCCATATGCAATCACTAGCGAGGTCTAGATATAAGGTATCGACATATGAAGTTTCATTAAAATATTTCAATGTCTTCTCAAGCTATTGAGTGGAAACTGTTTGTCTATTTTCAATAACAGTGACCTCGACCTTAACCCCACCCACCCCATATCGGTCCCAAGCGAGGTCTAGTTATAAGCTATCTATGTATGAAGTTTCATTAAAATATCTCACTGTGTTCTCAAGCTATTAAGCGGAAACCGTTTTGTTTTTTTTAGTAACGGTGACCTCGACCTTGACCCCACCCACCCTATATGCAATCCCAAGGGACGTCTCGATTTTAGGTATCTATGAATGAAGTTTCATTAAAATATCTCAATGTGTGTCGCAAGTTATTGAGGGGAAACCGTTTTTCTGTTTTTAGTAACAGTGACCTTGACCCCACCCAACCTGTACGCAATCTCAAGCAAGGTCTCAATATAAGGTATCTATGTATAAAGTTTCATTAAAATATCTCAATGTGTTCTCAAGTGATTGAGCAGAAACTGTTTTTCTATTTTTAATTACAGTAATCTTTACCCCACACACGCCATATGCACTCCCAAGCAAGGTCTCGTTACAAGGTATCTACCAGGGTTGTCCAGAAAGTTTGTCGAATGCTCATATATTATTTGTTTCGCGTTAAGAACAGTTGTGGGAACTGCATAATTAAATAATTACAAGTGTTTTTGTTAAGTTAGTGAAATATTTTTTCAATATATTAATGGTAAACATACATATAATATAACTGTAAGAGCTAAAACAGTTAAGCCCCCCTCTAGGTAAAATTAGCTAAAAAGGCTATTTTTAGATAATCATGGGTCATAACTCCACAATTCCTGTGGCCATTTGGCTGATTATTAAATTAGCCAAGATATTATGCCCACAAACATGTTCATGAAGTTTGGTGAAGATTGCATGAACAGTGTTGGACTTAAAAAGCGGAAACAGCAAAAAAGCGGAAACAGCAAAAAAGTCTGATTTGACTGGTTATCAAACATGGCCGAGATATTATTATAACAAACATTTTCATGAAGTTTGGTGAAGTTCGGACGAAAACTGTTGGACTCAGAGAGCAGAAACTAATAAAAAGGCAAATTTCAGATAATTCAAGGGCAATAACTCAACAATTCCTGGAACGATTTGGCTGATTATCAAACTTGACCTAGATATTATTATTACAAACATTTTCATGAAGTCTGGTGAAGATTTGATGAAAACTGTTTGACTTAGAGAGCGGAAACGGCTAAAAAGGCCAATGGCAATTTTAGATAATTCAAGGGCCATAACTCCACAATTCCAAGGGCAATTTGGCTGATTATCAAACTTGACCTAGGTATTATGGCCACAAACATTTTCATGAAGTTTAGTGAAGATCAGATGAAAACTGTCGAACTTAGAGAACGGAAAATTAAGTGGTCTACCGACTGACTGACATTAGCAAAGCAACATACCCCGCCAGCTTTGATGGGGGACATAAAAATAGTGCATCATACCAAGTATGGAGCAGTTTGACGCTGATTACAATGTCATGTGCAAATAAAGTCACTGATAGTCAAAATATTCTCCATACACTGCTAGGCACTTTCTATGACAAACTACTGACTTTATCTGAGAAACAGCCCAATGCGTACATATTTTCCTTTACCATTTCCCTACATTTTTTTTTTTTTTGACATATATGCATTAATCAGTTCAGAATGATTTTCATAGAGCTGCCCCAGCAGGTCATAAGGTAAACTCAGACACACTGCAAAGTTAATAGGTGCTCAGTGGATTAAACAGTACATGCTAAATCCGATGAAAATGAGCTAGTCGATAGCTATCGCCGTATCTTTGCAGCAACGTGCTGGTGCTGTGTATAGAGAATATATGGTTGGTGACTTTTGATATCATGTGATATCAGACGAGTCCGATATGAGGTAGGAAAAGGCTAGGCTTGCCTTATCGGACGAGTCTGATATCACATCATATCAAAAGTCACCAACCATATATTGTATTTATTATGCCACTGTTTTGCAAATGTTTTCATTAAAAAAAAATATAATAAAAACAAATAATCGCAAACATTTAGCAATGTACAGTATAACACAATATGCAAATGAGACAGCCTGATGACGTCTACTTGCGGCGATGCATAGTTACGCATAAAAAATAGTTCTAGATAAAATGGTCAACAATAACATTTTAACACACATTAAATCAATAAACAAATAGTTGAAGCGAGAAATTGTTACTCTTTGTAACACTGAACACAATATAAATACATTAACATCATTTTATCAATTACTACACAAAAGAAGTACAGTAGACTGCAGTCGACATGAAGATTTTTCAAAAGTTTATGTGTCAGTGTGTGTTATGTGAACATTAAACAACGTAGGTTTAACAAAAAACAACAGCGGATTTAAAAGTAAAAACTATCAGTGGATTAATTATTAAATGAGTCGTTAATCAACATTTCATCAGTGCATGATGCGCTCAAAGTTCTTAGTTGAGATGATGACGATTTCTCTGAAAAACGTGTGATGTCAAAGTGGGTGGGGAACGCAACTGCAGGATTCAGAGATGCAGCTTGCTGTGTTTGTGATGCGGGCTCACATGGTGTCTTGAGCTGCATAATATTGGTGCGATGACGACGGGTATCGTACAACGAAGCTTCTGTATCATGTGCTTCCTGACAGAGTCAGCAGTTGGTGAGTGTCCTGGTATTAAATAACAGCTTGAGACCGAGTGCAAATTGCTGTATCCTTGCTTATTCAATAAACATTTTAGAGCCAACTATGTTAATATTTATTTATTATATGCTATTCAGAGAAATATCGAAGTTTATTGGTGGAATAAAGTCTTATATTTTCACTGTTTGAGCTGTGAAAATATAAGATTTTATATTTTCACTGCAGTGAAAATATAACATAAAACATGTCCATGCATGTGTTTACAGAAAACACATTATCAAATTCAACAAAATTATAATTTAGCGACAACAACTCACAAACACTTTTTTCCCACCATACTAAAGTGTGATAGTTTGGAATCATTTATGACGTAATTTTTATGACGTCAGAATATACGAACTTGTGACGTCTAAGCTTATATCGCACAATTTTATTTATATATTGTCCAAAAGCTGTGCAACTCCTGAAAATATCATTTTGTATGAACACTCGTGAAATAAAATACGATCTTACACCGATTCAACAAACATCCTCTATATAATTAATTAAGTCATCTATACACATTTGTTGTTTTGTTCATGTTATTGTGAGTTAAATTCAAAAGGTGACTGAATTTTTTTTTAAATATTTTCAGGTTCGGACAGCCAGTGAAAGCAAAGAATTGACATGTGAAAGTTGTTATATATATTTATATAATTTTTTTAATATTTTCAGGTTCGGACAGCCAGTGAAAGCAAAGAATTGACATGTGAAAGTTGTTATATATACCGGTATTTATATTATTTTTTAAATATTTTCAGGTTCGGACTACCAGTGAAAGCAAAGAATTGACACGTGAAAGTTGTTGCGACAGTACAATTATTGATGTGACATTTTAAACACTTTCTAGTGGACATGTATTACTGTAATAGGTAGATTATCTTGTCTATGTGTTCCATACAGCATTTAACTATTTTTTACTGTAAATTGAAGAATTCCTAGTTGACCATCATATTTTTTTTTTCAAGTTCATGTTCTTCTATTGTTGTGCATCATTTCCCTTATTTTCTTGTTCTCATTCATTTCCCTTGTTCATGTTGGACTGAAGTAATTTTAAACACATTGGCATTTGTGCATTTAAGTTGACTAAAACCTATTGTTTTTAATTTTTAAAGCTGTTTTTCTTTAAACTTTTAAGTAAATTAATTTGTTGTGAATCAAATTACATTGGCTACTTTAGTATTATCTTTATTATATAGATATTTATTTAAATTTCCAATCAAAAGTAAGAGTTCATGTTTTGTTAGATAGACCATAATTTCTTAAACAGCATTTTTTTTTTACTTTTTTAAATTTAATTTAATTTAATTTTTTTACCCTTCATTTCAAATAAAATGATTGTTGTTACCTGGCTAGACTCTAGTATTTGTTTGATTTCTTATGATTAAAACATTTAAATTGTCTTTTAAAAAAAAAATAACTGTTCTGAATAGCATTTTTCTAAAACATTGCATTTGTATTAAAGTGACACAAAATAAATGTGGCGCGTCGTGAGAAAACCGGTCTTAATGCACAGGCTAATCGGGGACGGCACTTTCTGCCTACAGTGTATTTATGTTTAGAAGAGACTTCCATGAAACAGAAAATACCACAAAAGCGGAAAGTGCCATCCCGGATTAGCCTGTGCAGACTGCACAGGCTAATCCGGGACGACACTTTACGCACATGCATTAAGTCCGATTTTCCCACGACGCGCCTTACTTCATAAGACTTACACTTACAGTACACTGCAACGTACAGCAATGGTTTCCCTGAATTTTATGTACTGGTGTATGGATAGTGATTAATAATTAGAGACTTTGCAGTTCCTTTTCAGTTGTTGATACAATTTATGGCCTGAGTGATTTGGTTTCATATCCTTTGCCATTTTTTCTGTATAGATAAAATAAACAGGCACAAAATTTCATCCAATTCTTTCATAATTTCAATTTGTGTGATATCTGATTGTAATTGTTTCATCTTTTAAAAATATCTGCTTTTTAAGATTTTGTTGCCAAGGTTTTCTATGCTGTGCATTGCATGTATTTGCATAATGATTATTAGACATAATAACTTAATTCTTGTTAATTGAATAATGGTTAAATGTTTTGTTACAGTAAATTTCATTTTTGTGAATTAAAATGTTGTCATTGTATAGATCTATTCTTTGTTTACATTTTAACGACGCAAGTGACATTCCACGCCTACAAAGTAGTTCCGAGATTTGGGCGGGACTAAGCAATCCTTGAACGTGACACAGTAGCATGATATTCGTTAATGTGGGCGGAGCTAAAACATGTTATCAGTCAGGGACATGATATTACAGAAAGTAGGCGGGGTTAATTTGTGTTATCGGTCAGTGGTATAATAACGCTTAAAAATATTGGGTCAGCATCTTCAACGTAATTGAGCACTAGTGGCATAATAAATCGATGGAACAGTATTTTCTCAACAATACATTCATGTCTGATAATTTTCAGAAGGAATCAAGACAATCTCGGCATATGAAGCAATATAAACGGAACTGATATGTTTGAAAAAAAAATCACAATTATGTATTCCTGCTTCATGTTAGAGAGCGGAAAAAAACAACAACTTTACACCGCCATTACAACCCAACGACACCTCCCCATTCTTATAACCGAAATTTTTCTTTGAAAAATTAGGTTAAAAGTTGCCATGTCAATCTACCAGACCGCTAAAAAGGTGACAATGTGCATCCACCAACCGTGACTGTTGTGAGAGAAGTCTCTCCACGGTTTCTACCCCGGTTGCTATGATCTCCAGAAGTGCCTTCCCTGCCTCAGTGAACAGCAGGCTATAGGCACACAGCTGCCGGATATGGGGCCTACAAATGCAGTTTGAAAGATGGTTTACATGTAATGGTTCACTGATTTTTGTCCGTTGGATAGGTCCTGAGATTAAGTTAATGCTTTGATCCTTTTTTATGCACAGACGTAAAACAAAATTGTGTTTGTTCCTCTCCAGCTTACTATCTGTATAACTCACTGCAACCCAAAAGATTTTTTTAACAAACTCCAAAATGCTTTTTTGGTAAAAAAATTGGTGTATGAATATGTCAATAAGGAAACTGGCATTTTACTTTTGTTTAAATATTAAAGGTTTGTTTCTTTTCTTTTCCCTTCCTACCTACCTACACTTTATAAGCATGTGTTGTGCCCATAGGCAATTCAAAACCAATAAACAATAATAATATCACCATCCAAGATGACTGAAGTCAGCCCAAAGGAAATTTTATCATTTCAAATGTTTGTATGTTCCACTGTAGTAAATAAAACAATCATGCTACCTTTTTGCCTTCAATTTCTCCTTGGGAACATTTAAATTCAAAATCTTGTGGGTGATGCCAAGGCACTTGTGTCCTGAAAACAAAAATACATCAGTTTTAAAAACTGTTGATAAAAAAGCATATACATGTTGCCAAAAAATGTTACTCAAAAGGAATATTTTTATTCATAAGTGTTCTTGTACAATTCCTTGTTTATTAGACATCACACTGAACTCTATTTAATCTTATTAAAAGTACTAATGCAGACGATTCATATTAAGAGGGGCAAACCATCTACGCAATCTAATCCAAAATTCATTTAACAAAGGAGAAAGTAAATGATAGGGAAACATAGAGGTAGTCAATGCATTTAATACAATATACATGTATATGAAACCCTTTTAAATATCAAACACAAAAAAATGAAAACTAATCTAATGATGGTAATACAAGTTTATACAGTGTATGATTCACTGAGCGACTATGAATTTCCCGACCTATGATTTCTTGTTTGACATCAAGTAATATCACAATATTAAAGGGTAATAAAGATAGTACATGTAATTATTTATAAAGTAACTATGAATTTCCCGACCTATGTTTCTTGTTTGACATCAAGTAATATCACAATATTAAACGGTAATAAAGATAGCAAATGTAATTATTTATAGTAACTATGAATTTCGCGACCTATGATTTTGTGTTTGACATCGAGTTATATCGCAGTATTAAAAGGTAATGAAGATAGTACTTATTTATTAAGTAACTATGACTTTCCCAACCTATGATTTCTTTCTTTGATGTCGAGGTACATCGCAGTATTAGAGGATAATCAAGATAGCAATGATTCATCTAATAACTATGACTTTCCGGACCTATGAATTCTTTCTTTAATGTCGAGTTATATCACAGTATTTGAGGGTAATGAAGATAGTAATGATCTATTTAGTAACATTGACCTTCCCAACCTATGATTTCTTTCTTTTATGTCGAGTTATATCGCAGTATTAGAGGGTAATGAAGATAGTAATTATTTATTTAGTAACTATGAGTTTCCTAACCTATGATTTCTTTCTTTGACGTCGAGTAGTATCGCCACTTTTGAAATGCTGGGAAGATTTCACGCAGGATGTACATCAGACACGGCTGTAGTTGATCCTCCAGGCCTAGTTTGTACAGCGGCTGCAAAACATGCTTTTATTTACTTTCTGACTGTATGTGTTGTCGTTTTCATCAATCACATTCAATGCTTGTACCAGTGCGCTATTTTTATTTTCCGCCACTAGGGAATGGCATTCATCCAAATTAGCAATGGTCCAATGGTCATCTTTGCCAGAACAATTTACATAAAACACAAACATAATCAAGCCAGAATTGTAGTTTCTTAGGGCAATAAAAACAATAAAATCTGCAATTAGCTTAGATACAGATTTTTTTTTTTTTAAATTATAAAGAAAATAAAAAAAAATAATAAATATACAAGCTACATTCTCTTGATCACAACTCTGCCAGAATAGGCATGTGGACAACAATAAATGTACAAGGTAAATTTTGCGTGAGAAAATTGTCAGCCATTCTCATTCCTGGGGTACAAATGTTTCGTGGGTAGACCTAATCACTAATTCAAGTCCCAACAAAACTTCATACATTCAGCGTTTGAATGTTACCAATATCCGTAATATATCCAGTTGTACCGGTGCAGTGTTAAATTTTTGACGAAATATGCAAGGTACATACTACACTTTTTATCTCTTGACTGAAGCGGCCATAGCAACAGTTTGTAGATTTATCACAATAGCCATTTAAAGTCAATTAACGTTGAGATGCAAATAAGGTGCAGTTTAATTTTTCCACACCAGTGTTTTAGGCTTTTATTACGCATTGTTATATGTCGATTGGGGCCACTTTAGTAACAGTTTGCAGGTATTGTTAAAACAACGCAAATGTCGATGAGATGCCAATTAACGGTTGGGGGTCAATACAGGCAGAGTTAAATTGTTCTGATCAAACAATTATCAACTACATAGATATACCACTATACAAATATAGCTAACTGACACGTCGTCAGCAGAGATGATCGGATCAAGTGATTTGCTGCACGCGCGTTGTGTACAACTACCTGTTGAATTGGGAAATTTTCACTTAGGAAAGTAAATTCTAGCATTCAATTTTGTTTTTCAAATTTTGAAGTCCATGAAATCAAGTACCAACGAAATTGTCGCTTAAAGAAACTACAAAATTTCATACCGAAAAATGTCTATACATTGACAGTAGTTCCCCTGGGGCACCTCACACACCCTTAGTAGGATGCCATACAGTAGTTCCCCTGGGGCACCTCACACACCCTTAGTAGGATGCCATACAGTAGTTCCCCTGGGGCACCTCACACACCCTTAGTAGGATGCCATACAGTAGTTCCCCTGCGGCACCTCACACAGCCTTAGTAGGATGCCATACAGTAGTTCCCCTGGGGCACCTCACACACCCTTAGTAGGATGCCATACAGTAGTTCCCCTGGGGCACCTCACACACCCTTAGTAGGATGCCATACAGTAGTTCCCCTGGGGTACCTCACACACCCTTAGTAGGATGCCATACAGTAGTTCCCCTGGGGTACCTCACACACCCTTAGTAGGATGCCATACAGACCTGCATTCAATCTTAACCCATACCAAACCCTAGCCCCGGGTCATTTCTACCATAACAAGTTCTGACACAAAGTCCAGGAAGGCCTCTGTGAGCAGGTTGTTAAAGAGACCAGTATTATTTCTTTGACGACTGGAGAATACATACCAGTATGAAGCCACAGGCAGACCCATGTTGTACGTACCATAACAAGTTCTGACACAAAGTCCAGGAAGGCCTCTGTAAGCAGGAAGCTCCCCTGGGGCACCTCACACCCCGCCAGCAGGTTGCCATGGAGACCAGGATTCATTCTTTGACATCTGGAGAATACATACCGGTATGAAGCCACAGCAAGCCCCGTATTATACTTACCATTACAAGTTCTGACACAAAGTCCAGGAAGGCCTCTGTAAGCAGGTAGTTCCCCTGAGGCACCTCACACCCCGCCAGCAGGTTGCCATAGAGACCCGCACTCAGTCCTTGTCCACTGGAAAATACAGTGGTGGGTCACAATTTACAAAGACATCAATACACATAATCTTGCTTTGTATCAGTGCCAAATCAGTGGTAACCAGTGTGTACTGGATTTGATGCTAATGTTTGACTAAAAAAACTGAATTTTGCGTTTCAGGCAACGGTCTCAACAAAGTTAGGTGGGGTCAGGACTGAATTTAATTTTACTTTTTTTTAAAGACACATTTGATTTTTCTGTCAAAATATTTTTTTAAATTATCTGTATTCTGATGAATACGGATATCATGAAAAACAATCGTTGCTAAAAACTTAAAGGTGGCCCGAAACAGAGACTTTTTCTTTGGCATTAAAGCTGCCTCTTTGATTAACATAATGGGCTTATACAGGACAGAGCAATGAAACACAAGTGCAGGGTATGTTATCAGGGTCCTCGATTTGTCATTTTTACAGACAAAATAAGGCTGAGTCCCCCAGCCAAAGCAGTGTAATTTTTCTGATTAAAATGTCAGAAATTCCCAAGAAGGTAACATTTTAAGGAAAAACTAACATACATATTCAACTGTTTTATCTGTAAAGTAACGTTTTCAATTACAGTGAGTGAAAGATGATGTTGAGCCCCTGGTGTAGCTACACTAACTGAAATATGGTTGATGGAATGAAACAGACTAGTAAAAGTAGATCTAATACCAGGTATGTTATTTTATAAATCCTTGCTCTAAGAAAATGAGGCCAAAATGACCCCCCCACCCCCCCACCTGAGGGCATACCCAAAATACAAAACCAGCCCTGGGGCCCTTTCCACAAAGCTCCCAAGGATAATCTTTACTTAAGACATGTTTAAGGGAAAATTCAAATATAATTTTCCGTGTGAAAATCAATGTGTTATATTTAAAATATGGTAAAATAAGAAGTATTTGTTGATTCTTTACATGATTATGACCATTAAAGACGAAATTAACTTAAAAATAAATAGCAACAGACTTAAGGAATTTAATGATTTGAAGAAATTTCCTTAAGTTTTCACTAAGGAGCTTTGTGGATATGGGCCCAGGTCATACCTGAGGACCTCCGCCATGTTGTCTATGTTCTCTGTCAAGTACGGCAGCAGTCCCGTCTGCTTCATCTCGTGCCATGCCTGAAGTAGATGGAAACCACATAATCTAACATGACACGCACAGAGTTTTATATAGACAAAGAACGAAATTCAACGTCATTAAACTACCAATTAACAACCCGAAAAAATAGTTCAGAAACTGTAAAATATAGTTTGTATTGTAATGGCAAAAAATGTTGTCAGGTGATGTTAAAATTGAAATAATTTTCGCATTATTGTTGTTTATCGACTTATAAACAACATTTTGTTGTTCTGATGCGGTATATTAAACAACTCAGGCTATTGCCCTTGTAGTTTAATTCATACGCATCAGCACTCCAAATCTTGATTATTAGCCGATAAACAACTCTAAAACGAAATTTTAGTAACATTTGTATAACATGATACTGTCTTACTGGTAGTTCATCTGTCACATGAAGTGTGTTTACTGGAAAACATCCTATAACACTGTTTTACCCTTAAATTTGTCTTGAAAATTTGGTGCATGTTATACATGGTAACAGTCATTTCAAGCCAGTTTTTATTCCTTTTTTTTTAAATTCAGTAATTAATGTATATTATAATTAAGATATAATCTTTGATTTAGCGTTGTTTATAGGCAAATAAACAACGATTTGGAGTTCCGATGCATAAGATTTAAACCACAAGGGTGTAAGCCCAAATGGTTTAATATATTCGCATCAGCACGCCAAACCATTGTTAATCGCCCGATAAACAACGCTAAATCGCAGATTATTTTGATTCTTACATGATCCGTCAAGTAAATTTTTGCAATGACAATGGAAACCATGTTTTACCTCGCACCGCCTATCTTCGTGCCCGAACGTTCGAACACGTGTCACAGTTACAAGTGACATCATTAATTTATACAAATTCATAATAATCATCGATAAAAACTGAACTAATGACATCAGAATCGGAACTTCATTTTGCGTTGTTCTTGGGTTGTTTTACAATGGTAATTTTGCCTCTAGAAAAATCTGGGCATGTCATGTTAGACTATGTTGTCCTAAATTATTTCATACCAGTAATGTCCTGTTAAATGAATGTTACACAGGTCATACAACCTTGTCGCAGAGTACCCACCTGCCTAGGTTGTTGCCTGGCAACACAAGTCACACAATCTACAGCTGCAGCCAGTAGTTCCAGTGGTGGAGGGTTGAACGAAGAAAACCTGCCATGAAGAATTAAATTATATCTGCCAGTTTTCAGAAAGCCGTATTGACAACAATGCAATGCAAACAGAACTGAGAGAATACAAACGTATAAAAAACTAGATGTGTCAAAGACACTGATGCCACCACGACACCTATTTGGACACAGACAAATGGCGTTTCGCCAACGCTAATTTTTGACTCCACAAATTTATTTTCATATAGTGGAAATATTGACAAAGGGCTATAATTCTGGAAAAATTGGTTGGAGACAAAATTCCTTCCTTTGCAATCACCTACATCTAAAGGTTCTTCAGCTGTGAAAGTTTGAGCAAAACTGGACTAGCAGTTAAAAAGGAGTTGAGCCCGCAAAATTCAGGATGTACTTACGTATGGACGAATAAATGGATGGACGTACGGACGGACAGACAAGTGCAATGCTTAATGCTTAAAGGGGGCATAAAAAAAAATATATCTTCAAACTCAGATTTTTGCATTGGCACATATTGTAAAGAGAGTCAATACAAATATTGTAATAGAAAATCAAATGAAAGAGAAAAATCCAAAGCCAATTTTTTCATACTTTTTTTTTTAGAAAGATGTTAACTAAAAAACAGACCACCCAACTCTTGCAAAAACATAACCTCGTATGCAAAAGAAACAAACCAATAGAGACCTCTGTCTGTACAGCAAGAATCACATAGTTATTATGTTCGGAAATTTGATTTTTATTAGATCTAGTAACAACAACAACATGTGTACATATATAGTAAATGTCATTTTATCTGACTCCAAATACGTGTTGAATAAATACTTAAATGTACCTTTTTATGTTTTAAATTCTGTATCTTTATTTCTATACAACTTGTAGTTCAATTCTTGTATGATTGTGAGTCAAATCATTCGCACCAATTGAACAATGTTTTGCATAATATAGGAACAATGCGATTGAACAGAAAATTCGATTAAATGAGCAAACTCAGCGTTTCGGTGACTATTTGTAAAATAGCAATTCGACTGTAGTTCTTTTTTATTTCAACTACACTGTAATACCACCCACACTTATTTTTGTAGGATCGTGAAAGCTGAAATTATATGACAATTAAAGTTCACCTCTGAATGACGGTGTACAGCAGAGAGATGATATCTGCAAGGCCCTCTGCGGCCCCGGGCTGTGACCTACATACGGCCCTCACAAACAGGGTAACAGCTGTAACATGCTGGATCTGCACTGGTGAGACCATTCCTGGAAAATATGTCAAAGCAAAGTTTGCTTTTGGTTTTGTTTGCAAAACAAAAATTAACGTACAAAGCCTTTTATGTTGTTTTTTATCTACACTGCTGAGCCCATACCTGGAAAATGTGCGGAAACAAAGTTCGCCTCTGGTTTAGTTAGGAAAACAAAGTACAAAATGTAACAGAATATTTTTTGTATTAAATACTTTCATCTGTTGTTCCTTAAAAGAAACCGGTTGGCAAGAATATAATGTTAACTTTGTTTTAAATTACTTCAGCCTTATTTCCGAATCCATTTACAGAATAGTTTTATTGAGCAGACATGTAACTTCAATCTAATTTTTAAGGACGTGGCTAGACCAGGACCTCCGGTAAATGTTACTGAATCATGCACTTTTTCAAATCTTCCCCACATGATGTTTTAAGCTAGGACATATGAGATTCTATGCTGGGGTTGATGCGCTGTATTCCATAACACAACTCCTGTATTTCCCACTAGCAGTGCCCAGCCAGTGTACTTTCATAACACATTATTACTGCATTTACATGCACCCTTGGCGATGTGATAGAGCAGCTCCTCTATTTTCCCCTTCAGCAGTTCCCAGCCAGTGTACTTTCATAACACATTATTAGTGCATTTACCTGCCCTCTTGTCGATCTGATAGAGCAGCTCCTGTATTTCCCACTTCAGCAGTTCCCAGCCAGTGTACTTTCATACCACATTATTAGTGCATTTACCTGCGCCCTTGGCGATGTGATAGAGTAGCTCCTGTATTTCCCCCTAGCAGTTCCCAGCCAGTGTACTTTAATAACACATTATTAGTGCATTTACCTGCGCCCTAGGCGATCTGAAAGAGCAGCTCCTGTATTTCCCACTTCAGCAATTCCCAGCCAATGTACTTTCATAACACATTATTAGTGCATTTACCTGCGCCCTAGGCGATCTGATAGAGCAGCTCCTGTATTTCCCACTTCAGCAATTCCCAGCCAGTGTACTTTCATAACACATTATTAGTGCATTTACCTGTGCCCTAGGCGATCTGATAGAGCAGCTCCTGTATTTCCCCCTTCAGCAGTTCCCAGCCAATGTACTTTCATAACACATTATTAGTGCATTTACCTGCGCCCTAGGCGATCTGATAGAGCAGCTCCTGTATTTCCCACTTCAGCAGTTCCCAGCCAATGTACTTTCATAACACATTATTAGTGCATTTACCTGCGCCCTAGGCGATCTGATAGAGCAGCTCCTGTATTTCCCCCTTCAGCAGTTCCCAGCCAGTGTACTTTCATAACACATTATTAGTGCATTTACCTGTGCCCTAGGCGATCTGATAGAGCAGCTCCTGTATTTCCCCCTTCAGCAATTCCCAGCCAGTGTACTTTCATAACACATTATTAGTGCATTTACCTGCGCCCTAGGCGATCTGATAGAGCAGCTCCTGTATTTCCCACTTCAGCAGTTCCCAGCCAATGTACTTTCATAACACATTATTAGTGCATTTACCTGCGCCCTAGGCGATCTGATAGAGCAGCTCCTGTATTTCCCCCTTCAGCAGTTCCCAGCCAGTGTACTTTCATAACACATTATTAGTGCATTTACCTGTGCCCTAGGCGATCTGATAGAGCAGCTCCTGTATTTCCCACTTCAGCAGTTCCCAGCCAATGTACTTTCATAACACATTATTAGTGCATTTACCTGCGCCCTAGGCGATCTGAAAGAGCAGCTCCTGTATTTCCCACTTCAGCAATTCCCAGCCAATGTACTTTCATAACACATTATTAGTGCATTTACCTGCGCCCTAGGCGATCTGATAGAGCAGCTCCTGTATTTCCCACTTCAGCAGTTCCCAGCCAGTGTACTTTCATAACACATTATTAGTGCATTTACCTGTGCCCTAGGCGATCTGATAGAGCAGCTCCTGTATTTCCCCCTTCAGCAGTTCCCAGCCAGTGTACTTTCATAACACATTATTAGTGCATTTACCTGCGCCCTAGGCGATCTGATAGAGCAGCTCCTGTATTTCCCCCTTCAGCAGTTCCCAGCCAGAGTACTTTCATAACACATTATTAGTGCATTTACCTGTGCCCTTGGCGATCTGATAGAGCAGCTCCTGTATTTCCCCCTTTAACAGTTCCCAGTCAGTATACTTTCGTTATGCATTATTAGTGCATTTACCTGCCCCCTTGGCGATCTGATAGAGCAGCTCCTGTATTTCCCCCTTTAACAGTTCCCAGCCAGTGTACGTCACCTCCCACTGTATAATGGGCACCTCCAGCTCCCCCTTGCGGCCCGAGGTAATCAGCTGGCCGTACACCCCGGACGGGATACGGAAATCACCTGTAGGTACAAGCATAAACCTATGTAAGTGCCATTTACATTTTTTATCTGTTAATAGAGATCAAGCAGAAAATTACCTTACATGCCGGATGGGATACGGAAATCACCGGTAGGTACAAGCAGAAACCTATGTACGTGCCATTTACATATTTCATCTGTTTATAGAGATCAAGCAGAAATTGTCATCAGCTGACCATAAACGCTGTACGGGATACAGAAGTCACCTGTACTAACAACTGGGAATTCTGAGCCCTTATTTATAAAGATTCTTAAGCTATTCTTAACTTAAGTTTAAAGTAAGTCAAAATTAAAATTTGAGTTTGCAACACTATGCTTTACATCATGTAAATGACTAATACTAAATATGAATGAACTTTTAAATTATGTTGCCACAATGAATTTCTCCATCGGAAAATCCAATTATAAAACTTTGAGAAATTTAAGTTGTTTCTTAATTTTGGACTAAGATTCGGTATAAGTACAGCCCAGTACATTTCTCAGCCTGGTTTTCATTTAACCAGTCCTTTAAATACGCACTGGTGACCCATGGACTGTTGTTTAACAACAAACTCAAAAACTGACTGCCTGATTTGAACATTTTAACTATATTTTATAAGCAAATAAAATTATAAGTCAACAATAACAAGAAAAGTCTTTAAAAAAGACAATCGTCGTTGAAATTAATATACAGATGTCATTTAAAAATTACCTAAACAGACGGCCAAGATGAACGGTTATGTGACTTTTCAGACCCCAGTTTTTTTGGTCCTCACCAATATTAGGAGATTTATTGGACCCCAGATTTTTTGGACACTATAAGAAAACTTCTCGGACCCAAAAGTTAATTTGAGATAAATTTATAAATTTAAAAATTAAATAAAATTATCATTAATATCTATGCAGTGAATAAACCAATCATACAGCTCCATGTTTCTACCAATGATATATGAATAACCAAAATAACTTAGGTTAACATAATTGTTATCTGTATTTGTCGTGCCAATTTAACAAATTAACAATGTAAGACAATAATTTTGGGAATGAATTAAAATTATTATGTATCAGACGAGTCTATATAGTTATTTATAGTACCGGTAATATACCATTCATGTTAGTTATCTAATATAATAACGACTTGAAGTCAAAGAAGCATTTATACTGTGTATCCCAATAGAAAGCAACAGTCAGAAAACATTCAGCGATTTTTGAAATGTTACGACTTTATTTTTGATAACGCAAACAAAAAATTCATTTCACTATGACAATTTTAAATTATATCAGTAGAAATATGATATATCAAGGGTTCCTGTGTGTAATTAGCATTGCAAATTGTGTATTCATGCTACGCGAATAACAATTCGACGTATTCCGAATCTTCTTTTATAACATTTTATCTATAGAAAATGTAGCATCTTCTTACAGATTAAATAACATCTACTGGAGAAGTTTATAGAAAGATGCAATTATGAATAATCGTTAATAAATCGTTACCACAATTTTAATTCAAATTAACTTAAGTTTATAAATATAAATTCCCCATTTATTGAAATTGTTAGGTTTATGATTCTCTGAACGCTATTATTGATGCATGTACGAGAATATTAACACAGCAATACAACGGTTGCTAGCTATGCGCGCTAATTTTAGAATGGCACTACTGTTTCTGGAATGTGATGAACTCGCTAGAATCAATGGGCTACATGGAACGGCAACTCTGCGAATGAGATTTATGAATGGAACATTGCACAATTGCTATTTATAGAGCCTACTGCTTATATAAGTGTAGGCTAAACAAAATAGTTATTTCATTACGTGAATGAATACAGCATTCTGTTTATGGCATACAATGAGAAAATACGTTCATAATTAGCCTCATTTCAAGAGTATATGTCAAGGATATGTTTATAACTTCATTTTAACCGCTTATGTAAACAATTATGCAAATTTTTTATCCCCAAAAGTATGCAACAGTTATTGGTATACATTAAACCATTGTTTGAAGTTTGCATTCCCTAAAATTAGAAAATTTGCCCAATTCTACTGGCATTCAATTTTCCCGCTGCATAATTATCGCAAGAAATCTAGGTCAAAAGTGATCTTAGACAGCTATGCCGAAAAACAGAAATCTCAATGATTTACTGATACTTTGTGGCCGGAATAACAAGATAAAGCATAAAGATCACTCAAGCAATAACAGGAAGCCTCCAACTTTCAACAAACTCAAGCAAAGGTAGATTTGTTTATTTTAAAGAAAAAAAGAGGGGGGGGGGGGGCATACAAAATAAGATTTATGACACAACACTATGGTACAATACCTGCAGAGTAAGGTGTTTTGTCCCGGACAAGTTGCAAAATCAGGTCATCCTGTACGGGTCGGATATCCTGTGAACTGTTGCGGTCCAGGTACTCGGTGTAACGCGGCAGCTCGGACCACAACTCCAGGACCTTTTTTTGGAGGAAAATATATCTAATTTAAACATCTATAATGAACGTTTCCACAAATGTCAATCAAATGCAAAGTAATCTAGTGTTTTATCCCGTCAATGTATTAAAATCTCATGTGTTTAACTGTTACACACAAGAGCACATGGTAAAGTGTTTGTGATTATCAATGAGTGACAAATAATCAATAATTAACAATAGCTAAGCGTTATTGTTTATTGGCAAAAAACTGGAAAGTTGCGAGACTGACTGTGACACTACCAGTCTTCATGCTAACCACTAGCCGGACAGCCTGGGGCTAGTGAAATGTAATTCAGGCTAGAAGAAATCGAGAATTGTATATAGTCCGGCTAGAGGAAATTTCACCTGTTTACTATCATTGCATAAAAATCGGCTAGTGGATTAAAACAATTGATGTGAAGACTGCACTACAGCCCCTACCTTGGAAGCGCTGCTGCTGTTGGCGCTGGCTAAAGCCGTGCTCAGCTTGACGAGCGTGGTGAAATCCAGTGGGAAATTGTGCAGCGATGACTGGAACAGGTTCCCCACCCCCTGGTCTAGGCCCTGAAATATGGCACATTTTTTAGCTACATTACATGTAATTGGCACAAGGGTGTAACTAGACATACTCCAGCATTTTTTCTCGATGTACATTTGAAACCAAAAACGGTACCATTCGCAATCATATTTACCTACCAATTTTCCCAATTTGAAGTTAACAAATTCCCAAATCTCTGAACAAAATTAAAAAATCCAGAAAAAATGACTGTGTTCTTGTCAAAATTTAACTCAACACTTCCAAACAATACATACAAGTAAACGAAACAAATTGTTTATTTATTGTAACTTATTGTTTTTACATCCTTTTTGGAATTTTTTATTAAAGTGATAACATTCCCAATTTTGTTGAAAAAGGATGCTAATTTTCCCAATTCGACTGGTACCTGTACCATTCCCAAAGCAGTGAGGAAAAACATTGATACTCTTATGCATATAATTCTTGAAGCTTACTTGGACATGGAAAAAGCTAAACAAGAAGGCCATAAGGCCCTAGGTTGCTCACCTGAGGGGCTAAGGAACTAAACTGTTCTGAGCAAGTTTCATGAAGATTCGGCTAAAAATGTGGCCTCTAGAGTGTTCACAAGCTTTCTTTTCAATATGGCCTGGTGACATAGTTTTTGGCCCGATGTGACATGGTTTCAAACTTGTCCCAGATATCATTGGGACAAATGTTCTAAGCAAGTTTCGTGATGATTGGCCTATAAATGTGGCTTCTAGAGTTCTCACAAGCTTTTTGTTCAATATGGCCTGGTGACCTAGTTTTTTACCCCATATGCCCCAGTTTCGAACTTGTCTGAGATATCATTGAAACAAATGTTCTGAGCAAGTTTTAAGAAAATTGGGCAAAAAATGTGACATCTAGAGTGTTCACAAGCTTTTTCTTTAATTTGCTCTCGTGGCCTAGTTTTTGACCCGACGAGACCTAGTTTTAAAATAGTCCAAGTTATCACTAAAACAAATGTTCTGAGGAAGTTTCAAGTATATTGGGCTAACAAAATGTGACTTCTAGAGTGTTCACAAGCTTTTTCTTCAATATAAAACCTTACCTTGCTCCAGACGTTGACAGCTATGAACTCACGTGCCATTACTTTGGCTGTAATGTCAATCAAAACCTGCAAAAAATATGCCAGAGTATGAAAAAATGACCAAATCGCAAATATTCAAGCACATTTGTTACATATGATACATTTTGACAAAAATGGAAAAATACGGCTACTAATTCTTATTTCTTAGCGCCATTTATAGGTCATTAACTTGTTTTAAACAAGTAAATATTAGTTTAGTTTTAGTTTAAACCTATTTATTTTAGCTCGATTGCATCAAATGCCTGAGGCTTATTGAGACACTCTCGAGTCCGTTTCCTAGGTAGAACCAGTACTTGGTGTCTTTTTTGGGAGATCTTGAGAACGCTCCCAGAGTGGGGATCGAACCCGGGACCTCTAAATGTATGTGCTTAATGTATGTGCATAAAGTGTCGTCCCGGATTGGCCTGTGCAGTCAGCACAGGCTAATACGGGATGGCACTTTCCGCTTTTATGGTATTTTCTTTTCAGGGCAGTCTCTTCTAAACATAAATCAACTGTAGGCGGAAAGTGCCGTCCAGGATTAGCCTGTGCGGACTGCACAGGCTAATCCGGGACTACACTTTACGCACATGCATTAAGCCCGGTTTTCCTAGGACACGCCTCAAATTAAGTTAAGATTTCTCTTTAGAGCTTTGTGAATACCAGTGCCCTTATCCACAAAGCTCCTTATTGAAAACTTAAGACAATTTCTTAAAATCATAAACGTCCTTAAGTCTGAGGTTGGTTTATTGATAGTTTAGTAGGTCTAGTAGGTTTATTGGTTTATTGATAGTTCAGTAGGTCTAGTAGGTTTTAATTTTGTAAATCTTCACCATAATTATGTTGCTTATTTTACAAAATTTCAGATATAACATATTGATGTTCACAATGACATATTGATTTGAATTTTCACGTTAGTTAAGATTCCTTTATGAGCTTTTTGAATAAGGCCCAAGAAAAAAGCAAGAATACTTCCCAACCTGCATCTCCACGGGACTCCGTGTGAGCGTGGTTTCCTCAAAAGCTGTCAACGCTGCCAGCAACACAGTGTAGATCACGCAGTGGGATAGCGAGGCCGTCATCTGAAGGTTAGCATGCACTTGAAGTTTGAAATATATGCCTACTTACCATAATTTTGTGGGATACCATAATTTCGTGGCAGTTTAAAACTAATAGAAGTTAAGCCGTGCATCCGAAAACATTGTCCGAATTACTTTAACTGTTAAGTAAATTGTTTATTTTTGCAGCTATCTGAAAAGGACATCCTATTAAATGTCAACCACTTAGTGACTTTGTCATTTAAATTACCATTTAATGACTTAAAATATAAAATTTTGTTTTAAAAATCATATATTTAAAACAGTTTTCTAAGGTCAATTTCACATGTATGATTATCTCCCTGTGTTAATTTCTCATTTGAATTTTGCGGTAAAAAAATATATAAATAATGTCCCTTCCCTAAATGTGAGTGACATTTTCCAACTGTTTAGTTAGCTCACTTTAACTTAGCATTCCCTACCCAAGAATGGCTGCGTGCAAGTTTATCATTTATAAAATATTTATGAACAATAACTAACACAATAGAAATATTTATAGATGCATGAAGCCTGAAGATAAACCTGCACAATGAAAATTGAACAAGTGTGTAGATTTCGTCAGGCCTATATTGTTACTATTTTTAAAAAATATGATAAGGATTGTGTATATATAACGATAAAATTTTCACAGACACAAGTTTTCACCAAGATTTTCCTTCTTTGGTCAGCACAGGCTCCAGCACAAACAAAGTCAAAGCAAATTGCGGCTGTAAACATTCTTTCCTAACTAAAAATAGGCCAGCCAATCAGAACCCACGAAATTATGAGAAGCTTCTAGACTATACAAATCAGTAGGGTCAGGTACAAAAACATAACATATACATGAAATAGCAAAAAGAAAAAAAATCAGTCTTTCAATTACATTTTTTGCAAAGAGCACATTGAAAATTGTGTTTTATACAACTCAGTGGTGAGATAACAGAATGTATTAATGCGCATGCACACAAATCTTCAACAAGACCCACGGAATTAGGGTAACACGGCATATATTTATACGATCAGGCCAGGGTTTCCCCCAGGCCAATATGGCGTGTCGCTGGCGACATTTCTTCGTAATCTGGGGTGGCCTCCCGACAAATCTTAATTGCAGCGACATGCCTTAATCAGCCGCCCGACATGTCATAAATATAAACCAGTAAACTGTGAAAACATTGTTTATTATCTACACGTGCCGCTCGCTTGTCGAAGATAATTGATTAGAGGAGGCGGTTCTCAATTGCGAGAGTTAATCGACTAAATTACCGGGTATGTAAGATAGCAAGTGGAGCGTTAATCGATACTTGAATGCACTTTAATTAGCACATACTGTATGCGTCTCTTTTTATCTGAAAAATGTGAAAACAAAACGTTTCTAGTTTATACAATATGGGACATGAATAAAATGTTTAAACGATCTTTTTCCTTTTCATTACATTAATTATTATCTCACCTTTTAAATTAGAATAATTATTTTTGTAAATCCCATCTATCATGGGATTTGAATAAATTTAGCTTTTTAAGATTTTCATTAATTGGTAAAATGTCGAAACGAAAGGCAGGGTAAAGACGTCGCAGCGTAGTCGTCTAAACAACGAAACCCTCGCAGCTCTACTCAAGATATATATGGAAGGAGAGACGACAGAGCAGTTCCCTTACGACGTGGCCGTGTCGCAGGGGGCCAAGTGTAGAAACCGTCGTCTGGATATTTGAGATCATTGAAATTTGAACTGTATCAGTAGTTAGGTAACGATTATGTATGAAACATTGCATTTATGTATGAACGTATTTACTCCAAGACCATTAAATACTATAAATCAAGTGTTCATTGTTTTTGATTATATTTTGTTTTGCAATATATTAGTGTACACACCTTTAAGTATACGCCAAATTGTACCAATAACGTTACTCAAACGTAAAATTTTCAAACAACGTAGCAAGGGGACACCCCTCCCAAGCCCACCCCGTCTCGGCCTGACATCCCTAACAATATTCCTGGGGGAAACCCTGCATCAGGCATATCATTTATTGTCAAAATAAGCAGATGACAGTTACACAATTATTGAAATTATACAGAAAAACATAAAAATCATGTAAGGAAGGACAAGCGCAATGCTTAATGCCTCCCACTTTGTGGGGGCATAACAAATGATGACTCCTTACAGATTTTCCGCAGAATGGTTCCCGTTCCAGCATGTCCAGTATGAAGTCAAACACATTGAGCTGCAGGGCCTGGTTCCCATACTTCTTGGTCAGCTGACCCCCGCCCCCTTCGAGAAACAGCTGACGAATCACGGCCCAGCTCAGAAGGAGGGGCCCATGGGGTTGCTCCGCCCCTAACAGTTGCACAGCTTTATCCACGGCCTGGAACATACGCTGGTCTTTCAGGAGGCTGTGCTCTTCTTGTCTGTAAAATATTTGTAACAAGAGCTATTAATAAAACAGTTGTGCCCCATCTAGGTTAAATGCAATCTTTAAAGTATCAGTTTGGTGAGGATTGGATGAAAATGGTTGGACATAGCGAATGTATACTGCTAAACAGGCTAAATTTAGACTATAAACAGGTCATACACATATGGCTAGGAAATGGTGACCCTGACCTTGCAATCCAAAGCAAGGTCTCAATATAAGGTACCTAAATATGCAGTTTCATTAAAATATCTAAATTTGTTCTGAAGTTTTTGAGTGGAAACCGTTTTTCTATTTTTAGTAATGGTGATCTTGACCTTGACCCCAGCCATCCCATATGCAATAGCAAGCATGGTCTAAATATAAGGTATCTGCATATAAAGTTTCATTAAAATATCTCAATTTGTTCTCTAGGTATTAAGTGGAACATGTTTGTCTGTTTTTAGTCTTTTTTTAGTAATGGTGACCTTTACCCCACCAACCCCATATGCAAACCCAAGCGAGGTCTCAATATGAGGTATCTACATCTGAAATTTCATTAAAATATCTCAATGTGTTACCAATTTATTGAGCAGAATCCATTTTTCAGTGACCTTGACCCCATTCACCCCATATGCAATCCCAAGCGAGGTCTCAATATAAGGTATCTATGTATGAAGTTTCATTAAAATATCTCCATGCGTTCTCAGTTTTTGAGCGGAAACCGTTTTTCTATTTTTCAAAATGGTGACCTCGACCCCACCCACCCCATATCCAATCCCAAGCGAGGTCTCCATATAAGGCATCTATGTTTGAAGTTTCATTAAAATATCTCGGTGCATTCTCAAGTTATTGAGCGGAAAATGTTTTTCTATTGTATGTAACGGTGACATTGACCCTGACCCCACCCACCCCATATGCAATCCCAATGTCTCAATATAAATATCTATATATGAAATTTCATTAAAATATCTCGACGCGTTCTCAAGTTATTGAGCGGAAACAGTTTTTCTATTTTAGTAAAATTGACCTTGACCCCACCCACCCCATATCCAATCCCAAACGAGGTCTGGACACAAGGTATCTATGTATGAAGTTGCAATTAAATATCTCAATGCGTTCTAAAGTTATTGAGCAAAAACTGTTTTTCTATTGTTTAGTTATGGTGACCTTGATCTTGACCCCACCCACCCCATCAGCAATTCCAAGCGAGGTCTCGATATAAGGTGTCTACATATGAAGTTTCATGAAAATATTGCAATGCGTTCGAGTTATTGAGTGGAAACCTTTTTTGAGTAACGGTGACCTTGACCCCACACACCCCATCAGCAATCCCAACAAGGTGTCAATATAGGGTATCTTCATATGAAGTTTCATTAAAGTATCTCAATGCATTCTTGAGTTATTGAGCTGAAACAGTTTTTCTATTTTTAGTAACAGTGACCTTGACCTTGACCCCACCCGCCCCATATGCAATCCCAAACGAGGTCTCGATATAAGATATCTATGTATGAAGTTTTATTTCAATATCTCAATCCGTTCTCGAGTTAGAGAGCGGAAACAAAAAGTTGACGCAGCCACCCAGCCCGCCATACCCCAATCCAATAACCGAAATGTTTCTTCGAAAAATTTGGTTAAAAACATGAACTAATCTAAGCATTCATGAGACATGTTCATCCTTGCTTTAACTTATATGTAACAGTATTTTGTGTACATCTACCAACCTTTTTGAGCTGAAGAGGCGTTCCACGGTTTCCAGATCAAGAGCTTGAAGAAGCACTAGTACCTCTAGAGATCTGAAATATAAACACCACCACCATGTTTTTTTCACATTTCAAACTTGTACAATGTACATTTTACAAAGTCCTAGAATGACTTTCCTTAAAGGCAGATTTTTTAATTGCAAGGATCACCCCTGTTTATAGGCCAAAAATGTATATTGTACAAAAAAATATATTTAATATATTTACATTGCATAATTATATTTTATTAGTTTGTTTTCTTAGCTTGTGTCTGTCATCTCTGCTGAATAAATGGCCAAAGACTTTTTGCCGAATTGCCAATAAACTTGGAAATTTGGAACTTCAAAAGTTAGTCAACCTTCTGATGAAGACGAGTACCATAGTGCAGCAGGGGAAAACAAACCACAGCAGAGTATCTGCTTTCTTAGCATGACTTCGAATTAAAAACTCACCCTATATGTTTGACAAGCCTGTCCATTGGCTCTTCAAGAACATGCTTGAAATTCTGTCTACGACCAAAACCCTGTCTCTGTAAATCAAGTAAAAACAAGAAACGTGGAAATTCCACAAAAACCAATTTTTTCGAACGAATGCATAAAAGTCAGCAAAAAAATGAAAGAAAGTTTTGGGTGCCATATGCATTCCTAAGCGAGGTCTCGTTATAAGGTATCTATGTATGAAGTTTCATTAAAATATTGCAATGCGTTCTCAAATTAATGAGCAGCAACAGTTTTTTTATTTTCAGTAACAATGACTTTGATCTTAACCACCCCATATGCAATCCCAAGCGTGGTCTAGATACAAGGTATCTGTGTATGAAGTTTCATTAAAATATCTTGATGCATTCTACAGTTATTGAGTGGAAACCATTTTTAGTAGTGGAGACCTTGACCCCACCCACCCTATATGCAATCCTAAGCGAGGTCTCGATATAAGGTATCGATGCATTGTCAAGTTATTTAGCGAAAACAGTTTTTCTATTTTTACTAACGGTGACCTTGACTTTGACCCCACCCACCACATATGCAATCTCAAGCAAGGCTTCAATATAAGGTATACATGTATGAAGTTTCATTAAAATATCTTGGTGCGTTCTCAAGTTATTTAGCAGAAACCGTTTTTCTATTTTTAGTAACGGTGACTTTAACGCCACCCACCCCATATGCCATCCCAAGCGAGGTTTTGATATATGGTATCTATGTATGAAAATGCATTAAAATATCTTTATGGATTCTAAAGTTATTGAGCGGAAACCGTTTTTCTATTTTTAGTAATGGTGACTTTGACCTTGACCCAACCCACCCCATATGCAATCCCAAGCAAGGTCACGATATAAGGTATATATGTATAAAGTTTTATTTAAATTTCTCTTTGCGTTCTCATGTTATTGAGCGGAAACCGTTTTTCTATTTTTAGTAACGGTGACCTTGACCTTGAACCCACCCACCCCATATGGAATCCTAAGCGAGGTCTCTATAAAAAGGTATATATATACAAAATTTCATTAAAATATCTCGATGCCTTCTCAAGTTATTGAGCGGAAACAGTTTTTCTATTTTTAGTAAAGGCGACCTTGACCTTGACCCCACCCACCCCATATGCAATCCCAAGCGAGGTCTATATATAAGGTATCTATGTATGAAGTTTCATTAAAATATCTTGATGCGTTCTCAAGTTATTGAGCAGAAACTGTTGTTCTATTTTTAGCAACGGTGACCTTCAACTTGACCCCACCCACCCCATATGCAATCCCAAGCGAGGTCTCGATATAAGGTATCTATGTATGAAGTTTCATTAAAATATCTCAATCCGTTCTCGAGTTAGGGAGCGGAAACAAAAAAATGACGCCACCAACCCGCCCGCCCGCCCAACTACATACCCCAATGTAATAACTGAAATTTTTCTTCAAAAAAATTTGGTTCATAACAAGGAGTTTTATGCATGGTAAATTTTAAAAGGTTAAACTACATATGTCACATCTACATTTTTCTATTGTCTTGGTGTAGTTGACATAATGTGGTGTGCTTCATTTACTGGTGTATTATTATACAGGTATATATTATTTTTACATTAGACAAAATCTGTAAGAAATGCTGTCTTATAGCTAACAAGCAGTTACAATAAACTTCAATGTTTTAGTGTGTAATAGTAGAAACAAACAAGATTCTGTGTTTAATAAACACACATGCCCCCGGTTGGTGTTGGATAGCCCATTTCTTAGTCCAAATTAGGTCAAGGTCAAGGTAAAAGTGAGGTTGGGTGATATGGGTGGATTGGGGATGATCCTAAGCAACAACTGTGTAAGTATTCAAGTGTTGTAGCAAGCGGTGTTGGTGCTAGATGAAACGGTAAAATCTATTTAACCAAGAAACAGCCCATTTGAATTATTAAAAGTGCAAATTAGGTCAAGGTCAAAGTGAGGTTGGGTGATATGGGTGGAAAGGGAATGGTCATAAGCAACAACAGTGTAAGTATCCAAGTGTTGTAGCAAGCGGTGTTGGTGCTAGATGAAATGGATCTATTTAACCAAGAAACAGCCCATTTTAATTATTATAAGTGCAAATTAGGTCAAGGTAAAGGTCAAAGTGAGGTTGGGTGATATGGGTGGAAAGGGAATGGTCATAGGCAACAACTGTGTAAGTATCCAAGTGTTGTAGCAAGCGGTGTTGGTGCTAGATGAAACGGTAAATCTAGTTAACCAAGAAACAGCCCATTTGAAGTATTAAAAGTGCAAATTAGGTCAAGGTCAAAGTGAGGTTGGGTGATATGGGTGGAAAGGGAATGGTCATAAGCAACAACTGTGTAAGTATCCAAGTGTTGTAATAAGCGGAGTTGGTGCTAGACAAAACGGTAAAATCTACTTAACCTTGTCACGGGCGGATAGAAGCCGAAGGACGGATGGATGGAACAATCACAATATGCCTCCCGCATCAAGATGCCTGGGGCATAAAAAACATCTGTATATAAGTTTGGTTTAAGTTCCAGTGATTTGAGTGGAGAAGTTCGAAGTAAAGTGTTGACAATGCAAAATGTGGGAAAGAGCCCAATCACAAAAGCTCACCATGAGCACTTTGTGGTGAGCTAATAACGTAGAAAAAGCACCTTAAATTTGTCAAGCAGCTTTATGAAGTCGCCCGGTGACGCCTCAAAGTCTTTCCAGTACACCAGAAGAATTTCCAGCAATTCAACCTGAGGAAATGATATAAAATCAAGGACATTTTCTACCATTACCTGGTATGGAGAAAGTTAACTTGATTATTGTCATCAATTTAAAGTGGCAATTGTGAATTTAAAGTGGAAATCAAGAATGTAAAAGTGGCAATTGTGAATTTAAAATGAAAATCAGGATATAAAGTGGCAATTGTGAATTTAAAATGAAAATCAGGATATAAAGTGGCAATTGTGAATTTAAAATGAAAATCAGGATATAAAGTGGCAATTGTGAATTTAAAATGAAAATCAGGATATAAAGTGGCAATTGTGAATTTAAAATAAAACTCAGGATATAAAGTGGCAATTGAAAATTAAAATGGTCAATCAGGACTTATAAGCGGCAATTACATTTTTAAACTGACCAAACATGCAAATCAAACAAGCAATGAACAGCTCAGCACAAAAAGATGCTAACACATAGTTTTAGTTTTTCATTCAGCATTCAAAACTGTGCCCCATGACCCACACAGACCAATTTGGTACAAAGATTGCTTCTTGATTAAAGTGATATTAAATTACTCACCAAGAACTAGGGAATATGATGGCTATCAAAGCAATACCTGTTCCTTCAAGTTCTGGTGAGCCCATATCAATGCATGTCTGCTATCCTGAAACATTAATTAAGTGGTTTGTAAGCTTAAGAAGAGAACATATTCTAATGCTTGAAATTACTAAGTATAACATAACGTTTTTCTTGTTGTACAATATGTGTGGGTAGATATTTTTGTTCCAACTTATCAACTTTGCTTTAAAATAACTGAAAACTGTTTGACTAAAGATGCATTTGAAAATTAGTTTATTTTTAAGTGATTCATTTTGGCTTGATTGCAAATGACAGCCTGATGCTTATTGAGACACTCTCGAGTCAATATCCTGGGCAGAACCAGTTCTTCCTGTGTTAGACAGTTCGCTCATGAACGGAACCAAAATCACGATCTAACACTACCAAAATAGGCACCACATCCACTACACCACTGCGACATTGAAACATGCAACACAAACCATCAGTTAGCATGTTCACTGAGTAGGAATCAAACTCCAGGCTCCATGTTCAAACAACATATTGAGCCTAATTTTCAGGGTCAAGATGATGGTCCAAGGTTCAGATATTGCAGGATTAGGCTCAAAAATGGTGTTCACTAAAAACCTGGATCAATTAAATTGTCTCGTCAAATACATATTATACATAGTAATAAAGTTAAACTTTTGTAAACACGAGGCCTGATTGCCCAATCAGGCCAAACAAAAAATGTTTTCTGTTTCGGGCAACCCGACCCTACCTAGCGAAAGCCCCCTGACCCATAAGTTTTTCGCGCAGATTGTTTTCCGTGAAATCAGTATTCGTCAGAATTTAGATATTTTTTCCGAAATGTGTATTTTGAAATAGGTAAACTCAAGCCTGACTCTACCTAACTTTTTGAGACCATTGCCCAAAACACACAATTGTTTTTTGGCCTCCACACCAGCACTAGCTTGATACATGAAATACAAACCATCAGTTTTCCGTGGGTCTCCCAGGTGGGCAGCTGAGCCTCGGTGACGTGATGTAGCTGTTCTAGAACCTTCTTGATCAGCTCGTTGTTTAGCAACAACTTGTTCAGGAACTCTGTGTACTCCTCCTGTGTTATAGTAGATATATAAGAAGCATGTCGTGGGAAAATCGGGCTTAATGCAAGTGCACGAAGTGTCGTCCTGGATCAGCCTGTGCACTCGGCACAGGCTAATCCAGGAAAGCACTTTCCGCCTACAGTGGATTTATGTTTAGAAGACACTTCCCTGAAACAGAAAATACCATAAAAGTGGAAAGTGCCATCCCAGCTTAGCCTGTGCAGACTGCTCAGGCTAATCCATGATGACATTATGCACTTGCATTAAGCCCGGTTTTCCCATGACATGCCTCATATAAAGAAGTGAGCAATTATCAATAGCACACAATCAATCAATAATAAGCTTTTGATTTTTAATACAAACTGACTATTTCAAGTTCTTTGTATATCCGAACAACATATACCTGTATTAGATCTAGGTATTAATTCTGAATTTGCCAGAAATTCCACGATGGAATAGGTAACTGAATCTTTACAATTAGTGATTTATTTTGGTTATTAACCGTATGTGAAATTTCAATAGGTCCGTTAAAGGCACTGCACTCGCCAAGTGTATCCCAGTAAGCCAGTGAGTGTGACATTTAAAACATCCCTACTTGCCAGAAACCAAGGAAAAGTTAACGCCCATCTAGGCAAGTAAAATTATTACCTGTCTGCCCCAAAAAATGGGCAAGTACAAGAATGATGAACATTCGAAAAGTTGACAAAAATACTTATTAACTATAAATTCTTCATTTGCAATTTACTGTGCTTCAGCCTCACTAGGAAACAGTGCTACAGTATGTCCAGATATATCATAATCAGCTTTATTCCCATTACCCGAGAAAAACATATTTTGACTGTCAAAAACATTTCAACCTTTTTGACATGTGACCAAGCGAAAGTGGTCTGTCAGGTCATGTGACCGCACTGACATTTTGAATGTCATATAAGGGCAAGTAACAGCGTCATTTTTTTTAGCCGCATCATGAAAAGATTGCCTCCCATGTGTGACGTCATACAGTCGTGACGTCACTATTCTATGTGTAAACAAGTGATTCTCTTCAAAGTTAACTGTCCGAAAAATAGTTTGCAAATATTTCTGAAGATGAAAAAAGATTTAGGCATTCTTGTATCTTGTACCCTTTTTTACTCAATTTTGTTCCGTATAATAAAATAAATATCATATGGCTGCTTGTGTGACATAGATATTGTCAACCCTCGAAACAGAATGTCACCACACGGCATTCGCCTAGGGTGACATTCTGCCCTCGGGTTGACAAAATCAGTGTCACACACGCTGCCATATGATATTGATATATTGTTCGTTGTTCCTATCTATAGGACAACATGTAACATTAAATTTCAGATACTGTCATATACACTTTGAAGTGAATACATGATGTTGTTTTTTCTTATATTTAGACAGTTTTGAAGTTGGTTCAGGAAAGTTAAAATATCATTTATACCATAAAGTCAGTTTATTTTGCAGTGTCTAAATTTTGCATATTGTTGACAAACAGTTTATTCAGGTCATCTTAAATGCTCACATTTTTTTCATTATTCAGCCCCATTCCCCTGCTAAAAAAGTTTATATTTTCCCCCTGTATTTACCTCAAAATTCCCCTCAGAAGGAAAGCTTTATTTTGAAAAAAACTTGACCAAAATCGGACAAAAATTGACCAAGATAGAGAATTTTTGTAAAACAATCCCAGCAATTTTGTATCAAACCAAGTTTATGCGTAATCTAAGTTATCATTTGTAGCACAACAATGGATTAACAATTTATAACAAAGTAGAATATAAAAATGTTTTAATGCTTTTCTTGAAAAAAAATCCCCTTCTGTCGTAAAATTCCCCGCCTGAAGGGCCAAACTACCTTTCCCCCAAAGGTGAAAAAAAACACTGTTATTATGTATACTTCTCAAATATAGACAACAGGCAAGCAACGATTAACATTTATTTCATGCTATGCGATGAATGAGTGGAGAATACCAGTGAATGATAATCCGATCAACATTTGATCATTTCACTATGGGCTAAATGGAGCTACTTTTTACTTTGTTTTTATTTTATTTTTTTGAAATTACTGCAATTAGCTAATTGTCAAAGTAAACATCGGCCTTTTAAACAACAGAAAACACGTCATAAAATTCAATAAAAATAAAATTAAGCAACGACGACGCAGAAAAGATTGCACTATTTTCCCACCACAACAGTGAGCGACAATTTTGGAATCATAATCACGATATTTATGACGACAGAATACAGAAACTTGCAATGATTCAGCACATCTGGCGCTTTTTTTATTTATTTAAGCATGAAATAAAAAGAAAATTTGTTGATTTCACAATAAGATCGTATTTTATTATATTTGTGGTCATAGAAAAGTGATATTTTCACGAGTGGCGGATATGTTTTATATCACCACTCATGAAACAAAATACGATCTTACACTGAAACCAACAAATATCCTCTGCATGTATATGTGCATCATTAAATAAATGATAAATGTATGTGGGGGTCTTAAAACTGCACTATTCTCACACCATGAAATACACTAAATTTAAGCCACAGCGAAAACTGATTTAACAGTAGTTTGCAACCTAGTAATGGAGCAAGTGCTTAAACAAAAGTTTTGGGAAGACTGAATTCTTACCCTGTAAGGATGGCCCTCTGCCTCCTGCCAGAACGTGAGGATGTGTCGGACGGTCTGTAGCAGGTAGAGCCTCTCGCAGTGGTAGAAGTCTCGAATCTTCACCATCATGCCCTGCATGTGCCGCTCTGTGCTCAAGGCAAGCTGGGGAAATGATGATGGGCATATACAATATGTGTATGTTTTTAATGGAGTGAATATTCATAGGACTGTAACATGTGTGTAAAATTATGTACAAGTGAGTTTTTATTTCATTCTGTGAGTAGGTCCACCAAAAGGACCTAATCCCCAAAAAGATTTTTTTTTTTCTGACAAGAGAATGAAAACATTCCCCCAAATCAGTAAGGTGAAATCGGCATCAGCAATCTGATCAATATAATTTATATGGGCATTTTCACTATTCTGACACTGACGGGAAAAGAAACAAGAAATGCAAAATCAGAACTGAATAATTATTATTTATATACCTCATTATATTCAGTCAATTTACCTGAAGATTCTTCTGGGACCCTCTGAAGTCCTGAGAAATGTATGAGCAGAACACATCGTAACTCTGGGACTCATCCAAACCCTGCAAAAAAACAATTTGGATATTCATATATGGGTAACTCTGGTTGAACAAACGATGGTCAATACGATACTTTATGTGAAAACAAATTGAGGCGCGTCGTGAGAAAACCGGTCTTAATGCATGTGCGTAAAGTGTTGTCCCGGATTAGCCTGTGCAGTCTGCACTGGCTAATCCGGGTCAGCACTTTCCGCTTTTATGGTATTTTCTGTTTCAATGAAGTGTCTTCTAACCATAAGTCCACTTTAGGCGGAAAGTGTTCTCCCGGATTAGCCTGTGCAGACTGCAGAGGCTAATCCGGAATGACACTTTACACACATGCATTAAGTCCGGTTTTCCCACGACGCGCCACAATTTTTCTTTTATTGGAGAACTGCTGATGACTTACACCTTTTCTGTGTGTTAATGGCTGATTTAATTGCAAAACAAGAAAACCCTCATATGTGACATACTTTAGCCGTCAAAATTAGTGCTTAAGATCATTAAAAGAAATGCATTTTTGGAACAATTTCAATTTTCTTTCTTTCACAGTAAATCACTAAATGAGAGATACTGTGGGTAAAAAATTTTCAATGGAATTTCGATTATTAAGCATTACCTAAATCCACTGTTCTTCCATAATAATTATACACGTTATCTTTTAATGTCAAATCACAAATAAGAGCATATTTCCCTGTTGGATTATGTACAGTACTAACAAAAAACAACTTACCAGAAAAAATGTCAACTTTTGCACAAAATCCTGTTGTTGACTTGATAAATTTTTGGTTTTCAAAAAACTTCCTTCTGGTGCACTGTAAATTACATTTAACACATTAAAATTAGTTTTCTGCCAACATTTAATATACAACGACAGTTAATGCAGTTTTCATGCTAATTTTTTCAAAGTACTTGCCAGTTCGAGCAAACTTGCCCGAATCTGTTTAACTTGTCCGAAATATTTAATTTCAAATGGTACTCTACAGCAATATGAGAAAATGATGATTTTTTAAAATTTTTGTTTTATTTCTATAAACATTTCATCTTGTTTTTGTTGTTCTCTCTCAAAATACATAAGGTTCGATCATCATATTTTGTGCATCATGCGTCACAGTGCGATTAAAACGATAAACAGTTACATATTTAAGGTCAAAAAGGTATGTGGCTCCACTAATAAGGAGCAGGATGGAAAGCTGGACCAATTTGTTGATATTTTCTAATAAATTGGTAACTCGCTTAAGTGCTTCTACTTATGGTTTTCAAACAAAGTTGGATTTTAAAACAAAGTCTATTTATTGGGTATTTGCAAAAATATATTTTTTTAAAGATATTCAACATTTCTGCCCCAGAGGGGCAGCAGAGCGAAGAGAAAAAAGGAGCAGTTGCAGCAATCGCTATTTCGCTCTCGGACTTTCCCATTTTAAACTACATGCTACATTTGACGAAATTAGTTCCAAAATAGTTCATACCAAAAAGCAGTACTTCGAAGCAGCTTCACTTTTAAACAACATGCACTTTTAGAATTATTTTAATATTCACAACAGAGTTTCAATACTTATTTATATATTTGTTACTTATCGCAAACAATGCAAATATATGCGTACTTCCCATTCAGACAAACTAGCATGTACTCCAAAGTTGCCCTTTCAACTAAACAAGCCTGCATATTAAGCTTTTAACAAAGAAGCGTTTTTTAAATCGACTCCGATCAATTGTCTGTATATTTTCAATAAGCGTCTACACAATAATAAAGACCTCACAGCATCATGACATAATATGTTTATGTGTAAATACTCAGTGCCGATAATACAGGGGTTTTTGTATATATTTTCTTTGAAGAAACAACCTAAGAAGCTATTTTAAATTGATTTTCTTTGTCCACACAGTATATGAAGCGTATAAAAACACTTGCCCGATCGGGCAAGCATCTGGTATTTTCTGCTAGCCCGAAATCAAATCTACTTGTCCCGGGCATCGGGCAACCCAGTTACGACGAAGACTGTTTATGTATTTATTAATTGTGTTAACTGGTTTTTCGAAATGACATTCATTATCTTTCATGAAATAACAAAAAGTATTGAGTTTCATTATGCGTAAAAAAAATAAAATGTTTGTTTGAGGTAACCCGACCCTAGAACATTTTATTGCGTTTGTCAGATTGATTTTTCTTTTATTTACCTTTTTCGATAATTAAATGTGTTTTTGGATAAATAAGTGTTTTGTTTTGATAGTATCCACTTATAAACAATGTTTAAGGATATTACTGATATGTTTTGAATATTTATTCATTTTTAGAATCTTCAAGTTGACCATTTACCAAAAAAAAAAAAAGGTCAACTATGCCATAGTTACTATGGTGCATATTCAGGGGCAGAGCTTGGGTTAAAAAATGTATAGGCACAATAGGCGGAATCTACAAAATGACGCTGTAAGCGATAATTTGGGCCAGGAGTGTTTATACTCGTATGTGGCTACAAACAACTAACTTTAGCTAAAGCCCGATTATACAAAATAATTGTCAAATAAGCGTGTGTTTCATGAAGTTTATTTCATATTGACGTAATTGGCTCGTTAAACAATGAAGTATCAACACAACCAAGAAAGTCCCCCTCACCCCCATCCCCCCTCATGTTTTTATTGCGCTGTTGGTATTTAAATTTGTCATCTCTGGAAAAAATGTATAGGCACGTGCCTAAAGGAAGCTATGCCCCTGATATTATATTCATTTGCATTAATTTGCAAAAGCATGGACAGTCTTCAGTATCATTCGTACATGATTACTTTCATTTATATTACATGCTCAACTGTAAACCTATTCTACACAAACCAGCAACGTCATTGTAAAGCTTGTTTAACCACAGCTGGTGAGGCGTTTAAAATGTAAGTAGAAAAACTGGAAAAGAATATTAATATATTTTAGAGAGTTCAACTTATGGCCACTTCAGTCATAAATCATAGTAAACACTAATACTATACATGCAAAAATACTGTACCTAGGTATTTTATAAAACAGCAATCCATTCAGAATCTTCTCCTTATTTCTGGCCAGTTCTCTCTTGATAAGTTCCTGAAAAAGATGAAGTTATTCCAGGAGTAGATAATAAAATCATTTTCATCTGTTGATGTTGTGAATACAAATATTTATTCAATAATTTTGTATGAATGCGTATTAAAATTGGTATTTAAGTTTTGAGTTTTTGAACTCAGGGGCCATATTCCAGAAAAATCTGAAGTTATTTTCGCTTAAGTTACAAATTTTGTAAGGTAATATTTTTTAAACAGCATTTAAATTGATGAATCTAATTACAATAAACTAAATAAGAGTTAATAATAAGTTGATAATAAGTGACAACTAACCGTCATTTCACGTATACACTGAATACAATGCTAAAGAAAAATGACGACTTTAAAGCTAAGGATAAGATTTAACTTAAGATGTTTCAGGAATACAACCCCAGATCATTCTGTCCACGACTCTGGGTAAAAATTATGAGAAGATGTATATGATCAGAAAAGGTACACGGTGGTGCTCACAAAGAGCAGTGCTGAGGAAGGGGACAATTAGAGTTGAGGGTAATTTAAATGGGCCAGGACGTAGCACATGATAATTAATTACCATATAATTCCTAATAAATGCCCCAAGGCGGTTTACATTTCCAAAAGTGGTTAAAAAATATTAGTCCAGTTCATGGTGTTCTGGCTTATTTTCCAGTATATAGAAAACGAAAAAAAATTGACTCTGTACCTCACTCTGCAAAAATTTATTTCAAAGAATCACAAAAAATGTTTGCGTTTATAGCAAACTGAAGGCAATAATTAGACAGGGAGGTTTGGGTATTATCAACAAGAGGGCCATGATGGCCCAAAGCGCTCACCTGAGAACTGGTATAGATGGAGACCATACTGTTGTGACAGGTTTGAAAATTAAGGTATCTGAACAATACGCAGTGGGGGTAGGATCAATTTTGATTTAAAACATCGGTAAGTGCAATGGGCTAACTTAAAGTATGAGTTGGGTAGTGGATGTGCGTTTTTTTGCTAATGGCTCTCAAATAATTTTTCTCGATATTCTTACCTGACCCTTTTTCATTAAGTCATTGACAATTCTGGAAAATGCACAAGCAGTAGATTTTGATGTCTTTTTCGCAAACAGTTTTCAAAAACTAGTTGCTATGCGATAATTGCGATGGCTGTGCTATACGGTACAGTTTTGTTTTTTCTTTGATAATTTTCTTTCTAATGATGATAAATGATGTTAATGCAGGCTCTGAAGACATCAAAGTTGCATGTACAAATAACTGCATGCAAGTCTTGCAACTGTTGGAAATCAAATTTTATCAATCAATTGTTATGGTCATGCGCAAACTGCGTAAGTTTGGTCAACATTGAATCAAAAATTGTGTGTGCAAGCCAATCATTGATAACTTGTTGATGTTTTTTTCCAAACACAAGGGGTAATAACTCTGGTGTTTCCGGCCAGATCATGCTTATATTCTACTTCACCTGTAGTCTTACGTTCATAGACAAACTGTACACAATTGGTGAAGATTGGATAAAAATTGAAGTCTCTATCCTGAATAATGTCCATTATTGCATATTTTTTTCACAAACAAACTGCAAAAACTCTGGTGTTTCTGGTCCGATCTTGCTTATATTCGACTTCAACTGTAATCTCATGGTAATAGACAAACTGTGCAAGACTGATGAACATTGAATGAAAAATGTTTTTCTCTATCCTGAATAATGTCCATTATTTGTATATTTTTTTAATAAACAAATGGGAATAACTCTGGTGTTTGAAACACAATCTGGCCCATTTTTGACGTCTGCTGAGATCTGATGGTCATACACAAACTGTGAAAGTTTGGTTAAGATTGGATGGAAAATAAAGTCTATACGTTGGAAAAGGGAAGTTTTGCACTTTTTTTGCATGAAAAAGGAGCAATAACTCTGGGGTTACTGGTGTGATCTGACCCAATAACAATCCCATCTGAGATTTTATGGTCTTACACAAACTGTGCAAGTTAGGTCAAGATTGAATAAAAAATGTAGTCTTTATCGCGATAACGTCCAAATCAAATTGTTGACGGCACATTGACGACGGACGATAGACGACGAACCACGACATAGATGTCCCCTATACCAATAGCTCACCGAGCACTTCGTGCTCAGGTCAGCTTAAAATGGGGGGGGGGGTCATTTAATTATTAGGGTGGGTGCATTTATTAGGGAATATACGGTATATTATTTTTGCTGTGGGTCTTTCCAACAAAACTTATACACATGCATTTAACTAAGGTTTCAAGCATGTTATTCATGTACAGTATTTAAAAACATTTACTTCCTCTGAAAGATCTTTTCACACACGAATGGTCTTATATTATTCAGTATATGGTATTTGTAGCGGTTATTTACCCTTGGTCTCAGGATACCAGTTCCACTGACATACTGCCACAAGTTCCTGTTTCCAAAGCTGTAAATACGTAAAAACATGTCATAACTCATGTACTGATATTAAATTGTGAAGGTCAAACGAAACAAAAATTCAGAATTTTCAAATTTAGGAATTACTAGTACTCAGCATGGTATCCAGACAAAATCCCTCCCGGACATAATCCCTCCCGCTCATTTAAACGTACTCGGACAAATTCCTCCCATTGATTTTACAACCCAGACATAATCCCTTCCCCACCAATATTTACAAATTACATTAGATCTACAAAATTTTAAACAGTGTGCAAAAATCAAAAAAGTTTTTAACATAAATTTTGTATGCCCTATTCAGCATCAAAACAAAAGACAAGCATATATTATAAGATGTAAGTTTGCTGATTTATGGAAATTGTTTTACTAATAGTGGTATTATATGAAGCCATAATAGAATGTTTATATTGCTACTTTTATTAAGACTGTGATTGAAATATATGTGATAAAGCCATCAAATATCAATGTAATTGCCACAAATGAAAGCAATTTATTTTGCGAGAATGTCAACCGTTGCATTAATAATTCACTTTAATAATTTGAATAAAACATAAAGAAACTCTGTTGTCAGTGGCGGATCTTGTCCAGGGTGTAAAATTATCGGCAGGGATTACCATAATTATCCTAAGTATTGGGGCACTTAAAAATAAATATTTTTTTATTGTCTCAAAATTAAAGACGTTCACAACAAAACTAATATAATTTGGTTAATTTCTCCTTTTGCTTCATTTTTTCTTTATTGTATATAGGTTGCAATATACTAATTTCAATCAATTAATGTATATATTTGTAAGTCTTTTAAGTTCCAGTCCATGGTTAGTGTTCATGTTGTGTGTTATTAATCACAATATCCTTACATAGTAACATACTGTCAAAACAGAGGAAACCATTTTAAAATCTACAGATATTTTCAACCCATCGTTTGAAAGGTTACAGTTTTGAAGACGTAGCGTGGATGCTAAAAAGTTTCACCACCTAAAATGTTCAGAGTCCACTGTTTCCCAAACAAGCATGGTAGCTCATAATTTTTTGACTGTTTTAGTTTTGCATATGGGGTGGGTGGCGTCAAGATCAAGGTCACCATAACCAAAAATAGAAAAACGGTTTCTGCTCAATAACTTGAGAATGCATCTAGATATTTTAATGAAACTTCATACATATATACCTTATATCCAAGCCTTGCTTGAGATTGCATATGGGGTGGGTGTGGTCAAGGTCAAGGTGACAGTTACTAAAAATAGAAAAAGGTTTCTGCTTAATAACTTGAGAACGCATCAAGATATTTTAATGAAATTTCATACGTAGATATCTTATATTGAGACCTCTCTTGGGATTGCATATGTGGTGGGTGGGGTCAAGGTCACCGTTACTAAAAATAGAAAAACGGTTTTCGCTCAATAACTTGACAAGCATTGAGATATTTTAATGAAACTTCATACATAGATACCTTATATTGAGACCTCACTTGGGATTGCATATGGGGTGAGTGGGGTCAAGGTCACCATTGCTAAGAATAGAAACACGGTTTTTGCTCAATAACTTAAAAACGCATCAAGATATTTTAATGAAACTTCATACATAGATACCTTATATTGAGACCTCTCTTGGTATTTCATATGGGGTGGCTGGGGTCAAGGTCAAGGTCACCATTACTAAAAATAGAAAAACGGTTTCCGCTCAATAACTTGAGAACGCATCGAGATATTTTAATGACACTTCATACATACATACCAAATATCGAGACCTCGCTTGGGATTGCATATATAGATATAGGGTGGGTGAGGTCAAGGTCTCCATTTTATAACTAAAAATAGAAAAATGGTTTCCGCTCAATAACTTTAGAATGCATCAAGATATTTGAATGAAACTTCATACATAGATATCTTGTATCTAGACCACACTTGGGATTGCATATGGGGTGGGTGAGATCAAGGTCAAGGTCAATGTTACTAAAAATACAAAAACGGTTTCTGCTCAATAATTATGCCCCCCTTCGAAGAAGAGGGGGTATATTGCTTTGCACCTGTCCGTCGGTCGGTCTGTCCGATGGACCATTTCATTTCCGCACGATATCTAGAGAACGCTTTGACCTAGTAGGCTATGATCATTTAAGTTGGTATGCTGGTTACTTGGGAGGAAAGGAAGACGCCTATTGATTTTGAGGTCAACAGGTCAAAGGTCACAGGGGCTTGTAACATGAAATTTGTTTCCGCACGATATCTAGAGAACGCTTTGACCTATGTTCATTTAAGTTGGTATGCTGGTTACTTGGGAGGAAAGGAAGACGCTTATCAATTTTGAGGTCAACAGGTCAAAGGTCAAGGTGACAGAGGCTTGTAACATGAAAACTGTTTGCTTTGTAGACCATTTCGTTTCCGCATGATATGTAGAATACGCTTTGACCTACGATCATCTAAGTTGGCATGCTGGTTACTCTGGAGGAAAGAAAGACGCCTATCAATTTTGAGGTCAACAGGTCAAGGTCACAGGGGCTTGTAACATGAAAACTGTTTTCTCCATAGACCATTTTGACTCCACAGGAAATCTAGAGATGCTTTGGCCTATCTGATGTTTAAATCAAACAGAAAACAGGTATCCTTATATAATAGACTGTAAAAATAAATCCATAATTATACTCTATCTTTCTTTCAGCTTTATATTTACTTTCTAAAGCATCAACTTTAATTTCCTCACAATGTGTTAATGTGCACATACAATATTAAAAAAAATTCTTAACAATTGCACATATTCACGACTTGGCTGCAAGTCGGGGGCATACATGTTTTACAAACATCATTGTTTTTATTTCTTTGGGATAATAGTCACTTAGAAAAAAAGTAAAATATTTAATCATAAATAATCAGAAGGAATATTTTTAGGTGACTGATGTTTATAAGATCAATTATATCTTGCTGGGGATGTAATGGTGATTGAGAAGACCATGCTCCAGTAGAGTACACAGTTTGCACTACATGTCAACTACAAGCATACACAACCCTGATGGTGTACATTATGGTGCACAGATAAGCAAGTGCTATCTACCGTGTCAGAAGTCACTATGCAACCAGCATAGGGTCAGGGTATGGAATGTTTGTACAGTAGCAGCATAAGGTGTTATTTTGGTGTCCCAATATTTAGGGACACGAAATAATTCAATTTTCAAATGTGTCCCAATATTAAGGGGCGCGAAAAATAATAATTTTCCCAAAAATTAGGTGTGTCATAATATTTAGGGTGTCCCAACACTTAGGGTTATTACGGTATGTCCGGGTATGCAAACATGAGCAGGAGGGATTTTGTCCGGGGCGATTATGTCCGGGATTCCGAGATTTACTAGGCGTATCTGCATGAGGAGCGGTAGCTGATGACCGCAACAACATTAAAGACATTCGCAACAAAAAGAAAATAATTGGGTTAATTTCTCCTTTTGCTTCATTATTTCTTATATAGGTTACACTAGACTAATTTCAATCAATAATTCTGTGTAAGTCATTAAGTTCTAGTCAATGGTTAAAAGTTCATAAAGCATCATAATAATCAAAAACACACGTATACAATGTATTGCCAAACAAATAAGTTAAAAAAAGATCCATTAAATATCTCCATTCTATTTTGGCAATTGATGCGTTGTTGACATAAACACGAAACATGAAAAAGGCTACACAGGTACCCTATTTAAAGTCCAATATTTCCCAAACAAGTTCGGCGACCCATTCTTTTTATTAATATTTTGGTGTTAGCATACATTGGTGCATGTATGTGCGAATTTTTTTTTTTAATCTGTTGTTTGGAACAAAATATATTGATGCATAATAAATGATGTTTCAGAAGGTATAAATAGTACCCATTTGACCTACTTCAATGTCCAGTCAAATTCACCTACTTCAATGTCCAGTCAAATTCATTATATTTACAGTAATTGTAGGTTAAGCGTTTTTTATTAACAAAATGCACTTGTATATTGCCAAACAAGATATGTGAAAACATACCAGTCCAAAGAACCATAACCTTGTTTGAAAAAAAAATCTCCTATGTACTTAAAACATTGATACAAATCCAAACTGACAAAAGGGGCTTCGACAGATACCGTATTCAAAACCCAATATTTCCGGAAAAAGGCCGGTGCCCCGTTTTTTTAACACTGTTTTAGTTCCAGTATACAATGACACATGTATATTACATTTTTTAGCAAAATCTGTCGTTTGGAACAAAAGACATTCGTATATTTGATTATTTATTGATGTTTTCAAAGGCATATTAAATGCGGAATTAACCGCATTAAGCGTCCATTAAAAGTCATTTTATAAATGGCAACTATAGATAAAGCGCATTTTATCATTAAACTGCAATTGTATACTGCCAAACGAAACATTAAAAAAAGATGCATTTAAAAATCTCCGTCCTTGTTTGAATATGAACGCTGTATATAATTTAACATTGCCCACACAAACTGAAAAAGGGCTTCGACAGGTACTGTAATTAAACCCCAATATTTCCCGAACAAGACCGGTGACCGCTATTTTTAAGACTGTTTTAGTTTTAGGATACATTGACACACGTTTGTGCAAATTTTTAAGAAAATCTGTTGTTGGAAAAAAATTGGAAAAAAAGGTTGCGACCGTCTTTAAGCAGAGTCACTCAGAATGACTGTACAACTGATAGCTGATGACAAAAGTGTTCAACCGTCCCAAAAGACCTGGGCTGGTATTTATAAAGAATCTTAGTCGAAAATTAAGAAAAATCTTAAAATTCTGAAATTTAATTATTGGATTTTCTGACAAAGTAATGCATTTCTGGAAGATTTTGACACATAATTTTCAATATAATTCTAAGTGTATCAATATCGAGCATTAGTCATGCAAATGTTCCAAAGCATAGTGTTGAAAACACAAATTCTAATTTTGAATTATGTTCAACTTAAGTTAAGAATGGCTTAAGAATCTTTATAAATATCAGACCTGGAATTTCACACAGAGCACAGGTCTACTCCATGCCAACAGGCCTCTGGCTCAATCGCTCTTACTCAGCAAATTGCAAAATAAATCTGTTTTGCTTGAGCCATACTGTAATTATTCTATTTAAAACCAAATTAATGATATGTGGCGCGTCGTGGGAAAACCGGGCTTAATGCATGTGTGTAAAGTGTCGTCCCGGATTAGCACAGGCTAATCCAGCACTGCACTTTCCGCCAATGGTGGATTTATGTTTAGAAGAGACTTCCTTGAAAAAGAAAATACAATAAAAGCGGAAAGTGCCATCCCAGATTAGCCTGTGCGGACTGCACAGGCTAATCCGGGACGGCACTTAACGCACATGCATTAAGTCCGGTTTTCCCATGACACGCCTCATATTATTATTACTTCTATAACTATGTGCCAGTAGTAGTATGGTAAAAAGTAACTCATTTTTTTTAAATTTATTTTAACGTGAAATCAAAAACTGTTCAATAATCGGCATAAATTGTTGTCCTGGTGGCCGCAGTTTCAGACGATGTTAACAACCAAATGAAACATTTTTCGTTCATTAAGCGCTGAGGATGAAATGTTTTGTCACATATTAAAACTGTTAAGCATTTTCTAACATATGATATAACAAAATACAATTCATTTTGTTTGCAACTTGTCAAAATAAGAACAAACATGGTGGTACCCATTTCTTGCCTAAATGGGACTGATGTCATCAGCTTCGGACGGTGTACAGGGTATTTGCAAAAGTAAGTCTATATCAAGCTGATAATAAATTTTCAAACTATAAAAAAAAATTCTTGTAGTTTTCTTTTATTTAGTAAAAAAAACAACAATCAACCTTTTATAATATTGTGACTCAATTAGTTTACTCCTCCACACTGCAGTAAGAACACAAAAAAGTTGACTTTGCATAGTACTTATATTGGGGAACTAAACTTTAAGTGTTGTTACATGAATATTAAACCTCGTAGCAACACATTCAACTGGGATACTTTTTTCTTTAACAATTGTTTAGTGATCTGTCATGTCTTGGCGAAAATATGTCGAGCTATATTGCTTTTTGTTATACGGCTAATGATGCTGTAATACAATAAGTCTTGATCGTGAACGCATTAACAATTCATACCGAATATGTAGGTGATAAATAAATTTGTTGTTGTATTTTGGAAGCACCCTGTACAAAATGGGTTGTAAACTACGTCACACTGAAACATAAACGACTGTCATCAATTTGTGGCAATTGGGAATTTGTCCAAAAATTAAAAACAATATGGAAAAATACTGAGAATAAAAATGGACATAAGGAAACGTAGTATTTCTCAACTACCTTAAGTGTGATTTATAATACAGTTTTAACTTTCTGATCTCCATATATGCGAACAAAATGATGCAGACGAAGAAACTCTGCTCTGTTTACAAAGTGTGCACAAATAATGCATCAAATTTTGTTTAACGAGAGGTAAGTATGATGTAAACAAAAACCGTCTGAAAGTCATGTACGTCCAAAACGGATGCCGTGATGATAATAATGTGACAAAGACTGGGTAATTCAGAATAATAAATCTATGAATTGCTTTTTTATGATTTAAACAAACAGAAAGTATTAGTAAGATGAAATCATAATCAGATCTTTTTAAAAGCAACCACACAGCTTGAAGAAATACACTGTTGTTTGTATCAAGTGAAACATGTTAATTACTCGGCATAAATTGTAAATAAAGATTAAAGTGGCAAGGACAGAGTACAAAAGAAATTCCAAAAAATGATCCATCCGAAATATTAGTCACGTTGCTAGAGATTTCGCTATCATAGCGTGGTGGGTAAGGACTCTTAATTATAATGTGTTAGTAAATATATGTTCTTATTAGCTACTTACGTCTCTATTTTACGGGATTCTCCAACAGAACCCGCCATGTTTTTAAACTGGCAGCTCTATCCGAAATGACTGTCCTAAACACTCTTCCTTTTCGCTTCTTCTGATACCGTAGAAAGTCAAAGCGGTCAAACGTTAAAACATCCCCAGGTTAAACCGGTCACCTCAAGTACATACCTCAATTATAAAATATCTAGCGGGTCACAAAAACGTAAATCTCACGCGCATAATATGCAACTGACGAAATGTAATCTACACATTTAAATAAAATGGCTTGTTTACTTGCTATTTCATGTAACAAATCAGTGAACATGTTATGAGAAATATGCTATCTTATTGAAAAATAAATGTCACCTAACAACGCTTTTAACTTGCTCAAATTGCTTCAAGTTCAAGTGTCATTTACGTTACAGTACGTCATTTTTCATTTGAAGTAACGTCCGCTACTTTTTGTTTATTATATTGAAAAAGGCGTAAGACGAAACGTTGATAAAAGTTCTTAAATGAATATACTGTATGGATCTAGAGGATAGTTGTTGATTTCGGTGAGTGATCGAAGTTTATTTCACGAGTGGTTATAAAAAAAAATATTTTCACCAGTGGCGGTGCCACGAGTGAAAATATCATTTTCTATGACCACGCGTCAAATAAAATGCGATTATTCATGGAAATCAACAAATTTTCTTTTTTTATTTTATGCTTTTGGACTATAAATAAATAAAATTGAGCGAGATAAGCTTTTTAAAAACGTCACAAATTCTTGTATTCTGACGTCATAAAATGAGGTCATAAATGATTCGAAAAGTGTCACTCATTAGTATGGTGGGAAAAAGTGCCATATTTTGTAAGTGCTTTCTTTCATTTGTTTGAAGGACTGATATTGTTGTTGAACTCTTCTGATGTGGCTCCTGAAATTCTCAAATTCAGTCATTACCTCATCCTCAAAGCTTTTCGTGTCTTTCTCTATCTCCAATAGCTTGTTCTCTGTGTTCCGTCTTCGCATTTGACTCGCTTCTATTCTTAATATGTCAATGAGGTGTTTGTTATTAAAGATAACTGATGATGTAGATCATCAGTTGTTGTGGTTTCAGAAAATCTATTTGGACTTGTGTTAGTCGTTATTATGTAATTCTTCAGACAGTGCAGCTTCAATGCAAAGTTCTGATGCTTTGTACACAAACATGTTACTCTTACTGCGTAATTGACCAGCGAAATGTGTTTTGGTCGTGCTCAACAAAATGTTGCAAAGCTTAACCTTTCATATCGATATTCAGCTTTAAATTTCAGAAAATTTGGCGCGTCAACTGAATAATTGTTGATATAAAATATGGAATACAATAGGAGAGGTCGGAAGTGTATTTTACGTGTCACTTAGGGGCGTGTTGTTAAATCTACCAAATAATATTACATACGTGTTCTTGTCTAATGTTTATGCTCTTATATTGTCCATGAAAATGTGTTGTGCAAAAACAATCAGGTTTCTTTCATGTGTGCGTAATAGTACATTGAACAAATAATTGAAATGCTTCAAATGTAAACAAATGTCTCTAAATCGTACCAGTATCAATATATTGAAATGTGTATTTCACTTTGGTTTAAAGAAGGACTATATAAATATTTTGTTATTGTGGCAAATGTTTTGATTTTCAATAAATCAACCGTTGCCTATATCTGTTATTTTCTTTTCTAAAGATGTTTTTTGAAGGATATACCACCAAGTTTATTACCGTGCCGTAAATTACAGACTGTCCAACAGTGACCATAAAACATCGATCCTGATCAAAGGTATAATGGTTTATAAGGTTTCCCTTTGTCAAAACAACGTTAAATAGGTTTTAAACTTTTAGAAAAAAAATATTTCTTGGCAAAAAGTGGATGTCGAACGTTTTACATTTTCTATTTGATTTTTGGCCAATATTTTTATAATTAGTGTTAAACGTCACAAGTTCGTGTATTCTGACGTCATAAAAATGGCGTCATAAGTGATTCCAAAAGTGTCACTTATTAGTACGGTGGGAAAAGGAACTATATTTTGTACGTCGTGGTCTCTAAATTATATTTTTGTTGAATTTTACAATGTGTTTTCTTGAAAAACAGGCATGTAAATGCTGCATATGTATATAAATTTGACAAGGTTTGTAAACCACTACTTGTAGATTGATACTATTTATGGGAAATCAGTCCGTTTATGTTATATTTTCACTGCAATAAAAATATATAAAATCGTATTTCACCAATAAAATTCGATATTCCACTGAAAAGCATATAATAAACGTGTTTTTGTTGATTAAAACCTTATTTATTCAAGTTCGTGGGTAATTTTAAATGATGTCATGCATATCGCAAGATCACGTCATTGATTTCATGTCTTTGTATCAAGTTATGAACTCGTTGTTATGCAGCTCAAAATATATATTCGGATTACGTAAATTAAAACAAAATCGAATGTTAAAAACCAAATTAATGTTACCAACTATTATACAAATGAAAAAGTTGAAAACAGAGCATCATAAATGCCATTTATTTAAATAATATTGTTATTTATCATTTCAACGTAGAATATACGCATGTATTTGCTGAACTGAATCGGGACATTCTTCAGGCCAAATTTTGCGAAGAATTAGGACACGAGGCGATGTTCTATTGTATCGAAAATGACATCCGAGTATCAACCTCGATTTTGTTTACAAGAAGCCACGAACTTACCGGAATAGATGCAATATGACAGAAACTACGGACTCATCAGCAGGAGATAACTCCGTATTAACATCATGTGGCCCTTTATTGTACTGTTATTAAAACACTTAAGTTGTGTAGTGGTCTGTTTATCTCAATGAATGTAGCACTCACGCTTCAAAGTGCAAACGGGAGGTACCCCGCCAGTGGCGTAGCCAGAGGCAAATTTAAGCTGATGCAGTCTGAGGAGGGGGGGTCCGGGGCACCAACTGAATTTTTTTACCTTTAACGTCTCTGCTGCGCTTTGAAGGCCACTTAAACCATGTTTTAACACAACATAACCACAATCATTGACGCTATATATAGTAGTTTAGTTGCAATAATGTTAAAAATACATGTACATCTTATAAGTTCCGTTCCAAATTTGCTTGCTATTTGGAGATCATTTAAAAATGTTTGTTCTGGCCTGGTAGCAAATAAGTTCCCTTAAGAATGTCTTCCAGTTGTTCAGGAAATCGTGTAGTCAAGTGCTGGACCACATGGTCTAAAATGGGTAAAAGTGATTAATTTTAAAGTGGTCCAGACTGACGCATTTTCTCCAGCATTTGCTCTATGATTTTGTCTACCTTGGCTTCCCTGGCTCTATGTGTTTTTCGTAGCTATTGTAACTGACCTACTTTGTTTCCATATGATTCCGAATTCGATCTGATTGTTTTAATAATGTCAATTGTTAGCCTCAATGTGTACTCCTATCGAATCACAGTCTTTAGCTTGCAAATTTACCGATAGTGGCCAATTATTATGGAACCGTAATACCGGAATTGTGGCTACGAAATTGCCCCGCTCGAGTCAAAGATTGGTTTCACAATATCTCATATTGTGAAATTAGGTCATGATAACTGTATGGTCTTGTGTTGTATATCAACTAATTATTAAAATAATATAACGGCGAGTTATAGCGGAATGATAAAAACGTGTATGATTGGAAAACAAACGTATTTCAATCTTGTTTTCAAGTAGATCTAAATATTAAAAATAAAATATAAAGACAGATCACAAAGTTTTATTTCTTAGCTATGCAGATGATGTTCTAAAATCCTGCTTTATTTATTAAGATAACTTAAATATGTCCGTCAAAACATCAACCTTCCCCAATTAATCGGCGCTACTATTCCTCAAAATGCACGAGACCTGTGAAATTTATAGAAGCCAGTTTGTTGCAAGGACGTTTTAAAATATGACCGAATTGACTTACTTTCGATTTCCGATTAAAAACAAGACACCTGCAATGCTTGTTTTGAAAGTAAAATTTCATCGGAAAAAAGAACTTACATGTGACAATGTAGTGTTATAATTGCTTTGTCAACAAAAAGGTTCATACATTTTGGTAATGTCTGAGCCTCAATGTAAGGAATTATAATGACTTTTCATGTGAGAAGAAACAAGCTGTTAGCTTTATTCAGTGTTAGTGTTATTCTTCTGTTGTTGTTCTATCATGAAGTTAGGAGGGAATATGTAATAGCCAGACTTGGTAAGAAAATGTACATGCCATTAATTCACCATAAATATTTATTAAGCTTAGCGTTCAACTGTAATTTGGGAACAAAATAAATGTATTCAGTCAATCAGTGGGGTAAATTTCAGGCAGGATGTTTATTTTTCGTTATTTGAAGTAGGTTTACATTGCTTTTTTGTAGGTTTTCACAGTTTAGTTTAGGTTTTTGAGCGGCGTTTTTTTAATTTGAAGTAGGTTTTCGCAGGTTTCCGCGGGTTTTTGGTGTTTAGTGATACCGCTCCCAGTCAACTTGTAAGTTGTAAATGATCAACTTGTACCCTAGTCATTTCGTACCCTGGTGAACTTGTACCCTAGTCAACTAAAACCCTAGTCAACTAGTAGCCTGGTCAACTCGTACTCTTTTCAACTTGTACCCCAGTCATCTCATACCTTAGTCAAATTGTAAATGATCAACTTGGACCCTGGTCAATTTGTACCCAGGTGAACTCGTACATTAGTCAACTCAAACCCTATTCAACTATTGGCCTCTCAACTTGTACTCTGGTCAACTTGTACCCTTAACAACTTATAAAGTCTTATACCTAGTCAACTTGTATCCTGGTTAACTATTACCCTGGTCAATTCGTACCCCAATCAACTTGTACCCTGGTCAAAATTGTAACCTGATCTATTTGTACAATAGTCAACCAGAAGCCAGGTTAACTTGAACCCTAATCAGATATTGAAGTATACTGGTTAGCGACCCATTTTCGCCCAGAAATTATTATACCAATTATTTGCCCACCCTAAAAACCGGGTTTCCTTCAACAACAAAATTAAAATAATTTTCGTAATATCATTTCATTTTAGCAAAGCACTAGTGAGAGAATTGCATGTTGAAATTAGCTCACAACCAATCCGTAACACACATGAACATTTCACAATGCTGACAATTGGCAGTTTACAATTTTCTTGATACTGAATCAAATATATATATTTTTACAAACTACTTTTTTTCTATTCCATGGATGATTTACTCCATTATAAAACATGTTATTTATCGTGTTTACATAATTTAACTTGTATAGAGAATTTCTGTTAGGCAAACTTAGAACAGTTTAAATATCAACCATTGAGGCCCGAACAGGGCTACTGCAGGATTTGTAGAAATATCATTTTGTTTTTACACTTTCAATATTTCAGTTACAACTAGTAAAACTGGAATGCGTTTTTTACCTATCCTGATTTGTTCATGATTCACTCACAGAACAATCTGCTGTGTAAGTAAAAACATTACTGAAATAATGACCCCTTTCCAGCACCTCAATCAAATAAGCGCGTTCGTGATGACGTCATCCCGCACGTTATCTTAAGTTTACAGTGAGTTATGCGTTGTTTGTTTACATGGATATAATTTTATGGAACTGATATGAAGTTCCACAATAATCAGCTCAAGTTTAGCAAAATAACAAGGCAAATTAACGGAATACTTGTTAACAGTATTTGTTTGTTGTTTTGACTGTTTTTCACTAGTGGACGAATAATTGGTACGAGCGAATAATAGGTCGCTAACCACAGTAACCAGTATGCATACATTATAGTACTGGGGGCTTTTTTCCTTATATATTTGAGGCCTATAAAAGGCTACTTTATAATCCTAAATATGTAACATTTTTAGCTCACCTGAGCACAACATGCTCATGGTGAGCTTTGAGGATCGCCTTTTGTACGTCGTGCGTAGTCAGTTGTGCGTCGTGTGTCAACATTTTCATTCAAAGAACATCTCCTCCTAAACCACTGGGCAGATTTTCACCAAACTTCACAGGAATGATCCTTGGGTGACCCTCTTTCAAAAATTTTCAAATTGTTCCGGTCCGCTGCATATGTAGGTCACAAGAGCTAAAAATAGATTTTAAAACTGAAAACTTACAAAATCTTCTCTGAAATCACAAGGCTTGGAGCTTTCATATTTGATATGTGACATCCTCTAGTGGTCCTCTACAAAGATTGTTCAAATGATGCCCCTGGGATCACAACTGGCCACGCCCGGGGGTCACATGATTTATATAGACTTGTATAGCAAAAATTACTTTAAAAATATTCTTCTCTGAAACCGCAAGGCCTAGAAGTTTCTTATTTGGTATGTAACATTGTATAGTGGTCCCCTACAAAGATTGTTCAAATGATGCCCCAGGGGTCAAAACTGGCTACACCCCGAGGGTCACATGGTTTATATAGACTTGAATAGCAAAATGACTTTAAAAATCTTCTCCTCTGAAACCGCCAGGCCCAAAGGTTTCATATTTGGTATGTAACATTGTATAGTGGTCCTCTACAAAGATTGTTCAAATGATGCCCCTGGGGTCAAAACTGGCCACACCCCGGGGGTCACATGGTTTATATAGACTTGAATAGCAAAATGACTTTAAAAATCGTCTCCTGAAACCGCAAGGCCCAGAGGTTTCATATTTGGTATGTAACATTGTTTAGTGGTCCTCGACAAAGATTGTTCAAATGATGCCCCTGTGGTCAAAACTGGTCACACCCTGGGGCTCACATGGTTTATATAGACTTAAATAGCAAAATGATTTTAAAAATCTTTTTCTCTGAAACTGCAAGGCCTAGAGGTTTCATATGTGGTATGGTGCATTGTATAGTGGTCCTCTACAAAGATTGTTCAAATGATGCCCCTGGGATACAAACTGGCCACACTCTGTGGTGCACAGTCATGGTTTATATAGACTTAAATAGCAAAATGACTTTAAAAATCGTCTCCTGAAACCGCAAGGCCCAGAGGTTTCATATTTGGTATGTAACATTGTATAGTGGTCCTCTACAAAGATTGTTCAAATGATGCCCCTGTGGTCAAAACTGGTCACACCCTGGGGCTCACATGGTTTATATAGACTTAAATAGCAAAATGATTTTAAAAATCTTTTTCTCTGAAACTGCAAGGCCTAGAGGTTTCATATGTGGTATGGTACATTGTATAGGGTCCTCTACAAAGATTGTTCAAATGATGCCCCTGGGATACAAACTGGCCACACTCTGTGGTGCACATGGTTTATATAGACTTAAATAGCAAAATGACTTTAAAAATCTTCTCTATAACCCCAAGGCCTAGAGGTTTCATATTTGGTATGTAACATTGTATAGTGGTCCTCTACAAAGATTGTTCAAATGATGCCCCTGGGGTCAAAACTGGCCACACCCCGTGGTGCACATGGTTTATATAGACTTAAAAAGCAAAATGACTTTAAAAATCTTCTTCTCTGAAACCGCAGGGCCTAGAGGCTTCATATTTGGTATGTAACATTGTATAGTGGTCCTCTACAAAGATTATTCAAATGATGCCCCTGGGGTCAAAACTGGCCACACCCCGGGGGTCACATGGTTTATATAGACTTGAATTGCAAAATGACTTTAAAGATCTTCTCCTCTGAAACCGCAAGGCCCAGAGGCTTCATATTTGGCATGTAAGATTGTATAGTGGTCCTCTACAAAGATTGTTCAAAGATGCCCCAGGGGTCAAAACTGGCCACACCCCGGGGGTCACATGGTTTATATAGACTTGAATAGCAAAATGACATTAAAAATCGTCTCCTCTGAAACCGCAAGGCCCAGAGGTTACATATTTGGTATTTAACATTGTTTAGTGGTCCTCTACAAAGATTGTTCAAATGATGCCCCTGGGGTCAAAACTGGCCACACCCTGGGGTTCACATGGTTTATATAGATTTAAATAGCAAAATGACTTTTAAGTTTAAAAATATTCTCCTCTGAAACCGCAAGTCCCAGAGGTTTCATATTTGGTATTTAACATTGTATAGTGGTCCTCTACAAAGATTGTTCAAGTGATGCCCCTGGGGTCAAAACTGGTCACAACCCGGGGGTCACATGGTTTATATAGACTTAAATAGCAAAATGACTTTAAAAATTTTCTCCTCTGAAAGTTCAAGGCCTAGAGGTTTCATATTTGGTATGTAACATTGTTTAGTGGTCCTCTATAAAGATTGTTCAAATGATGCCCCTGGGGTCAAAGCTGGGCACACCCTGGGGCTCACATGGTTTATATAGACGTAAATGGCAAAATTATTTAAAAATTCTTCTATGAAACCACAAGGCCCAGAGGTTTCATATTTGGTTAAATCATTATATCGAGACCTCGATTGGGATTGCATATGGGATGGGTGGGGTCAAGGTCACTGTTACTAAAAATAGAACAACGGTTTCCGGTTAATAACTTTAGAACGCATTGAGATATTGTAATGAAACATAATACATAGATACCTTATATTGACACCTCACATGGGATTGCATATGGGCTTGGAGGGGTCAAGGTCACTGTTACTAAAAATAAAAAAAAGGTTTCCGCTCAATATCTTGAGAACGCATTGAGATATTTTAATGAAACTTTATTCATAAATACCATATATTGAGACCTCGATTGGGATTGCATATAGGGTGGGTGGGGTCAAGGTCAAGGTCACCGTTATTAAATATAGAAAAATGGCTTTCGCTTAATATTTTGAGAATGCATTGCACTATTTTAATGAAAATTTATACATAAGTACCTTATATCGAGACATTGCTTGGGATTGCATATGGGGTGGGTGGGGTCAAAGTCACCGTTACTGAAAATAGACTAACGGTTTCCGCTCAATAACTTGAGAGAGCATTGCAATATTTTAATGAAGCTTAATACACATATCTTATATCGAGACCTCACTTGGGTTTGCTTTTGCGGCGGGTGGGGTCAAGGTCACTGTTATTAAAAGTAGAAAAATGGTTTACGCTCAATAACTTAAGAACGCATTGAGATATTTTAATGAAACTTCATGCGTAGATACCTTATATCGAGATCTTGCTTTACGTATGTGGTGGGTGGGGTAACGGTCAAGGTCACTGTTACTAAAAATAGAAAAACTGTTTTTGCTCAATAACTTGAAAACCTATTGCGATATTTTAATGAAACTTCATTCATAGATATCAGGTGAGCAACCTAGGGCCATCGTGGCCCTTTTGTTTACAAGTTTGGCAATAAAACTTCAGAAATCAGATGGATATCCAAATTTAACGGTTCACTATTAAATAGTATATTCATACCAGATTCATTGAATATTTAATTATGTGCAAACAAAATAGAGATAATATTGAAATAATACAAATACCATCAGATATTTGTGAATACAATGTTGGCTTTAGTGTTTTTGGTCACAAATGAACTAAAACAATGCGTTATTTTTTTTCACAAGTTATCCGTTTCATAGAGTTATATTTCCCAAAATGAAATGGCATAGGCCTGTTAACAATTGTTAGAGAAAAAGCCCTGTTACTATATACATGGCTGAGAGTGTGATATTAAATATTATTATACCTCACGCTTTTGTTTTCCTTCTTTGTTCATATAAAAACGTAGCAGTCAATAATTGTAAATATCACACTGCAATATCACCCGCTATGACAGGGATACAGATTAACGGGCGCCCAGTCGCTCAATGCGACTAAAAACATCGGGGGGCTACTGCAATTTTCAAGTGATTCGCCTAGTGGCAATCGAAAAATGCTGTATCTGCCAAAAAAAATCCTCAACTTTCATAATAATAATCCAGTTTGGGCCGGTTTTTCGCGTCAGTATCGCTACTGTTATTGACACCTGTGTTGTCGACAAACAATGACTCAACTCTTTCAACATTAAAGTGTACTAGTTTCATCAGCTTATATCGCACGTGCCACCTTTGAATGCTGTAATTAGCACCCAAATTACTTTTAAGCCAAGGGTCGTAAAAAAAAAGTGCTACACGCCGTCCACGCGGAGGGTGTAAACAGTTTAACCTATCTGAACGACAATAACGTTATCGATACGACGTAAAGTTCTGCTTTTGCGGTTTAGAGAAACTGTTAATGATGTCAACACAACTGAGCAACAATATGCGATATAAGTGCAACTGCACGTCGTTCGTGTTACAGATACCTAACTTTGTTTGCACTACGAAACCTTTATACAAAAGTAAAGATTTCACAGTTTTTTGCGCTACAAAGTTTTTATATCGTGGTCAGTACACCCACACTTTCCATGCGGATGACGTGACGTTGTGAATGTCAGCATGATTTTCGCGTGCTTTTCTAGCAAAAAAACACGGGTTTAACATTTACATATGCATACTAAATGCAAATGGAATTTGTGTGTATGTCTTGCGAACAGTAAAATTCGAAAAGACGTTTCGGATTTCTATTTTATTATACACGTTGTCATACCATAGTTTGATATTAATTACACACAACTGGATAATGTTTTTATATTTAGTTTAACTATTTTTATGTGTGGATTTAACACATTATTTATGTCAGAGCTCCAGATAAGACGCGTATCCGCGTATTTACGCATTGAAAATAAAGAAAAACACATTGAAAATCTGCCCAGCGCGTAACGTTACGCATTGCAAATCTCGGTACGTATTTGTATTCGATTAAACTGCGTAACCGGTTCAGCTAATGGTTCAAGTTAGCCTTTGAGTCAATTAAGAGTGAATCAAACGAATCTTTCTACTCAAAATGGCTTCGCATTGTGTATGTGGGTCGAAAACGGAACGTTTTAAGCTCATTCAGCCAGTTCCAGTAAGCAATATCTTGAAAAATGTTAATCAGAATGAGTCTTATAATGCTTCTCCTATTTAAAAGGTGATAAGTCGCGATGTTATTGTCACAGCAGTTCAAAAATCGAACAGGAAACACAAGCATCATGTGAGTGCAAAATTGTCTGAAAAATTGCTGTAATCCTGAAAAGAAATTATCATTGGCTAATTGTAAAGCAGAAAGGACCAGAAATCAGCTTTCGTTGTAGGATTTGCACTTTAAAAAAAGGACCAAGTATCTGGGCAAATGACTGCTACTACTTTCTAAGAAAATGTTATGTTTTGATAGACCTACAGATTATTGTCTACATTCAATTTATTCCATTTGCCAATACTAATGTGTTCATATATAACAAGCACATAAAATGCTCTTTTGATCTTGTATAAAAATGAAAATACCCTTTAAATTCTCAAATACCCTTTAAAGCTGACAGACTGGGGGTTAAATACCCTTTAACCCAAAACTCAGGGGGTAAAATACCCTTTAGGCTAAAACCTTATCTGGAGCTCTGGTATGTTCAGATATGAAAAGGGCGAGTAACTGACGTTTACTTTTTGAGGTCGCCAAACTTCAATTGTTTATAAATTATAGAATGATATATGAATAGCCTGTCATCTCGCAAGTTATATATCACGATCGGTCTATATCGCGATCGTGATCCACGGACTACGCGAATCGCGATATAACGGAGCTGAAGTGTATTATTTTATTTAACGGATAATTATGTGTTGGGCTACCACATTTTCAGCTGGGCTCCTAGATTTAAAAAGTAAGGGGCCCAGGCGGCGCGTAAGAACACAAAGGTTAGTCTGTATCCCTGTATGACGTCGTAGCTGTAGACAGGTTGATCGGAGCTAAAAGGCGCTTAGGCGTAAAAAAAAAATATGTTTGTTTGAGGTAACCCGACCTACCCTAAAAAAATGCCCGGACCCTAGAACATTTTATTGGGTTTGTTAGGTTGATTTTTGGTTTATTTACCTTTTTCAATTATTAAATGTGTTTTTGGATAAATAAGTGTTTTGTTTTGATAGTATCCACTTATAAACAATGTTTAAGGATATTACTGATACGTTTTGAATATTTATTCAGTTTTAGAATCTTCAAGTTGACCATTTACCAAAAAAAAAATTTAAAAAAATCAAAAAAATCCGACCTACCTACCCTATTTTTTTTTGGCATGTAAACCAGCTTTACCTTGGGCAACAGTATTTCCTCGGGTTGACAAAATGCACTATCGCCCTCAAAGAATGCAATATTTGATATAATATCAAACCGAAAAATGTTATATCAACCGAGGCAGTAGCCGATTATTTTATATCATCCTCAGCCATGTGTGATTTATTTTGATATACCGAACAAACTGCATTGTTCAACAGTGGTACACAGTTTTATTGAGTAAAGTAAACGCGTGCAGTCTAATGACTTCTTTTTGTTTATTTTTGTGTTATGTGTTCCGTTATTCGTATGAAAATTACAGTTTCAGCTATAGGGCCTACTGAAACTCCGTTCTGAACAATTAATTTACGTAACTAATTATTTTGCTTAATTTTCTATTGGTGCAATGACGATGCCGATTTCAAAATTCGACATTTTAATGACAACACGTAATCTTTTTTTTTTTATCAGGGTGATATGAAAAAATGTCACCCTGTGACATTGCTTTTGGCCAATGGACAAATTACTTTGAGCAGTCACTTTAGGCATAATGATATGATTTATCATTCATTTGCTTCTAATACTTTTAAACAAGCATAACATCCAATTTGGGGGAAAGGGCATGATTTTAATGAATGTTTGCTTTGGAAGGCACAATCAAATGAGGAAATAAGTTCTGACAAAACATTGGTTCAAATTATTTCCTTTATAATTGATGGATCACTGTTGGTTTAATAAAAACACCTACTTTGAGCGATATCAAACACTGTTTACATAATATTAATCAGTTTATGTTTTTGCAATATGTATCAGACAAACAATAAAATTCTGACCTTCTGATGGGTGAAATTATTGTTTGGCCAATTTTGGGATGTAATTAGACCCCATTCCCCCATTTCTGGAGTGTTTCTGTATATTTTTACATATATATACCTCCCATCATTGTAATTTTGTGTTCTTTATTTAAGAGTCGCGGCTTGCTGTCCTAGAACCAAGGAAACCAGGAAGATACGTCTTAGAAAAGCTGAACAAACAGGTACAAGTCCAAAACATTATTTGTGGCGCGTCGTGGGAAAACCGGTCTTAATGCATGTGCGTAAAGTGTCATCCCAGATTAGCCTTACAGTCCGCACAGGCTAATCCGGGACGGCACTTTCCGCTTTTATGGTATTTTCTGTTTCAAGGAAGTCTCTTCTAAACATAAATCCACTCTAGGTGGAAAGTGCCGTCCCGGATTAGCCTGTGCAGACTGCACAGGCTAATCCGGGACAACACTGCGCACATGCATTAAGACCGGTTTTCTAACGACGCGCCACATTTCAACAAAACCCACAAATTGATGTTTTAAAACTGTTTGTGTTATACTATAGTGTTTGAATGAAGCAATGTTTGTTCAACAGCAATTCTTTTTACTGCCTCATTGCATTTCTGTTGATAGGATAATAAGTATTAAATTACTCATTATTGAAATAAAGATGGTGTATTTATTGTTGTTGTGTTTTTTTTTCAGCCAGAAAAATACATGTCAAGGAGTTAGAAAAACTTTTATTTGACATTATCTTTAAGCCAGTATATTCCAACAAGACACGTGCAGTGTTTTCTATAGACAAAGAACAAAATTATCGTTGTTAAACTACCCAATAAACAACGTAAAGAGAAATCCAGATTCTGAGCTAGTAAAAAGTAGTTCAATTTACAATTGCAAAATATGTCAAATTATGTTAGAATCGAAATAATTGTTCGCATTATTGTTGTGTATTTGCCAATAAACAAATCTTTGTCGTTCTGATGTGTGGCTATTAAACTACGCTCTCGTGGTTTAATTCCTATGCATCAGAACTCCAAATTGTTGTTAATTGGCCAATAAACAAGGATAAATCGAAAAATATTTCTTAAATATACCAGGAAACCAATTACATTTAATTGTACAGTCTGTTTAAGCTAGTAAAATAGGACTGACATTTTTGAACTTTTGTCGGAATTCTCTTTCAGCCAATAAACTTCATTGACTTTGATGACGACACAATACTCATCTACAACCGAGTGCCAAAGACAGGCAGTACCTCATTCGCGGGTATCGCATACGAGCTTTGCTATAAGAACAAATACCACGTTTTGCACGTGAACACGACCAAGAACGCGCACACGCTGTCTGTGCGGGATCAGGTTTGTTGCTTTAATCTGTATTTTATCGCAAACATTTACACTACACCTCAAGCGAAACTAATATATTTCAACTTCACAGGTGAAGAACCTTAAATGTGTAGGTGATCATAAAGGAAGGAATTTGGGCTGCAACCAATTTTGGCAGATTTATGGCCCTTTGTCATTTTTTCCACAATAGAATATATACTTCCCGCTATTATGTGGACGCAATTCCTCTTGAACTGCTTGTGAGATTTTGCTCAGACTTTTACAGCTGAAGGACCTTAATGTAATGGTGGTTGTAAATGAAGGAATTTTGGCTGCGACCAATCTGGGCATAATTATGGCCCTTTGGCCTTTTTTCCACTAAGAATATATAGAAAAATTAATTTGTGAAGGCAAAAATTAGTGTTCACGCCAATTGTCTGTGTCCAAACATGCGTCGTGGTGGCATCCGTGTCTGTGACACATCTAGTTCATTATGGTATAACTATGCTAGTGCGAAAAATGAATTCAGTAACTGAAATTTTTTAATTTTGTAAAAAAAAAATCCTGTAATTTTCAAATATTTTACCCAGAAAATATGAAAATATGTATTATTTTCAAATAATTTCATTAATTATTGTTTCCATAGGCTATTTTGGGTTCTGGTAGCATTAACATCAAGAGTTAAGTGGTTTTTGTGCATGTGTTCACTTATATTATCTTATTGTACATTCAGATGAACTTTATTCACAACATCAGTGAGTGGAGGGACAAGAGACCCGCACTGTACCATGGGCACTTCTATTTCATGGATTTCCAAAAGTAAGTCTGGTTGTTGCTCAACATGAATTGGAAGTGTACGTATATTGTCCTGCTCTGTGTAGTGTATTGTTATTATTATTATTTATTTAATTTTATAGCCATTTTGACTGAAGTGATTAAGTTTACATTATTCATGCACGCAAAGATTCATTTTTGTGTAAATGTTGCACTTACTGAAAAATCGTTGCGGGGCATATGTCACCTGATAGTGACAGCACTTGTTGTTATTATAAGCATCGTCATCATCATCATCATTATTTTGTATAGAGCTAACCGTCTGTTGCTAACATTCTATAGTTTGCTATTTAATTCATTTTTTTCAGTGCATTTTAGGTGGTTATTATGCTGAACGGATTTTAAATACACACTATTTAAATGAATAGAGTAGAATTTCCCACACATATCTAGAATGAAAATTATTCTTCTTTGAACTCTAATACATACGGAATATTACGCTAGTCAGTTGTTCCAAGAGTATGTATTTGTCGAGTGGCTTGTGTGATGACGTATCACACGAGAGGCGGAGCCTCGAGTGTGATACGAAATAACGCAAGCCACGAGACTAATACATACTCTTGGAACAATTGACTAGCGTAATATTCCTTTTATTATATACCACGATAAACTTCAAATGTTCATTTACCTTATTGTATTTGTTTAAAAACTACAATGATGACTAATCATTGTAGGTATAAATTACATTTGTTTACATAACTCGATGATGACGTCATTAAAAAAGTAGTCCGGCTAGTATGGTAATACGGGATCGGAAAAATAGCGAGTAGCATAATACGGGATTTTGTTTCTGACGACATGTATTTCACCGATTGATACAGCATGTATTTTGTTAAGATTTAAACAGGTATATAATAAAAACTAGTACCATCTATTGAACGAAATTAACGTTCTGGATTGTGTTGTAATGATAGAGACCTTGACGATGAATATCATTTTGTATGTTTTATGTCATTTTTATATTGAACTATGAAAGAAATATATAAGTCAAATATTTTAATATCCATATGAATGTTAAACCACCTGTAAATAAGTTCCACAAATTATTGACTTCATGTGACAAATCTGTTACTAAATATTTATGTCAATACATCAAACAGACTTCTGTTATACAGTCTTCGAAATTAGCACTTGCTCGCTTTCCCATGGCAAGTAAAAATATTGTCGGGCACAGAAGAAATTCTAAGTAGGTCGCCCGCCTGGCTAGTAAAATAGTGTGGAAAAAAAACAGTTATTTACAAAAAACATCTGTTTAGTAACTAAACAAAACATAAACATGATCAGAAATCTTTCATTTGCAAACAAAAATGAAGCCGCAAATTCTCAAAATATAACAAAAATTTGATTTGTTTACACTCTTACTACGCGCACCTGCTCGAGATGCGTTATTGGAATGCTTTTGGACTGATGCGTTATAATTAGGGATGGGACCGAATACTGAAATCAATATTCGAATATTCGTCTTAAGTATTCAAATATTCGAATATTCGTTATGTAAATACTACTTTATACGGCACTCTGTCCGAATATTTACCTATCGGAAATATGTATACTACGTGTACGTAGTTGTTTCAGTGGTAAATGAGCGATATAACTTAGAGAGTGTTAGGCAAATATAAAGAAATGTAAGATATTGTTAAATGTATTGTTAATTAATTTGTTAATCGTTCCGTACACAAATGTCTCATTACATAGATTACACGTTGCCTGGGTTTTGTCTAATGCGTAAAGTACTTCCAAGCACATGATGGTGGCATTGTTTATTAATCAAGACTCTTGTATAATATACGGTGTTTATATAATGGAGAATAATTTACAAGTGACGTATATTAAGATTGACCAGATCATGCTAATTTTGTTAAAGAAATTGATTGGCTGATAATGTTTTGATTGGTTTACTTTAAAGAAAGGAATTGTAATTTACTGTAAACAAGTTAACCGTATAGATGTCACTTAAGGACAATAAACAACAATGTACGCCTTGTGCAAACTGTGAAACCGTTATCACAACATGGCCCAGTTTTGTTATTTGTGGATACAATGTGTCATATTCGTGCCTCCTACACACCGTTAATTAGCAGCCCTTGTAAAGACGTGGCCCCCCTGCCAATTATCAATGTCGTTAATTGGACATGTTTGGCATGTGTTGTAAAAACGTTACACTGCTAGGCAGGAAAACGACTGGAATTCATGTTAACTTTGCAATCAAATTGGTAAAAAACTTGATTTTTTAAAGAAATTTTGTTCTTAAAATAAATTTGAAAATCGAATATTCGTATTCGTTTTCTTATATTCAAATATTATCCGATATTCGAATATTCAGTCCCATCCCTAGTTATAATCGATTATGTTAAGGTTACGGCCATTCATAAACGTTGTCTTGATCACTATATAATGATTTCACAGTGACCAGATCTGTATCGTATTTAACCTCTGCGTTAATTTAATCGAGTACCTCATTTTAGCTTCCACATTTTCGTCAATGTCTACAAATTTCAATGCATTTTTTTATTTAAAAAAGTTTGGGCTTGTAAAAAATGTTTTGGGCAAGTAAAAAATCTAATATTACTGGCCCGAATGGCAATTATTTTTCGAAAGTTAATTTCAAAGACTGGTTATATGAAGTTCAATCTTCAAAAACATTTATAAGGATAAATAATTAGATTTCCTAAAAACCTATGTAGAATACTATTTCGTTGTTATATACATATAGATTGCTTTATGTTGTAAAATCGAATGTTGTTATGCCTAGTTGAGTGACAGAAAAATGTTGATGTATGAAGAAGATGTACTGACGTGTAAGTCTGAATAAACTGTCTGTCTTGTCCTGTCCTGTCTTGCCCTGTCCTGTCTGTCTGTTTTTCTTGCCCTGTTCTGTCTTGTCTTGTCCTGTCTGTCTTTCCCTGTCTTGTCTTTCCCTGTTCTGTCCGTTCTGTCGGTCTGTCTTCTTGCCCTGTCCTGTCTCTCTGTCTGTCTTGCCCTATCTTGTCTTGTCCTGTCCTACCCTGTCTGTCATGTCTTGTCCTGTCATTCTTGCCCTGTTCTGTCAAAATTTCTGACCAGGCGTCACAAAATCTGGGTCTGGCAATGTTTCATTCAATTAGACAATAAACATCAACAGGTCGCAGTTGTGTAATGAATATAGGGTCTGTCTTGCCATCATGAGGACGAGAATTTGATTCCTAGTCGGGAAGCGCTCAAAGGATGTTTCACAAGAGACACCAAAGTACTGGTTCTTCCCAGGAAATGGACTCAAAAGTGTCTCAATAAGCCTATGGCTTTCAGTGTTCATTCTGGGCTGCGCCTTTGCGGGATTCCCGCCAAAAAAATAAATGGGCGCAACAAAAATACTGTCAGTGGGCCATTTGGGCGCATCGAAAATTCCATTCGCAGGCGATTTTTTGTTCGCATGAAAATAATTGAAAATCGTATTGCGAATTGTAAACATCGCATAGCCGGATTGTTAGTGGACATTAACCACTGCTAGGCTACCGCGCGCACTGTTTTATATCTAGTGATTTTATTGGCCGATAAAGGTCACGCGCCATTGACCTCACTCACATCATCACAAATTGCTAACAGTGCTGTCTGAAATTTACATGCGGTTTAAGTTTTAATAAGAAAAAAAAAGATATCGAAGCAAAAAGCAGATAAAGAGAGAGCATTCAGGAATTTTTTTTTTTTAATTTTCCACCAAAATTCCTAGGCAAAATGAGAACACTGTGGAAAATGAGAGCGAGAAAACATCAGTTGATCTGGCCGTAAAATGGTAAACAATTTGCTTCTTGGCCCAGCATATGCGCCTTTTTGCGGAACACAATTTAGGAATTTCTCTTCCTCAAATCTCTAGTCTAATTTATTCTCAATGACACAAGATCAAGAATAAATGCATTTTCATGTAAAACATTATTAAACATGAATATTTTTCTGATTCCTAACATTTAACCAGAACATGTGATGCATTTAAATTAACTCACTTGTTCCAATCAATCTTCATAGTAATAACTGGCAGATGGTTTTTCTCTGCAGCAAGGTAAACAGTAGGCCAGTTTAAAGGACCTGTAACAGATTGAAAATATTTGAGGCGCATCGTGGGAAAACCGGTCTTAATGCTTGTGCATAAAGTGTCGTCCCGGATTAGCCTGTGCAGTCTTCACAGGCTAATCCGGGACGGCACTTTCCGCGTTTATGGTATTTTCTGTTTCAAGGAAGTCTCTTCTAAACATAAATCCAGTGTAGGCAGAAAGTGCCGTCCCAGATTAGCCTGTGCGGACTGCACAAGCTAATCCGGGACGACACTTTATGCACATGCATTAAGACCGGTTTTCCCATGATGCACCTCATTTATGTTTTTATAACAGATGACAAAAAGAAAAGAACAGTCTGTAGTTAAGATGTTATTATACATAATTATATATATATGTATGTATATCAAGCGGAATTTGGCCATACAAAAAAAAAAAAAAAGAAAGATCATGTATTTGCCAATGCAAGATGCCATATTTTTCTTAGACCATATTCACCGAGGTATTATTAGACTTAAGATTCATGCAAAAATAAAGAATACGCTTGAAATCTAAGAACGCTGTTAATTTTAAATCTTACTTGTTATTCACCAAAGCAAATTTAAGCGTTCTTTATTTAGAATGATTTATAAATGATTTAATTATACATTGGTACTCTGCATAGTTGCAAACGTTCAAGTATCTTTTCTTGAGTCTAAGTCAATTCTTAAGCCTTGAATATGGGCCCATGAGTCATTTGCATGTGCAGCAAAATTCAGACTACCAGAGCTGTTGATTAAATCTCTTTGCCATTGGAAAAAGTTCACGATGTATAAGATACAGTTAATTATGGTAATAGGTTTTTGTCTCCATGCTTCAATAGAATTCCTGCATTGCATATGGTCTGTGACAATTTCTGGTGGTATGTAACCATAGATGAATCTTTGGATCTTTTCCCCGGTGGGTAATTCTGTATTCAGACTGGTGTCTGGGAGTGTTTCGCGGAGGGAAATTGCCAGCTTCGAAATGTCACTCGGGTTGTAAATCATGAGCAGAAGTCATTGCAAATTGTAATGTTTAGAAAAACACCCACATTATATTGTCTGTTCTGGTAGTGCGGCTAATAAACAGGCCATGTTTTTTTGTAGAGATGTTATTAATGTAACATAAGAGCAACAATTAGATAATTGAAATGTCATATGTTACGAGTAAACACGTTTTTGCACAGATTTATCGGTATGTTTTTGAAAAATATTTGATCAACTTTTTTAGCTCAACTTTTCGAAGAAAAGGCAAGCTATTCTACTCGCCCAGGCCTCGGCTTCCGCGCTAAATAAAAGTTTTTCGGTAAGCTAGTTTCTCAAAAATGGCTTAAGGGATTTCATTGACACTTAAGACATTTATTCCCTATATTAAAATGAACCTATAGGCCAAGTTTGGTAACTCTAGTTTGAAATTTGTCAAAATTATGGGCCTTTTTACACTTAGAAATTTTATATACATGTATAAGCTATTTGGATAGGTTAAAGTTTTTCAGTAAGCTAGTTTCTCCGGAAACTCAATTTATAGATACCGTATAGTGAGACATTGCAAAAGATTGCATATGGGGTGAGTGGGGTCAAGGTCAAGATAACTGTTTTGAAAATTAGAAAAATGCTGTCCACTCAGTAACTGGAGAACAAAATTAACTTTGTTTAATTTGGCCCTACTATCCAAACTTTTGGTTTTAGAACAAATTCCAGTAACTCGACCCAAGTACAAGGAATGTCTAGTGCGCTGTACTCCGACAGCTCTTGTTAATACATAAAGCTGGGACACATTAACCTGTCACTGACCTTTATATAGGTTCAAGCCTTTTTCTATAAGCCTCCGGGGTCAGAATATCTGGCCCATTCCCAGTGCAAAATAGGGTTGTTTTTTCCCAATTGAACAAATAATTTCCCCTCCACTACAAAATTTAGTTTGACATTTATAACAGTCTTGAAGAAAATTACATCAAGAAATATTTTAAGAATAAAAACATTAAAAATCCCAATGAAATTTGTACATAAATTGAAATTTAATCAAACGATCAATGGAAATTGATACTGACAACAAGATTTATTTGTGCATTCCTTTTCCCAATTTGCCACATTTTACGTTGAGAAATTCCCAATTTCAAAACAGGTACTTTTTCCCAAAAAGGTCAGAAAAAGGCCTGAGATTGGCACTAAGGAAATAAAAGTAGTAGCCAAATATCTGCATAACATGTAGTCAGGCATACTATAAGCTTCTATATGTATATATATTTACATATTATAGATACTTATCAATATGTGTTTTTATGTGAGTTCTGTGTGTGCGCTTGTGTCTGACTCGCAAAGGTTGAACAACAACATAATTATTGTCATTAATTTATCCTGATAGGTCACATATTATATAAAAAAGATGTTAATTGGCTATCATTGTTTTCACCTGAAATTAAAAGCATCATTTAAAACCTTCAACATGTACATTATAAATATTTGTTTATAGGTATGTTATACCATATCAAAGATAACATTTTAACATGTAGCCCGATATACTGGTTAATTAAACAGCACATAACAGCGCAAATATACTAACAACAGAAGATGCCTAAATATTACATTCAAGTAACAACGGCCAATTGTTTAATATGTTTAACGTCGTTTGGTAAATAGATATATGTTATTGGTTAATGGAAAACCCTGTAAGTATAATTATTTTGTTCTATTTAAAAAAAAAATCTCTCTGTGTAACATTTCTTTAAAATGAATAAAATCTTTGGAATATGAACGATAAGGTAAAATGAATAAAACGAGACATCAAATTAAATACTGTACCCCATCATCACACTTTTGCTTCTTATTAGGTTGAAGCAAGCTAATCAATGACTGTTGACGAGAATTAGACTCAATTTTACGTTTATTTGAACTTTTTACTGACATTTTGAGTGATCAGCATTGAATGCTGACATGGAGAAAATAATTTCGGGAACCACATACTGCAAAACCATTAATAATCGTGGGGCACTAATTTTTTAGGATTACGAGGATGGAACGAAACAAGAATGTAAGTTTCCAATGAATAATTATTTGGCTATCTATTTTTTCGGCCGATTATGCGCTCTAAGATTTACTTTTGTTGTATGTATACCTATATGTAAGACAATGTAAATATAATGTTTATAGTAGTTACATGAAGAATAAGAGTTTGTTTATGATAAATACATTATATCATAAATGCATTTATATCATAAATGAATCAGTTTTAATATCCAGTTTATGTTTTGTGTGACAAGTAGCCCCTATCTAATCTGCATACACTCCAAACGAGGCTCCGGTGTTATATACTGTGTACCTTATTTGAAACTTGACATATCCGATTTATCTGCCTATGCAGTAACGCTTTATATGCATTGCTATCTTCTTTCAGATAGACTAGTAAAGATCTATGTGCATAGTAAACACTCTCCATGCAAAAACCGTGAACCACGTTTTACGACTTCGGTTTTTGTCAGACGACGGGCCCATTGTTTAATTCACACATTTGTAGTCGGACCCTACCTCCCAAAGTGACGTGCTGTGTTTATTTCATAACAAGGGTCTATTGCTTAATTGACAGGTCGATAATGGGGCCCACTTACCGCGGTGACGCTCTGTTTATGACTGTAAGGTGTTACAAACAGAAAACAGCTATAATATTGATGCATTTCCAGATGGGTTCTTTTTATTAATAAAATTGAAAATCCACATATTTAAGTGCCCACGAAATTGTTATTAAAAAAAAAAAGACACGAACATTCATGCTGAAGAATACGAAATGGTTTTGCAGTAATCTATATTGATATTGATGCAATATGTTTGTTTTTTTTACAACTTACTCGTCATAGGTAATTAATTGCTGACCGATTGCAATTAACTTCTCGTGATTATCAATTAACTATAGAAAATAACAGTGTGATCACGCTACCCGAAAATGTCTTTTGTTTACCTGTTTTATAATACGTAAATGTAACAACTGTGATTTATTCTAATAGCAAACTGTAAAAATCTGCTACAGGCGGTTACTTGAAGACCGACGTCAATCAAAATATTCTTTGCCTATCGCCATGTAACTCCACCTGTAACCCCGCCTTCGTTATTAATCTACATTTTGTAATCATATAAAAGTTTGGTTTTGACTATATAAAAAAATCTGTTTCTTGAAAATTCCTGAATTTTCGATATTTATTCGATCATTCTATTCTTAACAAACTGCAAAATGAAAACGGGGTCATCGTGATTGTTTTCGAGAAAAAATATGTAGTTACATGTGCGTATTGGACAATTTTCTGTACAAAACAGGATGGAATTACAGTCATAATTTATAACCATACACTTATAAAAGTAAATAGATATATATTATATATAATTATTTTAGCAGCAGCAGTTGATTATGACTATGTACAAAACATTACTACAGCCAAAACACTTTCACAATAATCGCAAGCATGTGCACAGCTATATGCGAGTCCAATGTTCAGTCAGCAGCGTGTTCCTACTTTCGTTTTCAGTGTATTATCAAACTTTCGCAAATAAAATCGAGTCACAAGACACTCCTACTATGATCATGGCAATTATTGTGAATATAGTTGATTCTAGTCGGTAATCACAGTGTACACAATATTTAATAAATATTATTATCTTTCAAAACACTTCCCATTATGAAGATTTAAATAAACTCCACTGATGCGCAAAAATATGCGCAGAAAAAAACTACCGAAATGGTCTTTAAGTATAAATATTTATAAACTTATGGAGTAAAACGCATTTTTTGATAATCGCCAGTTACTTGTAAAATTTTGATTTTGATTGCCAGCTTTCAGTTTCAATCCCCATTGCGATTTTGGCGAACGGAAACCCTAACATAGTTTTATGCATGAATAACACAAATACGTTATGGCGAATATTATATTAGTTTCCGTAATAGAATACAGTTAATTCTAGCATGATACTCGCTAATTTTGTTATAGACCAAGAACAAAATTATCATTGTTATTTTACCAAATAAACAGCACAAAAAGAAGTCCCGATCCTGAAAAGTAGTTCCAATTACAGTTGCAAAAAAATATGTCAAATCATGATAGAATCGAAATAATTTTTGCGTTATCGTTGTTTATCGGCCAAAAAACAACTTTTTGTAGTTCTGATGCATGGCTATTAAACGACTTTGGCTAATGCTCTCGTGGTTTAATTCCTATGCATCAGAACACCAAAGTAGTGTTTATTGGCTGATAAACAACAATAAATCAAAAATAATTTCTTAAATCGATGTAAGCATATTCTACTGAAAATACAGTTATGGCATTAATAAGCATGTGAATCACATGCACAAACAGCTGCGGGTATTAATGTAGGGAATAATTCAGGCGCGTAATTAGCCAATAAGGTTTATCAGTGTCAGGTTAATGTGTCCGAGCTATATAATTTTATGGAGTTTAAACATGTCTAAACAGAGAATTGTTTGATCTGAGCACAAAGTGCTCGGTGAGCTATTGGTATAGGGGACCTCTCCGGGGTCATCCGTATGCTGGTAACAATTTGGCCCGTTATCGCAATAAAACTATATTTTTTATTCAATCTTGACCTTACTTGCACAGTTTGTGTATAACCATAAAATCTCGGTTGGTATTGATAGTGGGCCAAATTGGACCAGAAACTTTAGTGTTATGGCCCCTTGTTTGTGGGAAAAATGCAAAAATTGCCTATTTCGTTCATAGAGACTTCATTTTTCTACCAATCTTGACCAAACTTCCACGGTTTATGTATTATCAAAAGATCACAGAAGAAGTCGACATTGGGCCAGATTGGGCCACAAATACTAGAGTTATGCCCCCTTTTTTGTTGAAAAAATAGGCAAAAATTGCCATTTTACCGTGATTACAGCCCTTTTTTTGGCTTTTAGGGGAAGGGTCCTTTCAAGAGGGGAAAATATGTCTAATAGGGGAATTTTACAGATTATTAAATTATCAACAATAGCACACTCTATTAAGAAGTATTAGTCTACAAATCATAATATATGTTTGTAGTACATTTCAATTTTGTTGTAAAGGCAATGTCCCTGGTACAAGACTTGAACATGTTCATAATACTTTCAAATTATCTCTTCGATAGATCTGTTTCACAACAGCGCATTCGTATCAGGGCCTCAAGCTTGACTTGCCCCAGGGTACTTCTTGATGGTGTACAGATAGAGTTCATCAGGCTGAACAGCCTCTCTACACATGCAGCTGAAGTGGGCAAAATCCCACTAAGGTTGACTAGAAACGCCATGGCAGGAAAGGACCTAACCATCACTTCATCATGCCTGAAGATGGCAGCCACATCCTCAACACCGCAGAAAAATGTAGCCAGCTAAACTTGCACTCGTACTTAGCGGATGTAAGAAGACGAGCGTCTGGAACCATATGTAGTGGTTGGGATGAATCGCTATCACTATCTGAGTCACAAATCGATTTCTTTTTGTTTTCAAATGGTACATCTAATGGTTGCAGACACTCACGTGAAGCCTGAAGGTTCCTGCGGCTGGTCTGACGACGAACTCTCGGAAGTCGAACACGATGGCTCAGAAATTGCTTCTTTATCACCGTATTTCGGTTTCTTTGATATTTTATCTAAAGAATCTTGTTTAAACAACAAATCAATGCGTTTACAGCCTTAGCTGTGTCTTTATTCAGTTTTTTTACGTAACATCGGCTGTTGTGTGACATGTTGAAAATCGAAAGCGGTTGTTAGAATCTGGTCTTGTTCCCATCGTGATATTTCTTATTGTATTCTAGATTTAGCGAGAACGGAAACAAAATCGGGACTGCCCGGTATTCTTTTCAGTACGCAGTCATTGCTAGTGATTTTTTAAATATTGATTTTTTCATATCTGGCAGGGGAATTTTAGGATTAAATTAGGGAAAAATGTATACTTTTTCACTAGGGGAATTGGGTCGAATTTCGGCCCCAAAAATGGCATTTAAAAAGGCCTGGATTAAGACTTCATTTTTCTTCCAATCTTGACCAAACTTCCACAGTTTGCCTGTGACCAAAAGATTTCAGCAGGAGCCAAAAATGGGTAAGGTTAGACTGGAGCTATGGCTCCTTGTATTTGGAAAAAAAATGCAAACATTGCCTTTTTTGTTCGTAGAGGCTTTATTTTTCTTCCAATCTTAACCAAACTTCCACGGTTTGCATGTGATCATACAACTGCAGCAGAAGCCAACAATGGGTCAGATTGGGCAACAAGCATCGGAGTTATGGCCCCTTTGTAAGTGACAACAATGCAAAAAATTGGCTTTTTCGTGCATAGAGATTTCATTTTTCATTCAATCTTGATAAAACTTCCACATGTTTTGTATGGCCATAAGATCTCAACACAAGCAGCAAATGAGACAGGCCACAGCAGTTATATCCCCTTAATTGTGAAAATTAATGCCAAAATGAATTTGTTGCAAGACGGGGTCTTCATGTTCAACCAGTCTGGACCAAACTTGCACAATTTGTCTATGACCATAAAATCTAAAGTGAATTTCAATATAGGAGGGGTAAATGGCAACACACTTCACTCTTTGAAACAAGACAGCAAGCATGACATGACCTTTGTGCAGCGGTCGCCATTATCGTTCAGCATTTCCTCTGAAATTGCCTGCGAAAAGTTCAGATACCAGGGTAGATAAAATATATTCAGGTCCTTACTTATTCTATGTATGAGATTAATTCAGCTAGACTTAATTATTTAAGGACATTATGGCATCCATTCCCACAAGCCTTTCACAACAGTAAGGCTTTTATCTTTGCCAGTACTCAGGTGAGCCCTTTGATTTTTTTGTTTACATTACAGTCAGCAATGATGGCCAATCGATTTCATTACACGTCATGCATTTTCTTGTTGCTAATCGCATGCAAATTACTTCATGGGGAGATCTTGAGCAAAAAATAAACAAATTGCATTAATATTGCACAAAACAGCAAATATCGATTGTTGCAAAAAACAACAACAACAAGGATCCTGTTTATTTTTCAATTTTGCCAGGATGGAAAACTATAATCGAAATTCTTCACAACAGGTGATTCATATCCTTATATTAAAAGGGCGTATCGACAGTAGATCAACAATAAACTGGACAAATAAAGTTCATTTACAGAGAATTAATATTGAAGCATTGTTAAATACGGTGTCCTTGTGTCTATAAACAGTTGACACATACATATTATTTTAATATATAACAAGTGGTCACTGGTGACACTGTTGCGGTCATGGGAAATTTAGTACCTCTACATAAAATCGATTTGAATGATATGTTCATGCAATATCATTATGCATATGCACATCATCATCATGCACGATTTTGTAGGCATTCGTTCGAATCCTGGTGGAAATGTGTATCCAAAAAGTTCTGAGCTTTGTGCATATAATGCAAAAAAACACAATTTTGTCATTCTGATGCAGTATATTAAACCTTTCTGGCTTTAATTCATATGCATCAGAACTCCAAATCATTGTTTATTAGCCAATGAACAACTCTCAATCGAAAATTATTTCTGAACTAATAGTAAGCTGAAAAATACACATGTAAAATCTTAAGGGAAAGCAAACGTGCATCGTAAACAAAAATGTGCAATAATAAAATGTTACATAGAATGATCACAGGAGATCAATGAAACAGCAGCGACAGCACTTCTGAAGCCAGGCTGAAAACAAGAAATGTCAATTTAGTTCCATTGTGTCGAACAGGACGGGACAGGCATATTAGTGCATTTTCCGGTCTATTACATTTTCATGCATTGTGACATGTTTTGCATGATTGTTTTTCGCTCTGTGAATGGTGGAAACACATGTACATGTACTCGGCTGCACTTTAGGAACAGTCATTACTGCTTTGTAAGGCCATTTATTTTTCATAACTTGTTTAACAGATTAGCCGCCCAACATTTTTACAAATGTTGAAAAACAAAAACAAAAAAACAACATTTACATGCATTTGAAAAGCCTGAAACAGCAAAGCTGCAGCCTTCACAAAATCATTGAGAAAATTTTTACAAAATTTCAATGTATTGTATTGCTAGTGTATTGCCAGTGTCTTGCCAGTTAAAATTCAGTGTATTGCCAGTGTATATCACGCGTATTGCCAGACTTGACCACACACTGGTAATACCGGTAATTACCAGCATTAGCACCCAAAGTAATTAATGAAAATAAAATGTCTGAGACATTTTCAATTTTAAACTTTTTTCTTTTTTTATGTACTTTTATTAAATGTTGTTAAAACTTTGTTTCCATAAATAAGTAAATGGCCTTTTGTCACATCCCAGCCTTTCCTTTCCCGTCAATAACTAAAGTGCATCAAATTTGATTTCTGTTTCAGCATTACCAGTATTATAACGTTAGCAGCGGCATACATAGGCCGAATTTGAGAATAAGTACAGTAACATTTGTGAATTTAGGTGCCAGTTAATAAGTAATTACTGGGTACTCTAAAAGTCATAAACATTTACTGAAAATATGCTATATCTATTATTAAACATTTTTTACTCAGGTAAAATGACACAATGTTGTCAGTTAGATAGTTTAGACAGTGGGTCTGAGCCTAAGTATAGAGCAATGAAAATGCCTGATACATCTATGTTGCAACTCAAACTGAGATGGCTTACATGTATTGCGTCTGTGTCCATTAATTCTAATTAAAGCATTATTGTATTAATATGTTGTGCAGGGTTGTCATTAAGATTTTTTCAAGAAGGCTCAATTACCAATTGAGGAGGCCAGAGCTTCAAACGTGGAAGGCGTGAGTGATTTAGGGGATCCGGGTAAGCTCACCCCCCCTCCCAGAAAATATTTGAAATTAATATGCAAACTCCTAGCATTGAGCGATTTTTGGTTCCTGGACACATGATTCATTATAGTTTAATGTATGAAATTTACCATTTTTAGCTCACCTGAGCACAAAGTACTCATGGTGAGCTTTTGTGATCGCCCGTTGTCCGTCGTGCGTGTGCGTGTGTGCGTGCGTCGTCAACTTTTCATTCAAACAACATCTCCTCCTAAACCGCTTGGCAGATTTTCACCAAACATCACAGGAATGATCCTTGGGTGGACGTCTTTCAAAGTTGTTCAAATCTTTCCGGTCCGCTGAATATGTTGGTCACCAGAGCTAAAAATAGATTTAAACAGTGAAAACTTTAAAAATCTATGAAACCGGAAAGCTCAGAGCTTTCATATTTGGTACGTGACATCCTCTAGAGGTCCTCTACAAAGATTGTTCAAATGATGCCCCTGGGGTCAAAACTGGTCACGCCCCAGGGGTCACATGGCTTATATAGACTTAAATAGCAAAATGACTTTAAAAATCTTCTCTGAAACTGCAAGGCCCAGAGGTTTCATATTTGCTATGTAACATTGTATAGTGGTCCTCTACAAAGAGTGTTCAAATGATGCCCCTGGGGGCAAAACTGGCCACACCCCGGGGGTCACATGGTTTATACAGAATTAAATAGCCAAATGACTTTCAAAATCTTCTCCTCTGAAACTGTAAGGCCTAGAGGTTTGATATTCAGTTGGTAACATTGTATAATGGTCCTCTACAAAGCTTGTTTAAATGATGCCCCTGGGGTCAAAATTGGCCACACCCCAGGGGTCACATGGTTTATATGCATTTAAATAGCAAAATGACTTTAAAAATCTTCTTCTCTGAAACCGCAAGGCCCAGAGGTTTTATATTTGGTATCTAACATTGTATATTGGTCCTCTACAAAGATTGTTCAAATTATGCCCCTGGGGTAAAAATGGCTACACCCCTGGGGTCACATTGTTTATACAGCACTATAATTACAATAAGCCTCTAGCACTCAAAAATGAATACAGCTGGCCACATTCCAGCCAGGTGTATACAGTGTGCTATTTTTAGATCTTATGAAACTAGCTACACAGTGTTGTGAGGGTGCTTTAGAGAATCATTAGAGATGACCATTGAAATGCATAGAAAATGTTACCCACCAGCATGGTCAATGATGTTGTTGTGTAAGTAAATTAGCTGGATGTAATGTTTAGCAATGTGTACAAAATGTAGTCAATCAGTCTTAGTATATAAGACTGTCTTATATCATACATTTTCACTTTAGATCTACTACATTGAATTTGTTTACAGGCGAAGTGTATATTTCTAATTTTATAATGAAATGCCAAATATGAAATGATAGCATTAGATCTATATCTAATGGAACTGCAAAATTTTTTGTAAGACAAAATGATGCAGCAATCGAGTCTGTAGCTCTGACACTGCAGTCTGTTTCACCAGCGTGTACAGAAACACGTAGCATAGAGCCTAAAGTCTAGTCATCTACAGTAAAACGCCGTGTATAACGCGCAGTTTTTTTCCCCCAAAATCAGTTTGAAAAGCGCGTTATACACTACTATAATGATGTAAGAGGAAATTTCCACTGCATTGTGTAACTTACGACATATTGCTTCCCGGTAATGTAAATACAACTGTTGACATAATCATATTATATTTACGATTAAACATAGATCGGCCAAAGTTTATAACGATACAAAATATTTTTATTATCTTTTTCTGGTACGTATCCAGTATTTTAAACAATGAATTTGAAGACAAAACCGAACAAAATGAAGCCATTTGGTTTAAATGTTATTGTTGTATTGATAATACTGTGCCCTACTGTACTTTGTAACAACCAACATTGTTGAGGGCCATTGTCGATTTACGATAGCATTTCTGTTAGGGGCTGTTGTCGAATTGTGTGAATAACAGTTTTCTTTGCAAATCAAAGGTGTCAATAAATATTTTACACTTTCGTTGTTTCTGTTTGTCACGACTCGTGTCAATAATGGTGTTGAGAAGATTGAGCTGTTCACGTCTCATGTCATAGACTAATCACCGAGAACAATGATGACAGCAACAAAGGTCCTTTTTAGGGCCGCACAAATTCTTGAAAGAATTATATGAATTGTCAATAACATGTTGGTGTAATATAACCTTTGCTCTATATCAAATCGGTGCTCGGGAAATAACGCTGGAGATCGGCGATGTAAATATAACTGATTTTCTGTGCAATTTTGTGCATTTTTATAAAAAAAAACACCTGCAAAAGCACACAGCTGCTTATTTCAGCTTTTCAAAATTTCAATTAAAATCTTTTTTTCCCCGATTTTTTGCTTTAAAAAGTAGGTGCGCGTTATACATGACCGCGCGTTATACACAGTGTTTTACGGTACTTTAAACACCCCGGGGCTCATATGGTTAATATAAACGTAAAAAGCAAAACGTCTTCTCTCAAACCACAAGGCCCAGAGGTTTCATATTTGGTTGGAAACATTGTATAGTGGTCCTCTATAAAGATGTTCAAATGATGCCCCTTGGGTCAAAACTGGGCACACCCCAGGGGTCACATGGTTTATATACACTTAAATAGAAAAATGGCTTTAAAAATCTTCTCCTCTGAAAATGCAAGGCCCAGAAGTTTCATATTTGGTATGTAACATTGTATAGTGGTCCTCTACAAAGGCTGTTCAAATGATGCCTCTGGGGTCAATTTTGGCCACACCCCAGGGCTCACATGGTTGATAAGGACTTAAATAGCAAGATGACTTTAAAAATCTCCTCTGAAACTGCAAGGCCTAGAGATTTCATATGTGGTATGTGACATTTTATAGTGGTCCTCTGCAAAGATTGTTCTTGTGATGTCCCAGGGGTAAAAACTGGCCCTGCCCTGGGGTCACATTGTTTATAAAGACTTAAAAAGCCAAATTACTTTAAAATCTCCTGAAACCGCAGTGTTTTCGTACTGGTAATGTAACATTGTATAGTGGTCCTCTAAAAAGATTTTTCAAATTATGCCCCTGGGGTAAAAAGTGGCCATGACACGGGGCGTCACATGATTTATATAGACTTATATGGCAAGTGGGCCTTAAAAATCTTCCTTGTTGAAACCGTAAGGCCCAGAGATTTTATATTTTGCGTGAAACATTGTGGAGTGGTCCTATACACAGATTGTTCAAATGACGTCCCTGGGGTGAAAAAAGGCCACCCCCTGGGGGTCACATGGTTTATATACATTTAAATAGCAAATTACTTGAAAAAATCTCCTCTGAATCCGCAAGGCCCAGTGGAATCATATTGGGTATGTAACATGGAAAAGTGGTCCACTACAAATATTGTTCAAATTATGCCCCTGGGGTACAAGGTGACCATGCCCTGTGGGTGACATGGTTTATATAGACTAAAAAAACATATGAAACTGCAAGGCCGAGATCTTTATACTCAGGTAAGGCGTTCAGTGTCATTGTTCCCTCTTGTAATTAGCCATTATGATGCCTTAAACTTAGGTGAGCGACCTAGGGCCATCATGGCCCTCTTGTTTTACTTATTGTAATAGTTCAGATTTTGTATAATTAATTATAGAAATAACATTTAAAAAAACGAAGGAAAGAATGATAACACTGTTAACTTTTGTGTGATTTTATAGGACTTCTTAAATTCATAACCGATTTTTAATGTTTTTTTTACAGATTGAACAACTTGTAGATTAATAGTCTAACACATTTTTTGGAAATCGAAAATTTAAATTATATATTCATAATATTTTGTTAATAATTAATTCATAAAATTTGTTTTTATAAATAAAACACTGCGTTCAAATTACCTTGCAATTATTGTTCCAATTTAAAGAACAATCTAATCCTTTGAAAACACGAGAGTAACAGCGTGAGATCATCAATTAGATAGGCTTTCAATTCCGTTAGCAGCAGCCATAGCAACGATGTCAGTTTGACTTCTCAATTGGGACAATATATAGGTGCATAAATGTCTAAGACAATTATTATTCTGTTATAAATATTCAAATCATCTCTTTTCTTGATAGCTATCTCTTCTGATGATTTTTCATTCAGAGAGACATAACGACTGGCAGCTATCTTCCTTATCTGCTACATAAATTATTGCCAATTCATACTTGTGTTGATGGAGAATTACTGTACATCCAGTAGACATGACATTTCGAGAACTTCATGTTTCATGGTGCTTTTTTATCGGAAACATCATGCCTGGAGTAGTCTGCTCCCCCACTCATCAGATTATTTACCCATTATCTTTTCTAATATAAAACATTTATTCTGTGTGTGTGTTTTAATATACCGAACTTCAACGAATACTCAACCATGCGTTTTTTCTAAGCTGTTATTGATACATTTAAGAAATAATTTAATTTTCTTTTTATACCATGAGGGCTTTAGCCCAAGTTGTTTAATAGCCTGGCATCAGAACGACAAAGAGTTGTTTATTGGCTGATAAACAGCGATAATGCGAACCAAAATTATTTTGATTCTAACATGATTTGACATGAAGTGTTGTTTTTGTTTTTGTTTTTTTTACATATGTAGTCTGTATTTTCGTCATATAAATTATATGGTATCCGGACAAAAGCCCCTTGCCCAAAAGCCCCTTGGTCTAAAAATGCACACGTGGACATAAGCCCCTTTGGTATATTTGACAGAGTGGACATATGCACTTGGTAGATTTAACAGGGTGGACAAAAGCCCCATGGAAAATATGACAGAGTGGACAAAAGCCCCTTGATGAATTTAATGTTAATTATTACGTTTTGCAAGGTTTTTCGTCTGTTTGTCAACAGTTAATTGCAATTAATATTTTGTTCAATTTGATGGAATGGAATTTCCTATTGAAATGCATACACACTATACAATATCAGAAAGGGGCTTTTGTCCACTAATTCATAATCATCAAGGGGCTTTTGTCCACTCTGTTAAATCTACCAGGGGCCTTCTGATATAAAGCATTTTAGTTGATCATCTAATAATGTAAAATTTTAGTATTTATATTGTACATAATATGAGGCACGTCGTGAGAAAACTGGGCTTAATGCATGTGCATATGGTGTCGTCCCGGATTAGCCTGTGCAGTCCACACAGGTTAATCCAGGACGGCACTTTCCGCTTTTATGGTATTTTGTGTTTCAAGGAAGTCTCTTCTAAACATAAACCCACTCTAGGCGGTAAGTGCTGACACTGTGCGCACATGCATTAAGTCCTGTTTTCCCACGTCGCGCCTCATATTTTTCTGCATGTAAAAAAGACTTATAACACAAAAGCCACATTAAACAAATTATGAAAGTGTATAAATTGACTTGACATCAAATGTAAATCATTATGTTAAAGCTCTAACATAAGTTGCAGTTCATGATCTGTTAACCAAACGTGGATACAAATAAGCAACAGGGCAGATGAGATGTTTCTCAGTTAATAACCAAGAAATGTAATATCTTTCTAGTCTTCCTGATTCACGTGCATTTTGCAATTGATATGAATTTGCTTTGTATGCATTATGCAGCTGATAAATGACAACAAAATTGATTTTAAACATTGTGTTCGTATTTGTTTACTTAGTTTAGAATTCCTCATATTATTTAGTTACAAATGACACTAAAAATAAAACTTTGCCGAAATCGCTTCTAATGGACATCTTACCGATCAAAATACAAAAAAAAACATTGAGAGCGGTTTCTGTATGCAATAGCTGGTGATGACACTGGTGTACATAGTGTATATTCCGTTCATACCAAGTGTTTTCAAACATAGACATTATAAAATGCCTTTCGTAATAATATTCTATGGACTGCGGCTTTATAATACAATATTAGGCAAGTGATGAATACCGCTATAGGTTCTTGCTGCAGGTTTTTTAAGATTTGCTAGATATACTTACCTTTATTTAACTTATCTAGTATTCTATAAATATAAACTTATCTTTATTTAACGAATCTAGTATTCTATATAGATATATATAAATATATAAACTTTCCTTTATTTAACTAATCCAGTATTCTATATAGATAAACTTATCTTTATTTAACTAATCCAGTATTCTATATAGATACACTTATCTTTATTTTGCTAATCCAGTATTCTATACAGATAAACTTACCTTTATTTAACTAATCCAGTATTCTATATAGATAAACTTACCTTTATTTAACTAATCCAGTATTCTATATAGATAAACTTACCTTTATTTAACTAATCCAGTATTATATATATATAAACTTACCTTTATTTAACTAATCCAGTATTATATATAGATAAACTTACCTTTATTTAATTAATCCAGTATTCTATATAGATAAACTTTTCTTTATTTAACTAAACCACTATTCTATATAGATAAACTTATCTTTATTTAACTAACCTTTTATTCTATATGTTTGTAGGTTGGAATTTTCAGATTATTTTATGTTGATTCAGTGCTAACGTAGTATAATCTTATATAGATGACCTTATCTTTAGTATTTCTCTATAATTACAGTTTGGGATTCTCTGAGGAGGTGCCTATCTTCATCAACATCATCCGCAACCCGTTAGATCGCCTGCTCTCTTACTATTACTTCATGCGCTACGGGGACAATTTCCGACCGCAGGTCAAGCGCAGGAGAATGGGAAGCGACATGGTAGTACTTACATGGTTTTCTGTCCAATATGTCATGGTTCTGTTTATTGTACATTTTTTCATATCATCCATTTTAAATTTTCCATAGTTTTCATTTAGCAGTTTTCTGAACAAAGGAGTTTACAGAGGATTAATGGGCCCTGAGTGTGGATCAACAACTTGAAAATAAAAATACAAATCATTCAAATTAGTTTTGTGCAAATATACATGGTCGTTAAAAAGGAAACCAAAGCTTGTTTTGGATATGTCAGCAATACTATCTAGGTGTACATACATGAACTACTCTGTCAATAACATGCATGTATGTAATATTATATGGTGAAAATAAAATTTTGCACGGAAAAAAAAAAAAAAAAAAAAAAAAAAAAAAAAAAAAAAAATTTGTAAAAGAAGCACTAATTATAAGAAATAATTGTCTTAATGTTGTGACATAACTATAAGTAGTTATATCCCATAGAAATTACGAATGTACATTATACTTATTTATATTAAGCTTTTACCAAAAAGTATATATGTACATGACTGTTAATTTGATTGTATTTGTTATTATTGTATTCATTATAACGTGACCAAATGTATGTATGTAAAACATTTTAGTGTTTAGACGATGTACACTGTACAAGTCTTATAAATATTTGTCTTGTCTTGTCTTGTAAAAAAAAAAAAAAAAAAAAAAAAAAAAAATACTATCTAGGTGTTATTTTTATGCCCCCCAATGATGATGGTGGGGTATATTGGTTTGTTAATGTCGGTCGGTCATCTGTCAGTCGGTAGGTCAGTAGACCACTTTTGTTTCCGCTCTTCAAGTCCAGTAGTTTTCACAAATTTTAACCAAACTCCATGAAAATGTTAATCGGCATAATATCTTGGCCAAGTTCGATAATCGCTCCAGGAATTGTTGAGTTATTAATATTACCCTTGAATTATCTCAAATTGGCCTTTTTAGCCGTTTCCATACTCTAAGTCCAACAGTTTTCATCCGATCTTCACCAAACTTGCTGAAAATGTTTGTGATCATATCTCAGCCAAGTCTGATAATCGGCCGAATCACCCCAGGAATTGTGGAGTTATGGCCCTTGTATGGCATGTACCTAAAATTGGCTGTTTTAGACGTTTCTGCTCACAAAGTCCAACAGTATTAATCAGATCTTCACCCAACTTGCTGAAAATGTTTGTGAGCCTAATATCTTGAACAGGTTCGATAAATCACCAAGGGATTGTGGATTTATGGCCCTTGAATTTCCTAAAATGGCTGTTTTAGCGGTTTTCGCTCTCTAAGTCCAACAGTTTTCATCCAATCTTCACCAAACTTCATGAACATCTTTGTGGGCGTTATGTCATTGTCAAGTTTGATAATCAACCAAATTGCCCTAGGAACTGTGGAGTTATTGCCCTTGAGTTATCTCAAATTAGCCTTTTTAGCAGTTTCTACTCCCTACTGTCCAACAGTTCTCATCTGATCATCACCAAACTTGATATTTTAAAGATTGCTTTTAACAGGGGTTGTACTGGACCCAAGTCCCAATCCTGAAAATTAGTGGGGGTCCAGGGGTAGCAAGCCCCGTGCGGGGTCTATGGGTGGAACCCCAATTGGAGGGATCAGGGGGGGGCTTTGCCCCCCGAAAGAAAATAGTTTTAAGCATTTCTGGGACCTGACAAGTGCATGCCTGCTATGTTTATAGTTGATTATTATTAAAGTAAATGCATTGACTGCTTGCCTACAAATTGACCATGACCATGAACTCTGCAGCATTTAATCCTTTTTAGATGTGGCTCATCTGTTATTAAATATCGGCAGTGGCACTTAACCTGATGACAACAATATCAATCTGATAATTATCAAAATACAATTAACTGATGCCTATTTCATTTTCATGAAGTGACCGTTTAGTTATTATTTTATCATCCATAGTGTTTTCATGGCATGCTGTCACCTATACCAGATGAAACCAACCATTATTATGCCCCCCTTTGAAGAAGTGGGGGTATCTTGCTTTGCACCTGTCTGTCCTTCGGTTGGTCGGTAGGTCTGTCCGTAGACCATTTTGTTTCTGCACGATATCTTGGGAACGCTTCTTTGACCTATGATCATGAAAGTTGGTACGCTTGTTACTTCGGGGGGGGGAGAACCACATTTTGAGGTCAAAGGTCAAGGTCACCGTTGCTAAATAGAAAAACGGTAGACCATTTCGTTTCTGCACGATATCTTGAGAATGCTTTGACCTACGATCAGGGAAGTTGGTGCGCTGGTTATATGGGAGGAAAGGAAGAACCCTATAAATTTTGAGGTCAACAGGTCAAAGGTCAAGGTCACCGTTGCTAAAAATAGAAAAACGGTTTACCCTCAATAACTTGAGAACGCATAGAGATATTTTAATGAAACTTTATACATAGATACCTTACATCGAGACCTCGCTTGGAATTGCATATGGGTTGGGTGGGGTCAAGGTCAAGGTCACCATTATTAAAAATAGAAAAACGGTTTCCGCTCAATAACTTGAGAACGAATCGAGATTTTAATGAAACTTCATACATAGATACCTTATATTGAGACCTCGCTTGGGATTGCATATGGGGTGGGTGGGGTCAAGGTCACCGTTACTAAAAATAGAAAAACAGTTTCCGCTCAATAACTTAAGAATTCATTGAGGTATTTTAATGAAACTTTATACATAGTTACCTTACATCGAGACCTCACTTGGGATTGCATATGGGGTGAGTGGGGTCAAGGTCACCATTACTACAAATAGAAAAACGGTTTCCGCTCAATAACTTGAGAACGCATTGAGATATTTTAATGAAATTTTTTATATAGATACCTTACATTAAGATCTTGCTTGGGATTGCATATGGGGTGGGTGGGATCAAGGTCAAGGTCACCGTTACTAAAAATAGAAAAATAGTTTCCGCTCAATAACTTGAGAACGCATCGAGATATTTTAATGAAACTTCATGCATAGATACCTTATATTCAGACCTCGCTTGGGATTGCATATGGGGTGGGTGGGATCAAGGTCAAGGCCACCATTACTAAAAATACAAAAAACGGTTTCAGCACAATAACTTGAGAACGCATCGAGATATTTTAATGAAACTTCATACATATGTACCTTATATCGAGATCTCGCTTGGGATTGCATATGGGGTGGGTGGGGTCAAGGTCACAGTTGCTAAAAATATAAAAACGGTTTCCGCTCAATAACTTGAGAACGAATCAAGATATTTTAATGAAACTTCATACATAGATACCTTATATTGAAACCTCGCTTGGGATTTCATATGTGGTGGGTGGGGTCAAGGTCACCATTACTAAAAATAGAAAAACGGTTTCCTCTCAATAACTTGAGAACGCATCGAGATATTTTAATGAAACTTCATACATAGATAACATATATCGAGACCTCGCTTGGGATTGCATATTAAAAAAAATTCTTAATAATTGCACATATTCACAACTTGGCTGCATGTCGGGGGGCATATATGTTTTACAAACATTTCTTGTTAAACCTAGGAATAAGAAGATAATATATGAATGAGGAACATTTTACAATGACTAGAAAACATATGAACAAAAAAAACAACATATTTAGTAACTCCATAAAATTTCATAATGTAATTATTCAATATTAAAAGAAATGTAACAACAGAAGCAAACATTCGCCAGTACACTTAGAACCTTCAGATTTTAATTGTCCAATTATAAATTGTAAGAATCATATTAGGCTTATAAAAACGAATCATATTAAGCTTATAAAAAAGAATCATATTAAGCTTATAAAAAAGAATCATATTAGGCTTATAAAAAGAATCATATTAAGCTTATAAAAAAGAATCATATTAAGCTTATAAAAAAGAATCATATAAAGCTTTTAAAAAAGAATCATATTAAGCTGTTAAAAAAGAATCATATTAAGCTTGAAAAAAAGAATCATATTAAGCTAAAAGTTTCAGCATATAATGCCTTATAAATAATAAGGTCCTGAGATTATAAAATGACATGTTTATGTATTTTCTATTTAACATTTTACAAAATGAACAGACAAAAAATAAAAAATCTATTCAAAGAGCATTGTGAAACTGATTGTGGTTGATGTGACCAGACAAAGAAATTATGAATGCAAAAACAGTTTTAAAAAGTAGTTCAGGCCCCCCCCCCCAAAAAAAAAGTCCCGTTTCTGGCCACCCGACCGACCCTTTACTTTTGCTGCCGACCCTACATATTTTTGGTCCAAAAATAATAAAGACTGAAAAAGACTGTTGGTTTGCATACACTGTATAACAAGTAATTTTGTACAAGTTAATGACTAGATATTTCAATCAGATGATCAGTACTGAGAATCTCTCTTTTCTCACTTCATGTCATCAATGCAATGTTCATTTTCCTGCAGATTACAGATGCTTGGCAACTATCCCCTCATGGTTTTCACTTTCTTGCCTGACATTTTCTGTAACCATATCATGTGTTATCCTTTTCGTCAGCACTGGTATATTTTCAATATTTAGCAGTTTTTTCTTCTCTTCCTTCTCGATGCGTTTTGCTAACAACTGCTCGTTTCTTTCATTTGTTGCCTGGCTCATATAGTCAGTTAGTCCAATAACAATGGGTGTAAACAAGGTATTTTCTCTGTGGAAGTACTCTGTTGATGACACTCCTTTTTCTTTCAAGGCAGACTTAACAGTCTGTAGGGCGTTGAGAGAATCAGTGCTCAGGCTGCTTGACTTGTAGCCCATGATGTCTCCCATCAGATTAAATGTTCCTTCCACCATTGGACCATGGAAACATGACAGGAGAGCCAATGATAGCTTCCTCGTGGCAGGATAACTAAGCTGTGCAGCCCACCAGTGGTCAATACGGAATGCTGCTTCAGGAGAGCCAATGATAACTAAGCTGTGCAGCCCACCAGTGGTCAATACGGAATGCTGCTTCCGGAGAGCCAATGATAGCTTCCTCATGGCAGGATAACTAAGCTGTGCAGCCCACCAGTAGTCAATACGGAATGCTGCTTCAGGAGTGCCAATGATAGCTTCCTCATGGCAGGATAACTAAGCTGTGCAGCCCACCAGTGGCCAATACGGGATGCTGCTTCAAAAGTGGGTAGGGTAGGATCGAGCTGGTACTTGTACACTTCACACATGTACTCCGTAGGATCGAGCTGGTACTTGTACACTTCACACATGTACTCCGTAGGATCGAGCTGGTACTTGTACACTTCACACATGTACTCCGTAGGATCAAGCTGGTACTTGTACACTTCACACGTGTACTCCGTAGGATCGAGCTGGTACTTGTACACTTCACACGTGTACTCCGTAGGATCGAGCTGGTACTTGTACACTTCACACATGTACTCCGTAGGATCGAGCTGGTACTTGTACACTTCACACGTGTACTCCGTAGGATCGAGCTGGTACTTGTACACTTCACACATGTACTCCGTAGGATCGAGCTGGTACTTGTACACTTCACACGTGTACTCCGTAGGATCGAGCTGGTACTTGTACACTTCACACGTGTACTCCGTAGGATCGAGCTGGTACTTGTACACTTCACACGTGTACTCCGTAGGATCGAGCTGGTACTTGTACACTTCACACGTGTACTCCGTAGGATCGAGCTGGTACTTGTACACTTCACACGTGTACTCCGTAGGATCGAGCTGGTACTTGTACACTTCACACGTGTACTCCGTAGGATCGAGCTGGTACTTGTACACTTCACACGTGTACTCCGTAGGATCGAGCTGGTACTTGTACACTTCACACGTGTACTCCGTAGGATCGAGCTGGTACTTGTACACTTCACACGTGTACTCCGTAGGATCGAGCTGGTACTTGTACACTTCACACGTGTACTCCGTAGGATCGAGCTGGTACTTGTACACTTCACACGTGTACTCCGTAGGATCGAGCTGGTACTTGTACACTTCACACGTGTACTCCGTAGGATCGAGCTGGTACTTGTACACTTCACACGTGTACTCCGTAGGATCGAGCTGGTACTTGTACACTTCACACGTGTACTCCGTAGGATCGAGCTGGTACTTGTACACTTCACACGTGTACTCCGTAGGATCGAGCTGGTACTTGTACACTTCACACGTGTACTCCGTAGGATCGAGCTGGTACTTGTACACTTCACACGTGTACTCCGTAGGATCGAGCTGGTACTTGTACACTTCACACGTGTACTCCGTAGGATCGAGCTGGTACTTGTACACTTCACACGTGTACTCCGTAGGATCGAGCTGGTACTTGTACACTTCACACGTGTACTCCGTAGGATCGAGCTGGTACTTGTACACTTCACACGTGTACTCCGTAGGATCGAGCTGGTACTTGTACACTTCACACATGTACTCCGTAGGATCGAGCTGGTACTTGTACACTTCACACATGTACTCCGTAGGATCGAGCTGGTACTTGTACACTTCACACGTGTACTCCTCTTCCTCATCTTCAGTCAGCACATCCTTGACTAGGTCTGGCAGGTGTTCGAGACATTTTATTGTTTCTGCATGTCCTCTAGCTCTCGGATCGAAGGTCAGAAACACACTTCAGAAGACTGTTGTTGATTGGCATTTTCTTCAGAATAACACTTGCAGCCTTTATATATCTGGTGCGTAGCATGACAAGAACCATGTTTACATCCTTGCATTTGCTAGATGCAACCAGTTTTGAGGCTACTGATCCCATGAACATCTCCTTCAGTGGCAGAAGAGTTTCCTCTGAAAAGTCCAGGAGCTTGTTTGTGCTGGCCCGTATGCACTGGGGCTTGACAAAGTAGCCAAGAAAGTTTTTGGTAAGCTGGGTTCGGTTGTCATTGAGGATGTGCATCATTGGTGCTTTGCTTTGGAAAAAAACAGCATTATCTTTTCACAATAGCAGGGCAGACATGTATATCCCAATCATCATTCATGTAATCGTCTGGTCTGTAAACGTTTGGACAATCTTTTCTTTCCTCTGTTCCCCATCTTTGGTCATTTTCTTTTTTGATAGTCTTTCACAAATGTTTTTTAGTTCACACCGGCTACTGTCTGAAACATGTCTACGCTCCAATATTCCGTTGTAGAGACTCCTGAATTTGTCTTGTTGTGTGCTGGTCGAAAATGAGAAGTAGAAGACTGTGTACGCATCCATTAAACGTGCAGTGTCCAAAGCCAATGAATGAGCAGACAGAAACTTGTGTGCTGTAAATCTCTCAGGAACACTGTATTAAATGTTCAAAATTTCACAGATAGTTTTTAGTTCCAATCTCAGATCAGTGCTCCAGTGGAACTCACTATGGAGTGTGTTGAAGAGTCCCTCAAGATGGTACTGGAATGGACCAGTAAAGGCTTTTGCTGCATTGTGAGCATGATGGACACTATCTCCATCGATGTCCACCAAGTGAGGAGCCTTCTCTCAAATCCTGGCTTCAAGTCCAGACTTTTTTTCCGCGCATCGTATTGCAGGAGTCAAGTAGTACGGATACCAGGTTCTCCCACGGCAGTTCATACTTGGTGAATACTTCTTCAACTTTCAGGAACATGGACTGAGCATCAGCTTTTGTAACTTCAAACATTGACAAATGTCTGACTGTCACTTGCTGTTTTTCCTTAGAAAAAAAGCTCTCACTAAAATAGAAACAATTTTCTGATTGTTTGTATTAGTAGACTCGTCAATATTGAGGCAGAATGGGGTATCTCTGAAGTCACTACTGAGTTCTTCTTCAAAGAATTTTGAAAGACCATTAACCATCTTGTATGATGCTGAAGAATTTCCCAACTTCATCTCAGTCAGTGGCTTGGGATCACGTGTCATTTCTTGACAAAGACTCACTAGCTTGTGAGCGAGGGTGTATGGCAGGTCATGTAGGGATCATGTGTCATTTCTTGACAAAGACTCACTAGCTTGTGAGCGAGGGTGTATGGCAGGTCATGTTGGGATCACTTGTCATTTCTTGACAAAGACTCACTAGCTTGTGAGCAAGGGTGTATGGCAGGTCATGTTGGGATCACGTGTCATTTCTTGACAAAGACTCACTAGCTTGTGAGCGAGGGTATATGGCAGGTCATGTTGGGATCACGTGTCATTTCTTGACAAAGACTCACTAGCTTGGGAGCGAGGGTGTATGGCAGGTCATGTTGGGATCACGTGTCATTTCTTGACAAAGACTCACTAGCTTGGGAGCGAGGGTGTATGGCAGGTCATGTTGGGATCACGTGTCATTTCTTGACAAAGACTCACTAGCTTGTGAGCGAGGGTGTATGGCAGGTCATGTTGGGATCACGTGTCATTTCTTGACAAAGACCCACTAGCTTGGGAGCGAGGGTGTATGGCAGGTCATGTTGGGATCACGTGTCATTTCTTGACAAAGACTCACTAGCTTGTGAGCGAGGGTGTATGGCAGGTCATGTTGGGATCACGTGTCATTTCTTGACAAAGACTCACTAGCTTGTGAGCGAGGGTGTATGGCAGGTCATGTTGGGATCACGTGTCATTTCTTGACAAAGACTCACTAGCTTGTGAGCGAGGGTGTATGGCAGGTCAAGTTGGGATCACGTGTCATTTCTTGACAAAGACTCACTAGCTTGTGAGCGAGGGTGTATGGCAGGTCATGTTGGGATCACGTGTCATTTCTTGACAAAGACTCACTAGCTTGTGAGCGAGGGTGTATGGCAGGTCATGTTGAGATCACGTGTCATTTCTTGACAAAGACTCACTAGCTTGTGAGCGAGGGTGTATGGCACGTCATGTTGGGATCACGTGTCATTTCTTGACAAAGACTCACTAGCTTGGGAGCGAGGGTGTATGGCAGGTCATGTTGGGATCACGTGTCATTTCTTGACAAAGACTCACTAGCTTGGGAGCGAGGGTGTATGGCAGGTCATGTTGGGATCACGTGTCATTTCTTGTCAAAGACTCACTAGCTTGTGAGCGAGGGTGTATGGCAGGTCATGTTGGGATCACGTGTCATTTCTTGACAAAGACTCACTAGCTTGGGAGCGAGGGTGTATGGCAGGTCATGTTGGGATCACGTGTCATTTCTTGACAAAGACTCACTAGCTTGTGAGCGAGGGTGTATGGCAGGTCATGTTGGGATCACGTGTCATTTCTTGACAAAGACTCACTAGCTTGTAAGCGAGGGTGTATGGCAGGTCATGTTGGGATCACGTGTCATTTCTTGACAAAGACTCACTAGCTTGTGAGCGAGGGTGTATGGCAGGTCATGTTGGGATCACGTGTCATTTCTTGACAAAGACTCACTAGCTTGTGAGCGAGGGTGTATGGCAGGTCATGTTGGGATCACGTGTCATTTCTTGACAAAGACTCACTAGCTTGGGAGCGAGGGTGTATGGCAGGTCATGTTGGGATCACGTGTCATTTCTTGACAAAGACTCACTAGCTTGTGAGCGAGGGTGTATGGCAGGTCATGTTGGGATCACGTGTCATTTCTTGACAAAGACTCACTAGCTTGGGAGCGAGGGTGTATGGCAGGTCATGTTGGGATCACGTGTCATTTCTTGACAAAGACTCACTAGCTTGTGAGCGAGGGTGTATGGCAGGTCATGTTGGGATCACGTGTCATTTCTTGACAAAGACTCACTAGCTTGTGAGCGAGGGTGTATGGCAGGTCATGTTGGGATCACGTGTCATTTCTTGACAACGACTCACTAGCTCGGGAGCGAGGGTGTATGGCAGGTCATGCTCAGCTATAAACCCAAGGATTGTAGCCTCGGCATTTAAACGTCTGTCATTGACTGGGACAACTGGACGAACAGCGGGTGGGTCGGCAGCACTTGGGTCTGATGATGGCTTGCCAAACAACATTCCTGTTAAAATAATAACTTACGTGAAGACCAGATAATATATGTAAAATGGCACACACAAAAATATATAGCCAAAACTGTAATTATGAAAAAATACCTTTCATTTGCAAATATTTTCCACATAAAATATGCCTATTAAATTATCAAATATTTTGTGACATTTTAATAGCTATACTGGGTACGTGTAGTGCTGACATATATTATAGTCTAAATTCTTTCAATATAGGTTAAATTAACAAACTCCAATAGATATAAAATTCACAGTCAATTAATGATGCATACATTACAAAATTATGCTCAAATTACCTTCCAGACTGTAGTTCGTTTTCACCGCTTTCATGGCCATTATATGTGGTGGTGACTCTATGTGGCGTTTCAGGTCTTTCTTCCCGCCCGACTGACACTGAAGCGTCTTATTGCAGATGGTACAAAAGGCTTGGCCAGGCTGTCTCGTCTTCTTAATGTACTGCTTCATATCATTATTTTCAAGCCAATCCCACCGCCATTTGTTTCGGACAGCACTGTCTATGTCCCGAACATTGTCTTTTGGAGTAGCAAACTCCGTTGTCTAAAACAAACAACATATAAAAAATAAATACATGTATGTATGTAATGGATAACCCTGTCTGAGGTGTCAACTTCCGTCACACAAAAATATTTTGATCATACATGGATGAAACTTGTTGTAAACAAAACAATATCGCTTTACAATAGCAAAATGTGCTCTTGAAACTGCAGTATATTCGTTGATGGTATCACTTTGCCCCATGTTGCTTTTTTTTTTCTTCGTTTGTAGCAAAAATGTAGTGGGTTGGGAAAATAGTTATTTATAAATATTGTAGATATACAAATACTCCTTTTACGCGTAATGTAAATTTATTACTGAAGGTTAATTATACGAAAAAATAAACAGTAATGTAGCTAATAAAAGAAAACATACCGCATATTTCTATTGTTTCGAACTATTAGTATTTCGATTTTCCCTTTTTTTCTTATTCGTTGTTGTTGCGCTTTTTCCCATCAACCCAGTTTTAAACGAATCGGATATTTCCGGATACATTATTCCATGCAACGAGGTATGTCATTGGTCACGGGCGATTACGAATGTCCAGGATGAAAATTATTTGTAATTTTATTATGGTTTTTGAAGGGTAATTTTCCTTTGAAGGGGCATTTTGAAAGTATTTTGCATATAAATACGACATATATTAAAACAAGATAATTTCCTACCGGTAGTTATTTTGATGATATTGTTTGAGTAGCAACAATGTATTGATGGAATCATTATGGAAAAATAACTAGAGATACAACAAAATATTTTTGCCATGCACAGTTCCAGTTGGATTTGAATAACGGTACACCTACAGAATTGCAACTTGAATGAAATCTTCTCTACTCTAAACAATGTTTATCAATAGTGCGCATGCATGTATCAGTACATTTCATATTAATTGTACTACTACTACTACTTTCCAGATCCCGTCAAAGTGTTATAGATGACCAGTGTTTATATAATAAAATGTTATATGTTTCTTAAATGTTTATAGAAACACAACCATCATATCTAACGATGCTTCAATATTGATTTTCGATAGATGAACTTTACATTTGCAAATGTTATTTTCTGATCTACTGTTGATATGCCCCTTTAATAACAATACTGCTTATGTTATATTCTAACTGGTTCCCCAGACGTTTGACGAGTGTGTTGAGCAGGGACAAAAGGACTGTGACCCAGTCAACCTTTGGCTTCAGATCCCGTTCTTCTGCGGACATTCCTACAGATGCAGGTAGGGGCTGGTTGATCTACAGGAGTTATTACTTCCCTTTTTTGTCAGGGACCTGTAAGAGGACCCGTTTCGAATAACAAAAAGCTATACTAGTATTTTTATGCTCCCCAAAAAAATTTGCGGGTCGTGAAGTCGTCATAGTTCCGTCATTTCGGCACACTTCTTGTCTGGGCTGTAACTTGACCACAGATGGAGGGATTTTTTAATGACTTGGCACAAATGTTTGACTCTACGAGACTGCGTGACACGCACAGGCATCAGGTCCATATGTCAAAGTCTAGGTCAAACTTGGAAGTCAAAGGCCAAAATTGGCACTTTGCTTCTCTGAGCTTTAAACTTGGCCATGGATGGAGGGATTTTAAAATTACTTGATAGCAAGGTTTGCCTCAATAAGACGATGCATTGCATGCATGAACCAAGTCAATGGTCAAAATTGTCACTTTACTTTTTCGGGCTATAACTTGGCCATGGATGGAGGTATTTTAAAATTACATTGCATTAGGGATGTCAATAAATAGCAAAATATTTATTTGATTATTTGATTGACCTTCCAAACGAATATTTTCATATTCTAATGAAATACAAATATTTTTACTCTGAATGCTGAAATCAACAAGCTCATAAAAACTAAAGTCTACATTTACTTTCAAACACAGCAAAATTATTGACTAAATTGGCACTGTCATCTTGCTTATACTGGCAGACCTATTTTTAGTTCAAATATACTGTCTAGCAATGTCATAGCACTGTCATTAAGCAGTCCTTGGTTCTACCATATTCTTGTTAATCAGTTGGACCCAATACTCGTAGAGATTCTGTATTTGGATGTATTTGGGTTTGTCAAACTTTAAAGTCTATGCTGATTGCCGTTGTAGACAGCCGGTGGTAAACATCTAATATGCAAAACTTTTGAGGATTATCTTCACTATTACATCATTAACTTAGCTGTTGCTTGTAATGTTAATGTTATGTAGAGATGATTATGTGTTTTTGCATTGACCGTTCCAAGGCAGTGACCCCAGTGATGTTGGTGGTTATGATGTTCGTAATCATGTTCATTACAATCCTGCTGCTGCTGCTAATGATGATAAAAATGCTGCTGCTAATGGTGATAAAAATGCTGCTGCTAATGATGATCAAAATGCTGCTGCTAATGATGATAAAAATGCTGCGGCTGATGATGACGATTTCCGGTACTGTGATAATGTTGATAATGACCACTACGTGCCAATGTCACGGTGGACGGTGTGATGGTTGTTGCAGACAGCCGGGCAGTCGGTGGTCGCTGGACATGGCCAAGTACAACTTGGTGAACCACTACCTTCTGGTGGCAATACTCTTGTAGATTCTGTATTGGAATATGTCAAACTTTAAGGTCAATGCTGATGTCCCTTGCAGACAGCCGGGCAGTCGGTGGGCGCTGGACATGGCCAAGTACAACATGGTGAACCACTATCTGCTGGTGGGGATCACGGAGGAGCTCGGGGACTTCATAGCCATGCTCGAGGTCATACTGCCACGCTTCTTCAACGGCGCCATGGACCTCTACCTCAGTGGTAAACATGGTTTCAGTATATCTAAGTGGTAAACATCGGGAGGTATCATAGATAGGATCTGACATGAGTTGTCATTTCATTCCGTATTTTATTAAACGAGTTCAGGAATTTTGTTAGTAAGCAAGTCTTATAATTAATTTTATGTTGACGACGTCATTTCACTAAAATATCGCTATGCCATTATGCTCTCAGGTGGTTTAAAGGGAAATATCAATGAAATAAAATTGGTAATTCACTGTTTTAAAACAGTGAAAATAAAATTATTTATTCACTGTTTTAAAACATTAAAAATTACAACTATGATAATGGAACTGTTTCACTGGAAATTCAGAAAATACCAAAATAACACTTATTTGAGCATAAAATACAAAGAAAATTTGTTGGTTTCGGAAGAATATTGATTTTTGATTCACTCGTGATCATAGAAAAAAGAAATTTCACAAGTGGCTGCGCCACTCATAAAAATACAATGTATAAATTTATATAATCATTTGTGAATTAAAATTTATACTGTACTGAAACCAACAAATCTCCTCTATATATTTATGTACACTGTAATCACTATGCCATGATTGTACCGGTTATCTGGCAAAAACATATATGAGGCGTGTCGTGGGAAAACCGGTCTTAATGCATGTGCGTTAAATGTTGTCCCGGATTAGCCTGTGCAGTCGGCACTTTCCGCTTTTATGGTATTGTCTGTTTCAATGAATATCTTCTAACCATAAATCCACTTTAGGCGGAAAGTGCCGTCCTGGATCAGCCTGTACGCACATGCATTAAGCCGGGTTTTCCCACAACGCGCCTCATATCAGGGACATTCACATTCCAGTCAGGAAAATATCAGGACATTTTACTTGGGAATTTCTGTGGTCACATTGGAAAGATTTTCTTTAAACATTGTGTCAAAAGCCTGAGGCCTGTTGAGACACTTTTAAGTCTGCTTCCCGAAGACACCCTGGACCTGTACTTCATTTTTAAACAACTGTGTAACTCGTCTGACAGTGACGAAATGTATAACCCACCTCATACATATTTATTGATATATAATGGATATATTTCTTTCAGGTGAGAGATCACACCTGCGACAGACTAACAAGAAGGAATCTCCCAGTGAGGGATCAATTAAAAAGATACAAGAATCAACCATCTGGAAGATGGAACAGGAGTTCTATGAGTTTGCCGTGGTCCAATTTCATTTTCAAAAACGTTCATTGTTTGACGCCATGGACAGCTTAGAGCCCGGCAGTGTTGTGTCAGATCGGAAGAGTTACCTGCTATCAGATGGGAAATTATACGTACCCAAAGAAGTTCAATTCCATTATGAAAAGATGCGACCTAGATGATAGCGGTTTTAATTGTGATAACACGTCCAAACGTATTTTGTTGATATTATGTCACCCTGGCTCAAAAAAGTCATGTAACTGACATTTTAGGAAATTCTTCTCTTTTTTTTCGTAAAATTGGGTCCTGTATACCATTTCTTATATTCTGTTAGAATTTTATGATTGTATTCCACCTTGAATTCCTGACTTCTGCAAAAATTCTACAGTGTACCTTGTCAAAAAGTGTAAATGGTATACTTGTCAAAGCACACTCCTTAGCCTGTGCACTTATACAACTTTTCGCATACAAAATTCAGAAAAAAAAGTGACAAATTATATATAAATATTTTTGTACACTAACAGAACTGTAGATTAATTACAACTTCACTTGAATGTTTATATTCTGTAAATCTATTATATAAAAATATCAATTTTACTTTGAACATAAGAAAACCAGTTTTTTGCTTCTCTTGTAAAACTGGTCAGCTACGATACTTTTTGCGCCAAGCGGTTAATTATTAGTGTTAGTTCTGGTGCGTGCCATGTACGTGTTGATATTCTGTACTGAAGGAAAGTCATATCAAACAAATATTTGTGTATAATCTTGATTCTTCAATTATATTTTTCTGCATATAGTCAGTGCAAAACTTATATTAGTGGTGTTCGTTTCTCAATCAAACGTTACGCAATTGGATTTCTACACTTTTTGTCGTGACCCATGAATTCGAAAGCTCTCCATTGCAAACTTAGTCTCAACCAGGGATATAGATTTCACTCTCCCAATGGCGAGTAGTTTTGCAGCTGGGCGACTGGATCCATCCAGTAACTAGCCCAGTTGGCAAACTGCATACCATAAATGCTTAGTTGAGGCTCAAGCAGTTACTCTAAAATACATAATTTAATATTACATTATTTCTACAGACTTTGGAATACTGATACATACCAATGGCTTTAAATGTTCCAATTCATTAATGTGAATCAAATTCCTATACCATTATCTTTTTTGTTCCTAGTGATGTCTAGGAAAGATAATTTATTAACAAACATATTGCAAAATCGATATGTGTAAACCTTTCTTTGATTTTTTTTTTGGCAAACAGAAGTCTAATGGAGTGGTTGCCCATGTTTACATACGTAGTTGTAGAAGAGACAATTAGATTTATTTGTATTTTCACTATTATAAACAATATACATAAACATTACACTAAAGTAGAGTACAGTGTACTAAAATAACACTATAAAACATAGTTTTACTGATATTAAAAGCTGATTGTTTTACATAGACGCATTTCGCATGAAATTATTTTAGGCGTGTCGTGGAAAAACAGGGCTTAAAGCATGTGCATAAAGTGTCGTCCCGGATCAGCCTGTGCAGTGGATTTATGTTTAGAAGAGACTTCCTTGAAACAGAAAATACCATAAAAGCGGAAAGTGCAGTCCTGGATTAGCCTGTGCGGACTGCACAGGCTAATGGGGGACAACACTTTGCGCACATACATTAAGCCCGGTTTTCCCACGATGCGCCTCATTTGTTTTTCTTGTACATTTACATTCAACTTTATCTGTACTTCTATACTTATTGGTTGTGTCTCTTTAAAAGTTTGTAAATTTAAAATACCAAGGGTGGTATTCACAAAGCATTTAAAAATATCATCGATATTGCAATGTTATTTTAGGAAAATCAACAACATAAGCATGTGATTATTTAGTAAAGAAATAAAATGCATTCAAATGTTGCACTTAAGTTAAAATATTTGAGAAATTACTGAAGATGTTTTGTGAATACAATCCTCCATAGCTATCTAGACGAGTGTGTCTATTTTAACTCCCGGCAACAAGTTGCATAGTGCGGTACAATTATGCGAGTTGTGTGTCGGTTTGCACGTGTACTTGCAATCGCCCAGATATTGAACTAGTGACTGTAGTGAGATTTGTAGATTGTTTCCTTTGAAAAATTTGAAATTTAAAGAAGGTTGATAACAATCGTGCAGTTAAGTGTTTGTTTTCTAGGGACCAGTTTATTATGAGAAATGGATTCGTCATTCAGTATTTGTAGTTGCAAAATATTTTTGTTATGCATCTTTTTGCGGCAATTTTATTTTAACCCTATGTATTTGAGCTTGAATATGTCAAAAGCACCAGTACTTGGTGTCTTTGAGAAAAATAATTCGTACGCTCTCCAATTAGGGATCTTGTGGACACTTTTGAGTGCATTTCCTAGGTAAAACAAGTATTTGATGTCTTTTGAGAAAGATTATTAAACGCACCCCTAGTAGGGAACTAGGGGTTGAACTCGCAACATTCTGATTCAAAGTCGGACACCATGGTCCGTATTCCAGAAACATCTTAAGTGAAATCTTATCCTTAGCCTTAGAAGCATCATTTTTATCAAGCGTTTTATTGCATTTATGCATGAAATTATGCTAAACAATCACTAATTATCAACGTATTATTAACTAATATTTACTTAATTGTAATTGGATTCATGAATTTATGTGTAGTTTTTAAATTATTACGCTACAAAAAGTGGAACTTAAGTGAAACTATTTTATGATCAACTTAAGATGTTTCTGGAATATGGCCCATATCCATAACACCACTGAGTCCGGTAAGCAATTTTATTTGGAAGAATTGAAAACTTTTGAATTGAGATTGAAAATAGAAAAACAAGTACCATATATTTCATTACCTAGCTTTATATTAGTTGCAGGCAATAGATAAAATAAATTCTTGAATAGTCTTGTTTGTTTACCATGTACCAAATGAGATATATGCATCTTACTGCGGTATTAGCATGGTCACTTATAAGAGAACTTTCAGAATTGATGACATTGTGTTTTGGATATATATAGTTGAAAATGTATTGGAATTGTGTCATTTAACACGTAATTATGTAGATGCACGTGTTTATTGTAAACTTAAAGGCTACCTCCTTATGTGCTTTTTCTTAAACATGAGCAGTTTCTGTTGTAAATGTTTGTACACAACATTTATTTCGATGAAATTGATCATTCGTAAGGATCGTTAAGGTGAAAAATATATGTTGTCTTTGACTTTCATGCAGTTCTGCAATATACGAGTATATGTGATTTCTGTTGTAAATATTCAGTTAAACAGCATTTTTTTACATGTTCATTTATTGATAATAGTCGAGGTGTATGTTAGTTTAATGTTGACTTGAATTGCTTTTGAAGTTTGTATATGAATTTTCAGATCAATTATTCACTACCTTAGAATATAGTGTAAATAGGTCTATGGTACTAAAACATTTAATTTTTAGCTCGACTTTCCTAGAAATGGCAAGTTATTCTACTCGCCCCGGCGTTGGCATCGGCGTTGGCGTCCGGTCTAGGTTCAAGTTTTACGGTAAGCTAGTTTCTCAGGAATGGCTTGAGGGACTTCATTCAAACTTAAAGCACTTATTCACTATATTAAAATGAACCTATAGGCCAATTTTAATAAATCTAGTTTGAAATTTGTCAAAATTATGGGCCTTTTTACACTTAGAAATGTTACCTATAAGCTATTTAAATAGGTTAAAGTTTTTTGGTAAGCTAGTTTCTCAGGTATGGCATGATGGATTTCTTTCAAACGTATTTCCTATATTAAAATCAACCCATAGGCCAAATTTGATAACTCAGTTTGAAATTTTTCAAAATTATGGGCCTGTTTACAGTAGAAATTTTACATTTCCATGTCAACTTTTGATTTCTACTCTCTAACTCGATAATGAATCTTCATACATATATAGCCTACACTAATACTTTACTTGGGATTGCATTTGGGGTGGGGTGGGTGGTGTCAAGGTCATAGTCACTCACTGTTACTAAAAATAGAATAAATAGTTTATGCTCAATTTCTCAAGAACAAATTGAAATATTAATAATAACGAAATAATAATACACTTAATTTATAGATACCCTATAGCTAGACATCGCATGAAATTGCATATAGGGCGGGTGGGGTCAAGGTCACTGTTTGAAAATTAGAAAAATTCTTTCCACTCAGTAACTGGAGAACGAAATTAACTTTGTTTTATTGGCATCTACTATCCAGACATTTTTTTTTTTAAGAAAAAAAATGCCAGTAACTCTGAAAAGCACTAGAAAAGTCGAGCGCTCTGTCCGCCAACAGCTCTTGTTTTCTGTGACTCTGAATGTTAGACGTGTACAGGAATTTCTGATATTTTTATACAGCAAATGTTTAAAGGAATTGAAAACCTGGTGTCATCTTGAGAAATAAGAATTCCTACAAATATTTTTGAATTAATATTACCAGTAATAAAATCTGTTTTAGTTTCTATTATATGCAGAAATTTTGATTCAATATTCGGGATTAATAAGTTGAACTAATAATTAAAATATTGGTATGCATATCTGTTTGGTTCATTTTCTCAAAATAATTGAGAATTATTGCCACTTTGGTGCTCTTAGTAATTACCTGCATGTATCAGCGGAATTCAATATGTGCTTATACATTTTTATGGAACTGATCTCAAATAGAATAATAGAATGTCATTTATTATGTTGTTTATATTTCAATTGAAATAGTTATTTTATCCCATTTGTATGTTAGGTTTTTTCAAGTAACTGATTTTGGTTGCTTATACTGTACAAAATTTGGTTTTTTAAATTCATGGGTGGCAATAATAAAATTTGGAAACTTGGCATTTAAATTGAATTTCATTTTTGGCAGTTGATAATTCTTTACATAGGCTTCTTAGAAATTAGGCTATATAGAAAACTATCAATTTATACTGGTCTAATGCAATTAACATATTGTTTTGTTATGTAGTCATGTACTTATTTTAGTTATTTCTTACTGATTTATATTGCATTACTGTTATTTAAATACACATATAATGTTCTAAGTACTACTCTGATGATGAAAATACTTATTTCAGTGTGTTTGAGATTCTACAATGTGATTATTGACAATTACTAGATGTTTTGTATTCATACAATTTCTTAGTGGGCTTCAATTGTTTTTATGCCCCCGGCATTTTGAGGCGAGAGGCATATGAATGTCCTGTCTGTCCGTCCTTCTGTCCGTCCGTGACTAGGTTAAGTAGACTTTAGCGTTTTGTCTAGCACCAACACCGCTTACTACAACACTTGGATACTTGCACAGTTGTTGCTTATGACCATTCCCTATCCACCCATATCATTCAACCTCACTTTGACCTTGACCTAATTTGGACTTATAATAAGTCAAAAGTGCCATTTCTTGGTTAACAAGATTTTACCGTTCCGTCTAGCAACACTACAACACTTGGATATTTACACAGTTGTTACTTATGACCGTTCCAAATCCACCCATATCACCCAAACTCACTTTGACCTTGACCTAATTACAACTTATAATAATTTAAATATGCTATTTCTTGGTTAACTAGATTTTAACGTTTCGTCTAGCACCAGCACCGCGTACTACACCACTTGGATACTTACACAATTGATGCTTATGACCATTCCCAATCCACCCATATCACCCAACTATACTTTGACTTTGACCTAATTTGGACTTATAATTCAAATGGGCTGTCCAGCACTAACCGGGGGCATGTGTGTTTATCAAACACAGCGTCTTGTTTTAGCCCCAATAATCAGGTGTTTTCTCATTCTGTGTAAGTAAAAATACAATATTTATGTCATGTAACATTTAGTAGGAGACCTATTGTGTGTAGCAGCATTTTGCTGTTGGTCTTGAGACTGTGCAATACAATCAGAAATGCATTTGTTAATAGAAAAATACACATTTTCAGCAGCTCAAAACGATCAGATATATAGAAATACAAAACTCTGATTGGAATCAAACATAATTGAGGCGCATCGTTGGAAAACCGGACTTAATGCATGCGCGTAAAGTGTCGTCCAGGCTAATCCAGGACGGCACTTTCCGCTTTTATTGTATTTTCTGTTTTAAGGATGTCTCTTCTAAACATAAATCCACTGTACAGTCTGCACAGGCTTATCCGGGACGACACTTTACGCACATGCATTAAGTCTGGTTTGCCCACGACGCGCCTCAATTCATGTATATTCAGTTTTGTTTGTGCACGTGGTTCACATGTTCATTGATATGATAATTTTATTATCATTGAAAATTATCATTGAAATAATCTTTAAACGACTCCTGTGCTAAAACTAATACATTACAATTGATAAGTAATACATACTGATGCATAAAGGATGGCATCAGGTCAATGTTTTCCAGCTATATACTTGAGATTTTAAAGAGTATTTTCGTGTGTGCTATGAATGCCAAGGAATACGAGATTGTTCTACTTGTATGTTGTAAATCTGAGGCGTGTCGTGGGAAAGCCTGGCTTAATGCACATGCATTAAGTGTTATCCCAGATCAGCCTGTGCAGTCCGTACTGGCTAATCGGGGAAAACTTTCTGTTTTTATGGTATTTTCTGTTTCAAGGAAGTCTCTTCTAAACATAAATCCACTGTAGGCGGAACGTGTCGTCGCAGATTGGCATGTGCGGACTGCACAGGTTAATCAGGACGACACTTAACGCACATGCATTCAACCCAGTTTTCCCACGATAAGCGCCACATTTATAGTATAGTTGAGTACCGATACTTCTTGGTAAACAGTATTTTGTACAACCAGGTATTGTAGATATTTTGTTGATAGTTACTGATATGTTTTCATTTGAAAATGCAATTAATCATTTAACCTTGATTTCATTGTTTACTTGATTTGTGATTTTCTTCATTAATCAAATACCGGTAGTCATTTTTCATTGTATGTAAACAATAATATGTAAAAATATAACATATATGTGAAATCGTCCGTAGTCAAGTAGAAACCATACGTATTTGTAGTTTTTAGCTCGAATTTTCAAAGAATAGGTGAGCTTTCCTACTACCCCCGGCGTCCGCGTCCACGTCTGAATTTGGTTAAAGTTTTTATTCAAAAGTCTTGTAACTTCAAAACTATATAAGTTATTCACTTGAAACTTGGAATATAACTTTGTCATCAACTCCAGTGTCAGGGGCAACATTCTCCATAACTCTGTTTTGTATTTTGACAGATTTATGCCCCTTTTTGACTTAGATTTTCTGTTTAAAGTTTATATTCAAAAGTTTGGTAACTTCAAAACTACATAAGTTATTCACTTGAAACTTGGAACTAACCTTTGTTATCAACTCTAGTATCAGGGGCAACATTACCCATAACTCTGTTTTGTATTTTGACAGAGTTAGCCCACTTTTTACATAGACTTTGTGGTTAAAGTTTTTGTTCCAAAAATGTATAAACTATACAAGGCTTCACTTAAAAATATTGTATTTAAACAAATGTATGCCCCTTTCACTATCCAAAATATGTACCAACTGAAATACTTTGAATAGTCGAGCACGCTGTCCTCTGACAGCTCTTGTTATACCATCTATTAATATTCAAATTAACAAAAGGCGTAACATATTTTCTATGTTACATTGAAATTGCAGTTACATAAAAGATCATTGGTCAAAAATAGTCCTTGGTTTAAATGTTTCAGTCATTTGAAAACATCTTGTATTCTGCATTAAAAAACAATTACAATTATTCTTAGCGGAACATTTTTTTTATAGGAATTATTCAGAATTGCCCAAATGAGATTTTATTTGCCTTTGGCTTTGGGCATGCATAGGAAAAACAGACACTGGTAAAGTGATCATTTGACCTGTGTCTATCAATCACCATGTTGTTATAAGCTTCTATTTTATGCTTTTCAGTGAAATATAGAATTTTATTGGTGAAATAAATGTTGTTATTTCCACTGTTGGCACAGTGAAAATATAAAATAGTATATTTTCGCGGCAGGAGTATAATATTTGTATACACAGTGCTTTGATGAAGTATCCAAGGATTTTTCTTACATTTGTTATGTACCAGTTTATTAAAATGTATATTCATGATAAATCCATTTTCATACAATACAAAAACAGAGTTCATCTATTATCCAGATGTTCAGAGTTTACTCAACATATTTAGTTCCAGTTGAATTGATAACACAAAATTTCATTTTTTGTTTGCATTCTTTTGCCTAATTCGATGCTATATTTTTTATGCATAAATGTTACTGACTTTGTACTTCTTGAGTAGCACATTTATTATACACGGTTGTCATTATTAACAGATTGCCAATCAAATTCATTGTTTAAAATTGTGAAAAAAATCAGTTGTTTAAAATTGCGATGGGTAATAGCACAAGAGGGACCCCTAGACCACTGGCCAAATCGCTTAGATTTAGATAAAAATCGCTCGTTTCATTTGATAATGACAACCGTTTTATATTGACTCGCTGTTACTGAAAGTTACTTAGTTATTTGTATTAGAAATTTCAAACTCGTGCTCATGGTCAGTCTTTTGACGTAAGAATAATTTTGTCATAGGTTACATTTATTTTCTTCTGCTCTATATTTGTTAAACGTCATGTAGATCTTAGATTACAAAGGTTGAGAACATGTCGGCATTGTGCATATTTATTATATGTATTTGTTGATATGAATGTATTTGCATAAACATTTATGCATTAAATGAGGAGGACTCACAGCTTAATCTTTGTTATTTTAATTTACGAAAATGTGCGTTTACCTGGCACATAACAAAGAACAATGATGATGATGGTGGTTTTGGCGGTGGTGGTTGTGGTGATGATGATGATGATGGATATGGTGCTGCTGCTGATGATGATGATGAAATTGCAATTGTATACGTACCAATCGCATAATCATAAAATAACAAAAATTGCATTATGTCTGTTACTCGACACCTATTTACAGATTGCGCATTTATAGTGATACTTGTGCATGTATAATATACTATTGTCGCAATATCAACTCGTACTACTTTAATAATGGTCGTAATACTAGGAAATAGAAGTACATATTGTATTTTGAGCAATCATTATATAATGTTCAGCTATTTTGGTTTTGTATTTTTCTTAAAAACAAATGCGTGCGTGAGGCGAAATTCCATCGTAATTCTATTGGTTTACATAAAAGGGAACTAACCGATCCATTTCTCAATTATACTTTATTCATAGTTGCGTCCCTTGCAACAGAAAATCCGAAACGATCTCCGAATAGTATTCCATGTGCACGCATTCCAAAGTTGACATACTGCGATTCTAAATTGGCATACTGCGAATTAACGGTCAAACATTTTTGTATCAAATACAATGGTTTCACGCTCAACCCTCGAAACACTCAGCAACGCGACTGGCATCTGAACCCGCACTTACATGATCAATTATGTAACATGACACGGGCAAAGATTTTTTGTAGACACAAAGAACAAATTTTACCATTGCTAAATCTCCAATAAACAACGCGAACAAAATAGTTCCGAAACAGTAAAATATAGTTTGCGTTGTAACTGCTGTATTTGTTGTCAGGGTCAAGTTAGAATCGAAATAATTTTCGCATAATCGTTGTATCTTTGAGAACGGTTTGTCGTTCTGACGCGCGTTTATTAAACCACTCGTTCTTACGCCCTCGTGATTTAATTCCTACGCATCAAGGGTGAGTTGCTCAAAACTTTAACGGCCAATTAAGCTAACAGCCGTTAACTTTTGGATGAAGATTTTGATGTAAATTGAATGTTAAAATTTTAAAATTTGCATTTATTTCAATAAATTGATATGCTCAAATAATTGTCAAATGCTTCATACGCGAATTGCTTGTAATATTAGTTTTATTACATCTGAAGTTAACAGGCCGTTAGCTTAACCGGCCGTAAAAGTTTTGAGCAACTGGACCCAGAACTCCAAACCGTAGCCTATTAGCCGATAAGCCACGATACAAAGAAAATTATTTGAGGCGTGTTGTGGGAAACCCGGGCTTAATGCACCTGCGTGAAGTGTCGTCCTGGATTAGCTTTTGCAGTCCGCAGAGGCTAATCCAGGACGACACGTTTCGCTTTTATGGTATTTTCTGTTTCAAGAAAGTCTTTTGTAAACATAAATTCACTATAGGCGGAAAGTGTCGTCCCGCGGATTAGCCTGACTGCACAGGCTAATCCGAGACGTCACTTCACGACGATGCATTAGGCCCGGGTTTCCTACGACACGCCTCATTTCTTAAATAAACTTCGCAAACGTAATCAGGTGATGTCACGTGAGCTCGTGAATGAAGTGCCTGGTGTGTGGTGCGTGCTCACAACTGGAACCCATTTCACGCCATGCAATGTCAGTCACGCGGCTTTCCGCCTTGAACAGGAGCTATTTCATTCACGAAAATGTTCTTAACTTTTCTTGTTTTGTTTTTTTAAATCTAAAACTTCAATGCAGAAGCGGGAAACCGTCGCGAAATACATTTCTTAACTTTTTGAAAAAAAAAACAACAAGAACTTCAATGCAACTGCGGGAAACCGTCGCGATATATATTTTTTTCAGGATTGTTTTTATAAAACATAGCAACGCAACTAACGGTAGAGGGTTTTTTCACCAGTGTATTTTGATTTAAAGTATTTAATTATATAACTAACGATTGAGTTGTGTAAGATTACTTATTTAATATTAACGTAAGTAAAAGTCGCAAGTTACTTTTCACCGATGTATTTTGAGTATAATACAAATAGCGATTAGAGTAATGTAATTAATTTCCTAGTAACGCAACTAAGTGTCACAATTTACTTTGTGTTAACTCAGCCATGTGTTATTTATATATTATTACACCTCACGTGACCACTCTGCGTATTTTGTCCATAGACCAACATTTATATCACAAGGTCATATTTTTTCATATCACCATCGCGTAGAGCTAAAAATAGAACAGCGATTGTTTGTTCAAAACAAAACAAACTTGAACGACAATGCACATTTTACCTCAAAAGTGCTAACGTCGATCTACGGTATTTTACAATAAATATCCAGCTATTTGCAATTCCTTTTTGTATCCACAAAGCTGAACATTTTATTTCAATTTTCACGGAACCGTGCTAACCAGAAACGCGATGTGTGTTCGAAATCGCGATGACTGGTCAGAACGTATCTTTAAATTCTTATGTTGTCTCCAAATTCGTATTTTGATGCTTTATTAGTATTTTCACGTTGAGTCAGATATTCTGACTCGACAAAGTTTATATTACAATAAATACATGGTCGATGTTATTTCTGATTGTTTTCAAGGCAACCTTTCTCGATAACCTGATCATACATTAAAGATATTGTTTAGGTTGCAAGTCTTGTTTAAAAACACGTTAAGTAGCTAATAAATTGGAAATACTGATACTTGAATACCACGATTTTCTCTAGAGCTTTTTTAGAAATAAGTTTTTGAGTGGTCAATATTATTTGTCTAATGCTAGTCTAAACAATCATATAAATTTGGAAAGCCAATTTTTAGGTGCGAATAGCCTACTCTTCATTACATTTCGGAATTAATATTTTATCGGAATATTCTCGTTGTTTTAAGAGTAATGGTGTGAATAAATCAAAGTGTGACATAAAATATTGTTACAGCAATCTACACGGTTGTAACTTTTGAAAATTGTAAAAAAAAATCGTATTGAAATATGATAATAAGATCTAAATAATAACTTTATACGCGTTTATCGAAAACAATGCTTTAATTACCGGTACTTTAAATAATTGTATTGTTAATCTCGCACGTGGGCCACAACGCACGCCATTTTTCGGACAAATGCCGCATTCCCAACAGTTTGAACCAATAAATAATTCGCAACCACGCCGACAGACACCCAGATCGATCACATGATATCCAAGAATTAAATGCCAAATCGTAACCGTGAGAAATGTCTCCCCAACAGACGACATTTTCCGCGTGGGAGCCAGGCAGCAGACGTCATTTCACTTTCTCACACGAAATATAAACAGTCTCGGATTTCGCGAAAATTGATAGCTTTCAATATAACTTGAAGCGACATTTTGATTGTGGCGTTTAATGCAAAATTCGAATTTAGCGCTCATTGACAAAATGTCGTCTGTTTGTCACGCGCGCTTTGAACGCGGTTCTTTTGTCACAGCGCCTAACCTAGCGCGTGGCACAGAACGCGTGGGGACGGTTTGGGGATGTCAGGTGTAGGAATTACCCACCGGGGTTCGACAGATGGCGGTGAGTTTGAATTGTAATAAATGTTTAAAAAATAATAATTTTCACCATGTTCATCTCTTCTTGGGGGCAATTATTTTTGTTCGCAAGACATGATCTGCCCATGTTAAAAGAACTGACACGCATTTCTTATTAATGATTGTCATACTATTTCGAAAGAAACGTATGTCGTAATCAAGTAAATATTTCTACTCAATACCATGATTTTTACAACACTGCTTTATTAGGTAGCCATTTAAGTAATAGAACCACATTGTTATCAAAGCTAGCTAAGTAGGACCACATTGTTATCAAAGCTAGCTAAGTAGAACCACATTGTTATCAAAGCTAGCTAAGTAGGACCACATTGTTATCAAAGCTAGCTAAGTAGAACCACATTGTTATCAAAGCTAGCTAAGTAGGACCACATTGTTATCAAAAAGCTAGTTAAGTAGGACCACATTGTTATAAAAGCTAGCTAAGTAGGACCACATTGTTATCAAAGCTAGCTAAGTAGAACCACATTGTTATCAAAGCTAGTTAAGTAGGACCACATTGTTATCAAAGCTAGCTAAGTAGGACCACATTGTTATCAAAGCTAGCTAAGTAGAACCACATTGTTATCAAAGCTAGCTAAGTAGGACCACATTGTTATCAAAGCTAATGTAACTGGGCGACTTTATCTCCGTCTGATAGCTCAATTATCTCCCTTTAAAATGATTTATGTTATATAACATGCTTATTTCTTTATTATAATATTGTCTGTTAACAATATTATAACTAATATCATATGTTTCCATTGCACAATGTATTTTCTTGTATTATACAAAGTTTATATAATTGTGGAAAAAGTCAACAACAACACGTGAAATCAGTCAATTCAATTTATCTTTCAACGTTTCGGCTTACGCCTTCATCAGGATAAAATGACAATTAAACAACGGACGTGACGTCATGCAATAACGTTACGTTATTTTGCGGAAAAACGTATAGAAATAAGTATACATGTTTAAATTAATAAAGAATTAACAGCTTAGTACTATACGGATATATATATATATATATATATATATATATATATATATATATATATATATATATATATATATATATATATATATATATATATATATATATATATATATATATATATATATATATATATATATATATATATATATATATATATATATATATATATATATATATATATATATATATATATATATATATATATATATATATATATATATATATATATATATATATATATATATATATATATATATATATATATATATATATATATATATATATATATATATATATATATATATATATATATATATATATATATATATATATATATATATATATATATATATATAATTATTATTATTTTTTTTTTTTTTAAGTTTATATAAATTCATATATAAACTTTATCAATCTATATTACTGGAGGACGGCCTTCCCACCTGTTGGGCAAGGTAATAAGGTTGATTCTGATGACTAGTTTGCATCTAGAGTTAGGTACAGGGTTTGAAATCCTGACGTATCATATTTGGATATTTAATAGATTATTATTGTCAAATCTAGAAATAAACTATAAATTAGTAAAGAATTGTAGTTGAACGACCATTTGCTGTTGAGTCCTTTATTACAACCTCCTTTAAGGTAAACATCGAACCTTGGTCATATTAACGACGCTATTACACTAGTTAAGTAGGACCACATTTTTCACAAATCCTACAAATCTTTTACTATATTTTAATTGAAAAAAAAACACACACAGAACATTAGTGATACTGAAATCCGCACACGTATTAAACATTAAACAATTCGTTACCATGATCTTGGTTATTGTGATATGGTATTTGTATTTTACTAAATCACTTATAAATATATAAACAATACTTAATAATAAGTGACAATATTGATGACATTCGAAGTTCACGATGTGTACCCTATCTAGTAAAAGTTAAAACTAGTAGAAATTGGTAAAAAAGGGTATAGATTCATTTTGGAGTGGTCTCAATCCTTCAGTAATTTACAATAAGAGCAGATGCAGCATAAACACGATGCATTGTAAACACTTATTTATCAATGAATGAGTTTCCGAACAGCTTTGCTCCCATGTAAAAGCTCCCCCCCCCGCCCCCCCCAAAAGGGGGCAAAAAATAAATAAATAAAAAGCAATCACAGAAACTGCGGCATCTACGTAGCTGAGTCCCAGTGACCCACTTTCGTCTGCGGAGCTGTAGCGACTGTGGAGAGATTGCGGAATCTGGGGCATCAGATTAGGGACCTGTCGTTTGGTTTCCCTTGACGGGAGCGTCTGTCTTAAAAGCGAAGTGGGTGGGGTGGGGTGCGCGCTGTGGAACCAAAGATGAAAGTTGACTAAAGAGTTTTATATACGTAGATCTATGTAGATCTACTAGTATGTGCCCGGGGTGCACTAAAAATCTTTGTGTTGGATGAGTCAGCTTTTTTTGGTGCTCCGCTTGTCGGGTGCAGCTGTAAACGCAAGGCGAGGTCCCTTAAGGACATGTACTTGCCACGATAACTATAGATCCGAATGTAGTGTATAGAAAGAAGTACATTTAATAGTACATTTGTAGTGCATCTTGTTTCAACGCGTTTTGTGTGGCGTCGATATGAAAATGGCAGAAATATCAATTACTCGCATGTAAATGTCTAGAAAAAACGAAGAAAAGCAATAATGTCAGAAAAATTATAATGCCGACTGTTTTACATAATTTGACATATAATAGTCCTTACAGCGTTTACTGCAACTAGGACAAACATAATTATTTCGAGATAAGAACTAAACACAGTGATCGTACACATCCACTTTTCAAGGAGCGTATCGACGGTAGATCGACAATAACATTTGCAAAAGCGGGAAACCGTTTCATTTACAGAGAACTAAATATTGAAGCATTGTTAAATTCTATGTCATTGTGTCTATAAACACATTATATATATAATTTTAATTAATATATAAACAGTTGTCACCAGTGACACTTTTTCGGCGCGGGAAATTAGTAGTAGCAGTAGTAAAATCGATCTGAATGTCATGTACATGAGGTACGGTTACGCGCATGCGCAAAATTGATAATAGCGTAGGTAAATTTTCATTGAAGTGTAAATTAGTGTGCGATTTAGTTGGCGTGCGTTTGAACCCAGCTGGAACTGTGTATCCAACAAAATTTTTTTTGGCTTTGCATATATATTTTTAAGCAAGCAAAATATATTCGAGAACATTAAAACGGGAATATGTATTGTTTTAATATGTATGTATCTGTATTTATGGGAAAATACCGTCGATATGCCCCTTAAAACAGAAATCACATCAAGCTTAGTAGTCGTATATACACTAGTACTAAGAGTTTGTTATTTCTGTTTAAAAGTTAATTTGAGGCACGTCGTGGGAAAACCGGGCTTAATGCATGTGCATAAAGTGTCGTCCCGGATCAGCCTGTGCAGTCCGCACAGGCTGATCCAGGACGGCACTTTCCGCCTACAGTGGATTTATGGTAAGAAGAGACTTCCTTGAAACAGTAAATACCATAACAGCGGAAAGTGCCTTCCCGGATAAGCCTGTGCGGACTGCATAGGCTAATCCGGGATGACACTTTACGCACATGCATTAAGACCGGTTTTCTCACGACGCCCCTCATTTATATAATGCGATCATTGGAAAATGTTATCTGCGACCGACGTGTGTGTTTCTTGGGCCCGTATTCAACAACCCATTCTTAGTTTAAGTAATGTCTGGCCACTTCATGGGATATTAGAGGGCCCACATTTATAAAGATTCTTAAGCCATTCTTAACTTAAGTTGAACATAAGTCAAAATTAGAATTTGTGTTTAAAACACTATGCTTTGGAACATTTGCATGACTAATGCTAAATATTAATACACTTTGAATTATATTGAAAATTATGTGTCAAAATCTTCCGGAAATGCATTACTTTGTCAGAAAATCCAATAACTAAATTTCAGATTTTTAAGAATTTTCTTATTTTTCGACTAAGATTATTTATAAATACCAGCCCTGGTCGAATTACCCCAAAACGGAAGTCATTTAGATAATAAGCACATAAAGTTGAGTGCAGGATGCATAGAATTTTGTAAAATACAGTTTAAATGATATGTTTTGGTATCAATTTAAAGGTATATATGTAAGCAATAAGAAAAAAAGCATGTTTTGTGCACTTCTTTGTCTAGTGGTTCCCAGCTTCATAACTTTTGGCCCATGTGTTCATGCGCAAAATGGCAGCCTCCATTTCTAAGGTAAATATTTTGAGTTACAACGCATATAATTTTTGATATGCTGTTTTTTCAAAAGGTTATGGCCTTATCTTTCCAACAATGTATAGTGATATATTGGAAAGTAGCTTGGTCATGGTGAAAATTGAGATCAAACTTTGAATATTTTATACGTAACAAAGAAGGAATTTATTTGCGCGTGCGTAACCTTCCACTCAGTGTATTGGTCCAACATAAAATCTCTTATCATTATCTGCGATCTTTTCTCTCAGCAGACTGGGCAATGGCTGAATGCACGGTTTCAATATATCTCTACCTCTGCAGCAGTGTATTATCTCATCTAATAAGGGTCATCACACTGTGACCACAGTAGGGTGCCAGTACACAGGGATATAAAACACCAGATTTGGTGGGGGGGGGGGGGGGGGTCAAATAAAGAAGGATTCAACTAGAATAAAGAATATTCTTGCAACTGTTTTTGTTCTAAGAATGCTTATAATTTAAACTTAATTGATATTCCTGTACCAAATTTTTTTGAAATATAGCAATTCTTTTTTCTAGAGTCAAAGTATATTCTTTATTCTTAAGTATAAGTCTATTCTTTATTCTTAAGTCTAAGTCTGTTCTTTATTCTTAAGTCTAAGTCTATTCTTTATTCTTAAGTCTAAGTCTATTCTTTTTTCAAAAGTCTAAGTGTATTCTTTATTCTTGAGTCTAAGTGTATTCTTTATTCTTGAGTTTAAGTGTATTTTTTATTCTTGAGTCTAAGTCTATTCTCTATTATTGAGTCTAAGTCTATTCTTTATTCTTAAGTCTAAGTCTATTCTTTATTCTTGAGTCTAAGTCTATTCTTTGTTCTTAAGTATAAGAATGGGTTGGTGAAAACGGGCCCTGGTACGAGAATATCTCGGCGTGACTTAATTGGAGTCATTTTGTGAATTGTATTTTTTTCTCTCACAAATACGCCCGGATCCTGGGGATATTGGGTTATCAGTTTTAATTTCGCAGAACCTTTGATATTAAAAGGACAAGTGCAACCAACCATGCGATTCTTTGAACATTTAATACATGAATAAACAATCAATAAGTTAATTGTTATAACTAAATTCTATGGTAATTAATGAACATGTATTTTGCATCGTTAATTAGTGTTGTGTTACCTCTAACAACTGTCGAGTCAGCGCGCATTATGTTTTGGAGTTTTTCACTGTGCAGGCGAAAACTAGATTGTTATTAAAGAAACTAGCCAATTGTGCGTTTTGCAGCTAAACAAAGTTCTTCTTAGATCTTAAAGTTCCATTTCAAATCGAAATATATACGGTAATTAATTTTAATGGATTATCTGCATTTCTGCCCAAATGTATGTTGAAAGATCGTATGTACACACTCATTAAATTCTTCGGCTGATAATGAGTGGTTAACGAGTAAATAAAATGTCTTTAAACTGAATAAAATCTGACATCCTGTGTTGATTAACTGCATCCAACATTGGCGAAAGCTAATCGTATGTTAGGATGTTAGTAACGTACGGCATATCATTAATTTATGTTGCTATAATATACCAATAATTTACATTGCTACAAGATATATAGGCCCTAACCTTTCTTTTTAATAAAATTGACTTTGAAATGTGTTCTATATTTAGGTATATATGCAGATTTGCTGTTTAAATAGGCTCTATCTTTGGTCCGATTTTAGATAACATAATAAGATATTTTATAAATCTCACTCATTTGCATAAAAACCTAGTCCACATATTTGTTCACCAGTTGAATAACTTACTATTATTAAAGTTTCGCCGCGTTATATACAGTATTTATTTGCGGTCTGTCTGTCTGTGTTAAAAATCGATGTTAACACGTTTAATTGCGAGAGACCTATTCTCAAAATTCACCTGTCATCAACAATATATTATGTCTGTGTTGGTCGCTTCTTGATATATACTTATCGTTTACTTTAGGAATCCGTGAGAAAAGTTCTGGAAACGGTCCATTTTTTTGCCAATCTGTGAACAAGCCTCTTTAAAAGTAGTTCGTAGCGTCGAATAATCTCGAAGTTATATAAGGATCACTACAGGGAAAGATCTAGGATCAAAAAGGTACAGGGTGCTGCTTCAATGAAACAGTGGGGGAAGGCTGGACCAGTTTGTCGAGACTTTCGAATGATATAATGTAAAATGAAACAGTGGGGTAAGGCTGGACCAGTTTGTCGAGACTTTCGAATGATATAATGTAAAATGAAACAGTGGGGGAAGGCTGGACCAGTTGGTCGAGACTTTCGAATGATATAATGTAAAATGAAACAGTGGGGGTAGGCTGGACCAGTTTGTCGAGACTTTCGAATGATATAATGTAAAATGAAACAGTGGGGGAAGGCTGGACCAGTTTGTCGAGACTTTCGAATGATATAATGTAAAATGAAACAGTGGGGGAAGGCTGGACCAGTTTGTCGAGACTTTCTAATGATATAATGTAAAATCCACGGTTTTCTTGAGCCTTATGGTTCTAAGCTAATTTTTTTAAACATGGTCAAATAATCAGTCATATGGTATTGGCAAAATATATTGGATTTCAAAAGATATTCAACATTTCTGCGTTGACCAGCCAAGAGGGGCCGCAGGGGGGAGAGGGTTACAAAAAGGAGCGGGGTGCAGCACCCTGCTATTTCGCTCTAGTTGACCAGCCAAGAGGGACCACAGGGGGGGGAGGGGGGTAAAAAAAAGGAGCGGGGTGCAGCACCCTGCTATTTCGCTCTAGTTGACCAGCCAAGAGGGGCCGCAGGGGGGGAGGGGGTTACAAAAAGTAGCAGGGTGCAGCACCCTGCTATTTTGCTCTAGTTATTTCCCTAAGTAGTGTGCATACAATACATGTATACATTTTAGAGGATACACCAGCACAACACATACAAATAATAATTTTAATATTTTATTATCATATAAACTTAACATATATCAATGTAATGTAACGAATAGAAGTATCCAATATACACATCAGTGCGCGTGAAATAACCGAGATGCACTTACAAAACGTTATAAGTCAGAAATTGGTACAACATGGGATGGGTAGGTAAAAGTAGAATTTTGAGGCGTGTCGTGGGAAAACCGGTCTTAATGCATGTGCGTAGTGTCCTCCCGGATTAGCCTCACACCACTTTTCGCTGTAATGGTATTTTCTGTTTTTCAATGAAGTCTCTTCTAAACATAAACCCACTGTAGGCGAAGTGTCGTTCGGATTAGCCTGTGCGAACTGCACAGGTTGATCCGGGATGACACATTACGCACATGCATTAAGCCCGGATTTTCACACGACACACCTCAAATGTAGAAATGTAGGTTTAAGTGATTTCTATACATATATCGCAAACATATTCGTCACATATTACGTTGCATGCAATTGACAATAATTTTAAATTTACTGACCGTGAAATATTTATAAAGTTATAAGGCGTGTAGCAAAACTGCACAAACCAATTGGCAATTAGGACTGCATTGGTTTTAGAAGCAAATATATTGAATTATATTTGTTAAAAATATCAAAGTTTGATTGGCCCACACATTGATACAACTTCAGGACTCGAATTCAACAACCCATTATTAGACTTAAGAATCAAGAATAGGCTTAGACTCAAAAATTCATACTTATGCGTTCGCAAATATGCCGGGTACCAATGTTGCTTATGTCATTAATAAATCATTATAAATAATGAATGCTAATTACATTAGCGTTGGTGAGTACCAAGTGGAATTCAAATAAACCGCCTTTTTAGAACAGAACAGTTTCAAGAATATTCTTTGTTCTTAAGTCTTAAGTCTAAGAATTAGTTTTTTAATACGGGCACAGATTCCAGTATATCATTCCTTGAAAGCCAGAAGGTGTCATCAGCATAATGTGCAAATAAGTCTGATAGCCCCTTGGGGCTTTCAAAGGACAATATTGCCAGTTTGACATATATTTGAATAGACCACTGAGGTAATAATCACTATTTTTAATTAAGTTACCCCGAACCAGCTTTTATGATTTATGAACAAATAGTATACTAAAATAACTGACTGGCCACTGCGTATTACTATTAATTTGTGCTATTAAAACTTTAATTAAAGACGATATGGACAATAAAGGACAATTTGGTAAAAATCTATTCATTTATGAATAGATTTCGCCCAGCCATGTGCATGAAGCAAACAGAATCGTTCATAGAGGTAGCGTCATTATAGATGCCCCAAAACATCTTTACCTAAGGCCATAAAACTGCAACCTATTTGGACTCTTTATTTTTTTAAATTTTTTTTTTTTAATTTGGGTAACTTGATTTTTTGATTTGTACAAGGTGAATATTTAAATTGATGCGATTTTTTATGTGTTAAATTTACGAATTCTGATGATAAAATTCTTAAAAAGTGATTGGAGTCGTAGGTTATTGTGTTTTGTCCATTCTGTCCAAATACGTGAACTTGAAGTCACGCTCCAACCATAAGCCGCGGTTTTTATGGCCTTTAGTATACATGCCCAACACACATTTCATCAGAAGACAGTGTATGCTGAAAATATACAGAAATATGAACATTTATATTGTAACAGAAGTTAAACATTTTAATACATTTGTTTTTTCAAATATCAGAACAAAGCATGCCCTTACATTTACTTGAGATGACCGTTAATTTATTCATGATTGAATTTTAATCAAACTGTATTATTTCAAAACTTTCGAAAAACAAATGTATTCGAGACACTATCGATAAAGACCATTTTATAAATAGGAATTGTGAAATGTCTATTTAATACTATAATCTTAAAATTTTTCTCCAGTTGAGATCACTTTAATTTATAAAATATTAAGGAAATTAAAGAATACGCGCAATGCTAAAAATAATACGCACTTCCAATTTTCAGGAAAAATACACGTACTTTGTGGATCGTAACCATTCGGCAATTTCCGTCAAACATCTATTTACAATGTTGATATATATATATATAACACCGGAAATGGTCGAAATATACCGAGATGAGGTAAAGCGGTGACCACTCGGCGAATGCATTCTGGGATAAACCCAAAAAGACAAAAGAGACATAGGAAAATACTGACCATAAAGGAACAATAAAGATGGTAATATTTGTACATTACACATACACACATGCACTGAAAATACACGTATAAGACATTTCGAAAAACATTTACATTTTTTATGTCGTCATAGACTGTAGGTTGACAAAACGAATGGTTTGACAAATGTATATAATATTAGATCTTCGTTAACATAAATTTGACAGAATCACCTATTTAATACCAAATCATATCGCGTTTTTTGCGTACAAAATATGACAGCAAGACTTTTAATAATTTGAAGCACTATTGATAACTGGCCAAATACATGATGCTCCTTTAAAAAAGAAAATCATGCATAACACTGTGACGTTAGAGCTTCTATAAACAATAGCAAAATATTGATGTTTTGTATGAAAATACCAAGAAGAAATCAGACATGATTTACAGAAAAAAAAACACATGTTATACAGAAAATAGTTCTTATTTCTATGGTATAATAAAAAATAAAATGCGTTTGAAAATAATATGACAAACGTATGAGGATGCATTTTTAAAGTGTGTTTGTGTGCAATAAAACAAATAAAATACTGGCGAATTCTGAAGAGAACAATGTTGCATTTCAATATAAGTAACGTGTACAAACATTACATAACAAACAAATATCATTGCATTGATAATACAAGGAAAATAGCAACATCCGAGAACGTTTTTGCACTCTGCTCAATTTAAAAAGCAAATGCTGATATTTAAGAGGGTGAATTTAACAAACTAGATAAAATAACATATATTATTATCATGTATGCTTTTAAAATATGAATGCCTCTAACCTTAACTTAAGAACTATTTGTATTATCTTCTATTACACTCAGTTATTATTTATCATAGTAACAAAATACACAGCTCTGTAGGACCATATTTTTCACAAATCGTATTTTTCACACACCTGTGAAGAATAGGATCCTATTTGTCACATTTGTAAGTGTGAAGAATGTGACTGGCCAAAAACGGGGCATGCGTGAGGATTACAGAAGAATATGATTTCATTGCATATCAAAAACTGAATGCGTTCTTCAGTGAAGAATAAGACTGTGATTTGTGAACAATAAGATCTCAATTGAAAAATGAGATCCTATTTTTCACATATGTGAAAAATATCATTTGTGAAAAAATATGGTCCTACACAGCTCAAATGCATACCCAAGCTATGCTTAGCAAATCGCAACATAAGACTTTAAGACTTAAAACATTATTAACACTTGTAACATCAACTGCAATAACAATATACTGGCCTTGTCATATTTATAAATGAATTGCAAGATAACAAGAACAGTTTAATTCAAAATCAACAACAAGATATCTATACAACTGGCAAACATTACAATCTTATGTGAATAATTTTCGGTAAAATCATAAACACATTTGCTGTGACACTGTAAGCAAAATACTAAGAGACTTGTAGATCTAGATATTTAAACAAACGCATGCATTCAAAATGGTAATAATAAGACGCATACAGTTGTGTTTGTTGGATAATAAGAAACAAGCAAAACCTAAAAATTGAAAAGCATAATTCACTGTGTATTTAATATAGCTTGTTTTAATGAACCTAAATAAAATACATAAAAATAAGTTCATTGAACGAATACTTTAAAACAATGGCGGTATTTATGATATATATATATATATATATATATATATATATATATGTAGTATGAAATCATGTATATGCTTTTTTTTTGACAAAAAATACTCGAACAAAACCAAACTTCAGCTATTAATTATTCTTCTACTGTTATACCCCCCCCCCCCCCGATAATTGTAGGGCCAATTACTGGTACACATGTTAACATAGGAAAAGCAGAATTTGTTGGTATGTTGGTAGAGCTGTGCCTGTGACTGTTATAACTGAGGCTTTATTTAGCCATGCAATATAAAAGTAACGATACTCCCGTTGTTGTATTTTGCGGGACATTAGACTGAAAGCAATTTGACACGCCGAATGATTCCGGGTCCCGGGATATGGACTTTGGTAGGATTTTAGATATTAGATCCCGGTAATATTGAGCACTCCCCTAGGCCATTTGATACACCAAGCATCTCCCACTGGGGGGATTTAGACAGAAAAAAAAGCTTGGCTCTAGGGTGGGGAATTAGATCCTGAAAAAAATAAAATTAGTCAAATTGCCCTGGGTCAGCCCCCCCACCCCCACCCCCGGGGGAAAATATTGATAGGTGCATTATAATAGCATATAGTATAATAGTGCGCAGTGTCTCGTTCGACCATGATTCGGAAATGTTGTGTACGGTGTTCCGTTAGTGCCACTCGTTGTTTCTCACTTTCGACCTATGGATAACAAGCGCGAGAACGCAACCTCGAATGTTGCCAAAATCCGATGCGAGAGCGCAAGGTTACGATGCGATATCGCGAAATTAATATCGCGATCTCGCATCGTAAGTTCGCAATTTCGCATCGTGATTTCGCTACTTCGTATCGTGTTCTCGCGCGTGTAATTCAAAGGTCGAAAGTGTGCGAAACAACGAGCGGCCCTAGCGGAACACCGTTAAATTAACTACTGAGTCATGGATGGAGTTAATTGAAAGTCGTTAACTTATTACGCAGGAATTCGATTTAATCCATGACGCATATCTAGAGTAAAATTAAAATTAAATACAGTTTCAAACAACCGTTGTGTACTCGTAATTCAGTCTGTAAATAATAAATCACTAGTCAGCATTAAAGCTGCTATGTCACACAAAATGGCATATTATGCAATGTATTATTCTGAAATTCAGTTTAATTTGTGTTATTTTGAAAAAAAGATTATAAACTACGGGCAAGTTTTATAAAACTGCATGTTCCGTTATTCATCGGTTAGCTCATATACTATTCATAATTTAAAACAACATTAACAACACACATTTATGTCATTCGGCGCCGTAAATAAGAAGTCTGGATATACAAAGTGTTAATATTCGTAGATTGCTTTGGTTACTAAATATCGATTAAACATTTACATCGAAATAAAAGATATTCAATGGATATTTAAACTCATTATGTAATCGGCAATTACATAAAATACAAGATCAACACATTTTCAGAAACGTTTTAACAGTATTTGCACTAAACGTAGAAAGTATATTTTTATTTCGACACATTTTCTTTTCGTTTTATCATGGTGAAGAAGAATATTTACTTAAGAAATATTTTCGATTTATCGGTGTTTATCGGCCAATAAACGACGATTTGGAGTCCTGATGCTTAGGAATTAAATCACCCGGGCGTTAGCCCGAGTGGTTTAATAGCCAGGCATCAGAACGACAAAGAGTTGTTTATTGGCCGATAAACAACGATAAAGCGAACATTATTTCGATTCTACCACGATTTGAGGAATATTTTTGCAATTGTAATGAGAACTATATTTTACTATGCTCCGCTCAGAATCGGGACTACTTTTTGCATTTTGTATTGGGTAGTTTTACAACGATAATTTTGTTCTTTGTCATTAGAAAAATCAGCAAGTATCATGTTAGATTACATGATATAGTAATAAAAAACAGTTGTTAACGTTACTGGTCCTTAACGTGGAACGTGTACGCGTAAACTATTTATATAATCACGGATTTTCTTTTTCGTTTCATCATGCACGATGCACGGGTCTCTACATTCAACAGTGAACGCTGTTGTTGGTGTGTTGATACTGCACGGCGCGTTTTCAACAAGATCGTTAATACCTCGCTTTAAAATGACGAGGCAAAGACATTAAGGCCAGAGTGAAGAGGCTTTAGTTTCTCGCATCCGCCGACCCGATGCAAAACAAAAACCGAGGGTTGAGGGCGAAACTGTTGTATCTGCTTATCATGGTATGTCAGATACAGATAGTTTCACGCTCAACACTCGAGATGGAACACAACCGATATTGTAAACATTAAAATCAATAAAGTCAATAAAATTTCCTTACAATAACAATGCAATTCTTATGGATAAAAGCGCATCTTAAACTCACGGTTATTATGTAATACAAAGTACAGCATTTCAGCAGTTCTACTTTTTCTAGCACGTTGACCTTTGTCCACGGTACATTTGAAAATTGTAAATTATCAACGCTTTATACAATATTTTCGAGAGTTTTCTTTGTTTGTTTTACGGTATTCAATAACTGTGATATCATAATGGTTACTGGTGTGGGGGGGGGGAGTCTAATACGCAAGGTTATCGTGTAATACGTAGCGTGCAGTATATTCAAATTTAGTTGTAATTTATATGCACGCTACTTACTGCACTGTAAGCTTGCACATTCGTATCGCATCACTTAACCTTGCGACTGCGCTAAATGTAGAAACGCCGTGACATAGATGCCAAGCATGTCAGACATCACGTGACTTCTAGGAACTGCCCATGGGATCGGCATCGTGTAGAAAGTTGCGATGTGATTGGTGAATATGGTATAAAAACACATATAGCACCCTTTGACCTCAAGATGTTAATTATTTAACGATCCCGATCAAAGTATTATAAAACTGTTACTTATATACCAAACGTTGCATTGTATTATTGGCCATGCGGTTATTCATAGTGCCAGGTTATCTGGACAACCTCGTGTTAATAATATAATTTTATAATGTATTTTATTTCCGCCTCAAAGTGGGCTTTTTTTTTCTCCAAAAAAATTTCAGAAAACCTAAAAATTATCAACCTCTGGCCTCAACAGGTAAAGAAAAAAATCCCACACAGAGTTTGTCGGCCGGGGATAAATCACTGACAACTTTACCAACTGTGAAAGTGCACATAAATATTCCAGCCGGCGAATAATATGTATTTACACCGACTTTAAAAGGTGAATTTGCCAATTAAATCCTAAAATGACCTGATTTATATTCGCACGGTGTATTGTGCGGCTGTGTAATTATATATTTCACGTATCAAAGCGGTGTGACTATTTACCTCCGCTAGACATCAAGCAGTGCAAATTTTGTGAATAATTTCTAACTATAATAATTATATAGGAATTTCGGTTTCTTTACTGATTTTCTGACTCAAACAATTAACAATATTACGTTGGAAGTTGATTGTTTAAGCAAATTAAAAATGACTTATAGGACAGCCTGCAAATAAGAAATTACTCCACAATACGGGTAACTGAGAAAATGACTTAATCGTGCAATTGTATTGGATATAAAACACTGTCTATTATTTTAGTACGGAAATATCTAGCATTAAAACAGGTATACAGGGTGTTGCTGAAAAGGGGAAGAGGGAAGGGGATGGACACGCAGCAGTTCTTATAAGCATTTTCAAATAATTTGGTAAATCCAGGGTTTTACTGATTCTAATGAAGGTTTTCAAAAATGGTTTATTCAACTAGAATTGAATATTGGCAAGAATATATAGAAATTCTAGATACTCAGCAAATATGTGTTGCCCACAGGGACAGTCGGAAGGAACCAAAAAGGGGCAGGGAGTATGCATCCTGCGATTTCGATCTGGTCTTTTATCTATGTCAGTTTCTATTCTGTTTTGATCCGTATTTAATGAATACGTATTTACCAGAAAACTATTCAATATCCAATGTATTAGAATTATTAAAGGCTATGCCATACGAATGCTTCATGACGATATATAATACAAATCTTGTTTTTAATCGTAGATGCAATTAAAAGTTACTTAAAATGGCTGTTTCAAATTTAAATTATTTCTCACCCTTTGACAGCTTGAAAATCTACTCATATTCAAGCGCCTTATCGGAATGAACTTTAAATTGGGTCAACCCGAACTGGGTGGAAACTAGGCCAAGTCCATTTTACGTACTAGTATAAAAATTAGCTGCACAAATCTTGTTGTCTTATCAAATGATACACGCAACTCCATATGTTGCTTACATTCTTTTCTTGTAAAAGAAAAATAACGATACACTATTTCCCGCTATAACATCACTGATTTCACGTGACTACACCTCTCCGTATACATACGAGTGGGCTGACATGGTACCCTAAAATCTTGTATCATTAATTTTGTCCAGATTTGTTCTATACGCCCCGTTGTAAAAGTTACTCGTTTATAATAATCAATTCAAATATGTAAGCTATACACATTTTAAAATACACACACACAGTGCTGTATTTTACTTGAAAAATATAGTTCAGAAATAATTTTTGATTTAGAGTTGTTTTTCGGCTAACGAACAACGATTTGGAGTTCTGATGCGTAGGAATTAAACCACGAAACCACGAACAAACAACGATTTGGAGTTCTGATGCGTAGGAATTAAACCACGAAACCACGAACAAACAACGATTTGGAGTTCTGATGCGTAGGAATTAAACCACGAAACCACGAACCCAGTGGTTCAATATGCCGCATCAGAACGACAGATATGTGTTTACTGGCCGATAAACAACGATAATGCGAAGATTCTTCAATTCTAACATGACCTGACAACATATTCTGCAACTACAATGTGAACTATATTTTACAGTTTCGGAATTATTTTTTCGGGTTGTTAAAGGGACCTGTTCACAGATTGTCGACTTGACAATTTTTCAACTTTTGTCTCCGATTCCCAAAATAAAAGAACATTTTACACAAGGGAGAAAAATAACACTACGGACCTAGAAATATACTGTAAAAACGTTTCGTTCATGACTAGTCAATTATCAGTTAAAATTGATAAAATTATATAGCGTTTATAACGCTTAAACGATGGAATAATTTGGAGTGTTTCTGTTGTTTTCGTTGAAATTGTTGACAACACGTTGAACACTTAAATAAAGTAAATAATGCAGAGAGATACCCAGAAGTCGGAATAGCCGAGTGGGTAAGGTGATAGCCTTTTAATCCGGAGGTCAAGGGTTGGAACCTTTTTTTTCTAAATACTTTTCTTGTTATTATACTTTTACTATACTTAAATCTGTCAAGTTAAGACATTTAATGGCATACTTAAAAATGTGAAAATCTGTGAACAAGTCCCTTTAATAGGTAGTTCAACAACGGTAAATTTTGTTCTTTGTCTATAAAAATCACTGCGCCTGTCAGGTTAGAATGAAAGTTACGTTACAATACGTGCTCGAGCACAGCTATTTTAAATATCTTTAAGTAGACCCTTAAAGGTCCAGTTTCAAACTTTTTAACTATGAGAAATAATAACCTAAAACTAAGAATCTAATCCTGTGTTATGATGCATTTATTGTTCATATTTCAAGGTTTGAAAACCACATTGTTTGTGCAAACGGTTAAACTTTTCACGAATATCTGTTATTTTTCGAGAAAAATAAGCTACCTGATAGACTTACACTGATAATAAATTCTTTAGGCCAAAAAAAAATTTCCGTTTCTGGTCTCCTGCCCCCAAAAATAAGGGTCGGTAGGTAGGGATTATTATTTTTTTTTTTTGTAATATGTATAAAAATATGTAGGGTCGGCCGCAAGAGTAAAGGGTCAGGAGACCAGAAACGGGACTTTTATTTTTTTGGGGGGGGGGGGCCTTACATACATTATATATAAACATGCGTCATAACACTTCTGACAAAGAAAAATATTAGAAATATAGTGTCGTTGATGGAAAATCATCAATTGAAATGGATCAAATTGTAATGCGTTTGTAACGCTTTTCATCGGTATTTTGGGAAACACGTGTATCACTTACATAGCGTTAAATATTCACTATTATGTTCGAAAGTCAGAATAGCCGAGCCGTTAGGGCGACATATATTTGATCCCGGCGGAAGTGGTTCGAGTTCCGGCGAAGACCAAAGTTTTTAACTTAATTTGTTCTTTATATAATATTTGTTGTTGGTTAGTCCAACTGCTTTAGTGTTTTCAGTTAAGACATTTAATGGTTTTTTTTGTAAATACGAAAATCTGCGAACAAGTCCCTTTAAGCCTACGGCATAATGACCTAATCCCATTCCATATTTATCAAATCGAAGTTTATCAGAGGCAGGTAATCCTGATAAAAAATTTGGTGAGTATCAAGAACAGCGACCCTGTAAAAGGAATAAGACACAGATGTCGTTCGTTAAACTTATAAATTTCTAAATTGTATTTCTACGTCAATTGCTGCGCACGAAAAATTAACACAGGGGACCATTTTTTACTTATGAGTAGGGATGGGACCGAATATTCGAATATCGGATAATATTCGAATATAAAAAAAAACGAATACGAATATTCGATTTTCAAATTTATTTAAAGAACAAAATTTCTTTTAAAAAATCATGTTTTTTTCTCCAGTTTAATTGCAACGTTGACATGAATTCCAGTCGTCTTTACAAGGGCCGCGAATTAACGGTTTGTAGGAGATGCGAATATGACGCGTTGTATCCACAAATAACAAAACTGGGCCATGTTGTGATAACGGTTTCACAGTTTGCACAAGGCGGACATTGTTGTTTATTGTCCTTAACTGACATCTATACGGTTAACTTGTTTATAGTAAATTACAATTACTCTCAAAGTAAACCAATCAAAATGAATCCATTATAAGCCAATTTCTTTAACAAAATTAGTATAATCTGGTCAACCTTAATATACGTCACTTGTAAATTATTCTCCATTATACAAGAGTCTTGATTAATAAACAATCCCACCGTGATGTGCTTGGAAGTACTTTACGCGGTCATTAGACAAATCCCAGGCAACGTGTAATCTATGTAATGAGAAATTTGTGCACGATTAACAAATTAATTAAGAATACATTTAGCAATATCTTACATTTCTTTATATTTGCCTAACACTCACTAAGTTATATCGCCCATTTACCACTGAAACAAAGTAAAACAACTACGTACACGTAGTATACATATTTCGGATAAGTAAATTAGCGGACAGTGCCGTATTTAGTAGTATTTACAAAACGAATATTCGAATATATTCGAATACCTAAAACGAATATTCGAATATTGATTTCAGTATTCGGTCCCATCCCTACTTTTGAGTATAGTGGTGTTTATATATATATGCATTATCAGCAATACATGATTTTTGTGAAAACTGAAGTAAATTCTCAATATCATACAAATCACGGAGGCTGTTTGTGGTAAAATCATTTATAGTTGATAGTATTTATGTATACAACATTTAATTTTAGTAAAGTGTGAACATTAGCTTCTTATTCGACAGCATTTGGAAACATAAAATAATAGATTTCACATGTCCGATGACACGCAAAACTTGTTAGGAATCGGATTAAAGAGACATACAGAGAATCAGATTAAAGGCACATAATGATGTCTTTGATTTGGAACAATTTGGCGACACGCGGATGAAGACCGAATAATAAAGCTGGCATCTTTCGACAGTAAAAGGACTGACTGATGCACTGAAGCCCGTATTAATAGCGTATCAAGTGGCGCATCTAAGCCAATGTGTATTCCGATCAAAGTGGTTAATGCAAATATTTAATAAACACGTCTCATGGCAAACGGCTTAGAGCGGGGTCCAGAAATGACGGATTATCGTCAAAGTCTTGAATGGCACCAGGCAAGAAACGGGCATTCAGCATGGATCTCGTTTGTATAGCATTAGATACGCTAAGGCCAATAAATCCTTTCAATAGCTATGCAAGCGAAAATGAAAAACTACATCAAAAGGGGGGTCGCTGGAGAGTGCATTCGCTATAAGGGCGAACACTTGAGGAATTTTACATATTTCCATATATTAGCATTCGTACCACTGTATTTAACGCGTCTGGGTCTTCGGTTTGAATGTCGGCGCAAAAACACGACTCGGGCAATTTGAAGCCTTTTGAAATTTGTCGTTGTGTTTTTTTTTTGGTGCGATTTGTACACAGAGTAGGCCACCGCGTTGTATTGTAGGTCGAAAGGTCAACGAAACGCTGACTTTTTTGAGCGTGAATTCGATTATATTAAAACGTGGGTTCAGGAATTTTAAATGCAGACGTAGTGAATTTGAAACGACTTTTGATGATGCAGAATTTGAACATAATATATACATGTAGACGTTAAAAACATGTTGAATGGGATTGTTTAAAAAATATTTCAATACTAGTATACTGTATCACCCGGCAAATTACAAGAGAAGGGTCCTCTGATAATTATAAACCTGTATTATTAAAATATGCTTTTAAAAGTATTTTGTATTTATAAGTATTTTAGAGATACGTGTATGCGTATTACCGAACAGGTTTGTTTTTAAAAGTGTGTTTGTACGATCTTACAAAAGACATAAACCAAAAAATAAACAAATAAAGTTAATCAACATATATTTCTATTATAAATGGAATAAAAGTTAAGTAGAAACCTTGCTATAAAACATATACATGGCTATTTTTAATCAAAAAATAGTTTCTGGCTGTACAGCCTGAAACTCTAATACATGTATATACCTTAGCTCGATAGTTGGTTTGGGTTACACAGCACTAATAATTGGTGCAAAAGTCGACGGTCGTATTTGTAATAATTGGTGCAAAAGTCGACGGTCGTATTTGTTGATTTATCATTATTTTAGTGTTATTTTTTGCATTTTATGCTTTTCTGTATGTTTTCAACTTATTTTGTCAAACCAATAGTCTTATTTCGAAAATAACTGAGACAAAATATCGTACATACACACTTTAATTACAGGTTTCTCAGAACACATTTACAAGTGACTTCTGTTAATTATATATAATATTGTTAAAATATTTTACATTTCTTGTTGAAAGACTGAACTTATAGGTTTTCAATTCTGAAGCAATCGACTTGAAAACATATCAATCGTACAGGCTAATCCAGGACGACACTTCCCGCTTTTATGGCGTTTTCTGTTTCAAGGAAGTCTTTTCTAAACAAAAATCCTCTGTAGTGCTACCGGCTAATCCGAGACGACACTTTACGCACATGCATTAAGTCCGGTTTTCCAACGACGCGCCTCAATATTATATATTATATTATATAAAGAAACCAAGCGCTGCATTCGCCGGGCATCGAACCTACGACCTTCGGAATCAAAAATCTGTGGCGCTAACCACTCGGCCATTCGGACTTACAAACAAATAAATAGTGTTGTATTTTAAACATTATGTAAGTGATACGTGTTTCCCAAAATATCGACCAAGTTTTTATCCATTTCAGTTGGCCTATATAAAAAGTAGCTAAGGCCAAACAAAAAAAAAAGTTCCGTTTCTGGTCTCCTACCCAAAAAATAAGGGTCGGTAGGTAGGGATTTTATTTTATTTTATTATGATGGGAGAATGGTTTGTGTTGTACACGGTAACAGTCTTTTTCAGTCTTTATTATTTTTGGACCAAAAATATGTGGGGTCGGCAGCAAAAGTAAAGGGTCGGTCGGGAGACCAGAAACGGGACTTTTTAATTGGGTGGGTGCCTATGGCCTAACAAGTAATGCTATGCTTTGGTTCTGTGCAATTTGTATCGGATTTGAATTTTCATATGCATACTAGGATTGTAAAATTAAACTATTATTCCACATCTAATAAAGTGACCCTGTAAATTAATGTTAAAAAATTGTTTCGTCGTAATCTCGAATGTAAGTAGCTGCGTTTGTCTTGAACAAGCTGTACACATGCTAATTTACTTTTAGTAACATCGAACGTTGGGACAAATTTTGAATCATAGCTGCAAATTCAAGCTATTTATAAGAATGAATACATTAACTAACAGTTGCTTGGATGTGCGAATGGATAGAGATGCGCGAATAAATAACTGGTTGAATGAATTAATTCATTAAGGGATGAATCAATTTCCAGCTATTTAATTTTTATTTTTTACTATTTAATTTTTTAATTTTGGTGTAGTCGTGTGCTGAAGGGGGAAGCCGGAGTACTCGAAGGAAATCCCAACTGTGCGGTAGGATGACTACCAACCAACCTCACGTGCGCCGAGAGGGGAGCGAATCCGGGCGCGCTAGTCGGACAGCCTTAATTTCGGGGAACTTGATGCTTATTACCATGGGTACCAGCTTTATAGCCCTGCCCCTATTCCTCCCGTAAACAACAACATAAATTTATAATGTCAATTGGGTAATGGTCGCTGAATTGAAATAAACAATGTTGTATGTATTTAAGTACATATTTATAGCTAGTGAATATTTTTACCTGCTAGCATGCAGTTACTGCATATCATATACAATAGGAATGTTGGGGGGTAAATCTAAATGATATTTTTTCGAAAAAAAAAAAACACCACAAAAAACAATGGCCACGATGCATGTAACATGCAAGCATCAGCTCTAAATGTAAAATCTAATGAAACAATAAACGTTTAAATTCATGAAAAGAATTAGATAGCATCGTATCAACTCATGAAAATAATTTGATAGCAACTTAATGATCTATGATTCTTACGTCCTCAGTCAGTGATGATGTCACATCGCTGGAAACTCTGCGCCGTTGTTCCGTGTACCTTGAAGTTGCAGAAAGCTAGTTCAGATAGTTTGTTTCCGTACATTCGTAGAGTGAATGTTGCTGTTCGGAAGTTACTAACATTGAAACGATTTTTGTCCGTAGTTTGTTTCCACACATTCGCAGAATAAATGTTACTGTTCGGAAGTTACCAACATTGAATGAAACGATTTTTGTCCGCATTTTTGTGTCCGAAGATTCGTAGAATAAAGGTTTAATGTTGCTGTTCGGAAGTTACCAACAATGAAACGATTTTTGCCCGTAGTTTGTTTCCACACATTTGAAGAATAAATGTTGCTGTTCGGAAGTTACCATATGAAATGATTTTTATCCGATCATGTCGAGCGGCCACAGTAAGTCTTGTAACGACCGTCTTGTATACAGTAGAATGAAATCTCTAACAGAGGTGCTTTAGAAAACTGGAGTTGAATGGATTTGGAGGCTGATTTCATTTTCACTGACAGTACAGAATGAACCTGTACGCTAGGTAGATTTATAAACAAGTTTTTGTCTTCTGCGAAATCATTTTGCTATCTCGTCTGCTGGGCGCTGTCGTCTGTTGCTAGAACGCGATGAGCCGCGCGTGCTTAGAAACGCGTTACACAACAATCCACGCGAAATCAAATAAAAGAAATAAAATGACGAAAGCAGATGCACGAGCTATAATACAGAGTGGGCGGGTGGAGAGAACTGAAACTTCTGGTAATTCTGTGTCAAGGCTGTCAGAAAATATGTCGTCTGCTGACTGCGATATTCCCTTCGTTTTTTTGTGCCAACGCAAAGCGCGCTGAACAAAGAAAGTTACCCCGGTGCAAACGTTTTCATTGATGTTGCAGGGAAACGACACAATCTCTGTGAAACCCGGGTCGCACTCGCGAGGGTTCCAGCTGGTTTAGGGGCCAACAGTTGTTAAATTTAGCGTCTCTTGTTTGCGAATGGGATTTCATTTCGTTGCAACGTTGAAACGCTCGGAATGACGCGCAGTGCAGGTCTGTATCCAACTGGTAAGAGTTAATGAAAGAACAATCGCGGGTCTTGGACTCGAGAGCCCAGGGTGATTTTCGGTAGTTATTATATCATTGAGCATGCTGTCCCTGTATCAGGTCAATGCTTCACTGCGCACATACAACTCGTGTGTCTTTATCTTTATATACAATATCAAAACAATAATTACACGTTTTCAAGTAATCGCCCTATATTGTTATCAATCGATTAAAATGAAAGACTGAAGTGTCAACAGTACACGGTACCTCGAATCGAAAGATTAAACAAAAACATGGAAAGACTAAGATAACCTTTAACAATCACATTTTCACACTGGCCCGGAGGGATCAACCAACCCTCGTACCAATATGGTCCGAAGGATTTCGTGCGCTCGAGCCAGGAACGTCCGGTACGCAACGCCGCTACCGTTTGGTATTCCTGTTGGCGGATATTAAATACAGCGCGATGTCTTGGTGACCGCTGTACGCCGCGATGTGCAGCGCGTTCCATCCGTCCCTGTTGGCCAGTTTGACGTCGGCGCCGAATTTCACCAAAAGTTTCACAAGTTCGAAGTTTCCATCGAGGCAGCTCTGGTGAAGCGCCGTCTGTCCCTCCGTGTCGTACAGATTGACGTTTATCTTGCCGTCCTTTGTCTCGAGTATCCGCTCCAGCTCGTCCTTATTACCGTCCCTCACAGCCACCAGGAAGTCTTTTTGGTACGCGTTTCCGGCGGGATTCGTCGGCGTCGTCATCATTTGGGTCATGGTTGAAAAAACAAAATCCGACAGCCAGCGGTTTAAGATAATTGCTCAGTGGCCATATCAAGAAAACGTCGAATTTAATCCATATCTATGCGTTACAAAGGCACTATCACATTTCACGTTTATCTTATTCCTTTCAAGTAAGAATGCAATTTATACACACACAGTTTGAAAGGTTTAAAACAATTTGTTTTAAATGACCTTTTATCTGATCAAGTTCCCAAATTAAATCTGGAATGTCTGCCAAAATAATATTCTCACGGTGTTTATCGAATTGTATTAGGCTTGAGTCGATTTTTTCTCACGTTCCAATAATTCAAATAACGTCTGATATACTTGTTGCCGAATCACTTGAACACGTATTTGCTTTATAATATTATTCTGAACTCTTCCAGATTTTGAGTCTTACATTGTATAGATCTGTTGACTGCTTAATTCCACGTTTAAACCTGTTCCAAACTGAAGCAAGATATAGCTAATTCACAACGCACAAACACTCGTTCGAGTACATTTTGACACAGTTTGTGAAACGTTCACACGGTTTAACCACTTCATACCACCTATTCAGCTTTATTTAAATGTCATACACGCAGAGTCGCTCAACCGGGTCGACCGGCTTATTTATCACTGTTAAAAAGCTGTTCGTTTTGTGTACACTTCTCAAACCTCAAAGGTCACGCGTTGTAAGCGGCGTTTTCATTGGATGGGAAAATCGGCGGCGATGTTACGGCGCTTCTGATTGGCTGTCAATGTACTGAATGATATAACTTTAGATTTTATTCAGTGTCTGGCGTGGGAATTAGCTGCGCGCCGCGGTCTCGCAAGTTTTGAATTTAATTCAGGCGTCCAAACAGGGGTATTGGTGCAAATATTTTGCATACTTCTGCAGTACATGGTGACATAAGTATTAAATGAGAATGCTTTATTGATATATGTTTTTAATAATCATTGTTAAATTTAAAAAATGCAAATTTAATACTTATTTAAATGTTAAAATTGAAAAGAAACTTAATGGAATAAACCTTTTTACTAAATGATTAAAACGGATGCTATTATTAACTATTATTGAGCTAAACAATGTTCTATTATCACCAAAACTAAGTACTTGTAAAAAACAACAACAACACAACAACCTCAGTTGCGGCTCTATTAATATTTTTATTATTATTATTATTATTAGTAGTAGTAGTAGTAGTAGTACTAGTGGTAGTGGTAGTAGCAGCAGCAGCAACAGCATTAGCAGTTGTAGTAGTAGTAGTAGTAGTAGTGGTAGTGGTAGTAGTAGTAGGAGCATAAATCCACCCAAGCAAACTGAAAAGCTCAGAGTTAATACCTTGGAAATAATCAACACTTATTGTTCATACACTATTTTCAGACATACGAGTGCTCATGTTAATTCACAATCTTCTTCTCGTGAGTTTTATTGGACTAATATAATTATGTGCACATTACGGGTGTATATATCTGTAACGGACACATATAGATTTCACATTTGGAGCCGATGTGTCGCTGTCTAAAACACTAGTCCACATATTTAGACGTAATCAATCAGTTTTTCTATGGGACAGAATCCACACTTCGTCGATATTGACAAAACAATAAAACATGGACAATTCATGAAAATGAATAAACAATAATATTATTAAAAACAGTTATCGGAACTCATGTTTATAGGAGTCTCTAAAACACCACAGACACCAGGACCTCCCCCACAACCACCAGGTCATGCTTTAACAATGTGCGAATCCGTGAGACCGTCACTCGTCACGACCCCTGTGCAAGATACAGCGGCGTATCAGCCTAAGATCAGTTGCGGATTGGATTACCATAGTTATCTCCCACACAGGTCAGAGCGGTGGGAAACAAACTCCTCGCAGAGGTTACTTCCCCATTGGTACTCTTCAGTAATACCACTGCCACCACGAGTTAAAAACTTACAGATGTTGAAGTTTTCAGGGGAGACGATTATGAGGAGATTGAAGATTGTTTGTACAAGATTTTAATTTTATCAGTATTTTTATTTATAACAATAACACAGACATGTTGCATTATTGGTCCAGGTATATATATTAAGAGTTAAAATGAAAAAAATTAAATAAATAAGTAAACATAATAACACAAGGATTTTACGTTGTGCACGTTTTTATCATGTGCTTGTCCACGATTTTATTTCGCGCCAAGTGTTTGCCTATGATCACGAGGAACTTCGTGCCGGCAGGGATTTAAACTGGCTATGCTGGGACACAGTTAAATCTCGGCGCGGAGGTTGGGAGAATAGCTCGGTGGGAAAACCGGCATGGGAAAGCCGGGTCCAGTCTTGGAGAATAGCGCGGTGGGAATATCGGCATGGGAAAGCCGGGTACAGTTTTGGAGAATAGCGCGGTGGGAATACCGGCATGGGAAAGCTCGGTACAGTCTTGTAGAATAGCGCGGTGGGAATATCGACCTGGGAAAAAACTGGACCCCGGTACTCGCAGTTCACACGCTAAATTTCGCAACCGATTACGTTGATTATGTTTGAACGCAACAGTTTGATCCGGTTATCTTAAGATTGTGTATAACAATGTGGCGATTTCATAGCTTATTGTTTTGCCATGGGTTTATTTTAAACCGAACATTCTGTTAGGTTTTCTTCAATGGGAAGTTTAAAGAACTCGCTCTGCATATAAGCATGTCATGTTAAATGACGGAAAATGAATCGGGGCATTTACATTGAAGGGGCAAAATCGGAAAAAAATCTGACAATTGCTAGAAATAAATCTGCTCGTGATGTGCTAGTGAAAGGAATCGGGCTTGATATGATAGGGAAATGACTCGGACTCTGAGTAAATACGATAGGGAAAGGAATCGAAATCTTGATATGATAGAAAAAGGAATCGGACTCTTGATATGATCGGGAATGGAATCGAGCTCTTGATATGCTTGGGAAAAGAATCGCGCTAGACATGACAGGGAAAGGAATCAGGCTCTTGATAAGATATGGAAAGAAATAAGCCTCTTGATATGATCGGGAAAGGGATCGAGCTTGATATGATAAGGAAAGAAATAAACCTCTTGATATGATCGGGAAAAAATCGAACTCTTAATATGATAGGAACAGGACTCGGACTTTTGATATGATAGGAATAGAATCTTGTATTATAATTATGTAAAGGAATATGTGTGATATGGCCTAAAGTTGAAACATTTTGTTTCAACAATTAGTAGCAGTTTGCAGTTAAGACCGTTGCCCGAAACACACAATGAGGCGCGTCGTGGAAAAACCGGACTTAATGCATGTGCGTAAAGTGTCGTCCCGGATTAGCCTGTGCAGTCCGCACAGGCTAATCCAGGAGGGCACTTTCCGCCTCAGTGGATTTATGTTTAGAAGAGACTTCCTTGAAACAGAAAACGCCATAAAAGCGGAAAGTGTCGTCCTGGATTAGCCTGTGCGGACTGCACAGGCTAATCCGGGACGACATTTTACGCACATGCATTAAGTCCGGTTTTCCCACGACACACCTCCAATTCATTTTTTTAGCCTTATCATCGTGATTAAAAGCCATCGTAATTGTTACAGACAGAACGATTTACTATCACAGCGTGTGTGGGATAAATGCAAGCCAGATATTTCAAATATTTTGGTCAAGATAGCAGCTGTTTGAAGACAACATTGTTATCATGTGGAAATCTCGAACATTGTTTTCTCACAGTCTTTCACGGATAGACAAAAAAAGCACGAAACAACAAAGCACAAATTTGTATGAATCGTAACTTGATAATTATATCGAAGACAAACTTTGTTTAAACATTGTGCACGATAGGAAAAAAAGCACTTAGATATTTTGTGTGTACAACCATTCTATCAAAATGACAGTTTCGTCATTTTTATAAATCTCCATGGCAGTTAAAGCACTGTAGGACCATATTTTTCACAAATCCTATTTTTCACACGTGTGAAAAATAGGATCTCATTTTTCACAGGTGTGAAAAATAGGATCTCATTGTTCACACATCGCAATCTCATTCTTCACATTTTCTGTGAATTTAATGATCGTGTCAAGTTTTTTTTATATGCACTCAGATCATATTCTTCACATATGAAAAGAAAGTGTTCAAATTTTCAAAGAAGTGAATTTTTTACATCATAATCCTATTTTTCACACTGTATGTGCCCTAAAAAAACGGGGTGATTTACGGTACGGCACGGTATACATGCTATGGTACGATATGGTACGGCACGGTACCGGGCGGTTAAGTACGGTACGGTTTGGTATGGTAAGGCATGGCATGGCATGGTATGGTACGGTATGGCTTGGCTTGGCAGGGCAGGGCAGGGCAGGGCAGGGCAGGGCAGGGCAGGGCAGGGCAGGGCAGGACAGGGCAGGGCAGGGCAGGGCAGGGCAGGGCAGGGCAGGTTTGTAATGGTTTGGTATAGAAAAGTACGGTACGGTGCGGTACGGTACGTTACGGTTAGGTACGGTACGATACTGTATGGTACGCTACGATACGATACGATACTGGAGGTACGGTACGCTATGCTACTGTACTGTCCAAAAGTACGTATCAACATGTGCGGTGGTTCTAATAAGGTCATTGATATATTACCGTCCCTGTATATATACGTATATTCTTGTTTGGGCGGACATATGCAGGGTTATTTTGGTTTTCATCATAAACAATATGACGTTTGTTTGTACGTACGTTCGGATGCGTGCATTGGTTAATATCCCAATAAAAAGGTGTACGTTCGTATGGACATACGCGAGTATACATTTATAATAATAAATGACGTGATAATGATAATAATGGTGATGACAAGAATAATTATGATTACGATGACGATGACGATGGTGATGATGATAATGATGATACTGATGATGATGATGATGATGATGATGATGATGACGATGATGATGAAGATTATGACGATGATGATGATAAAGATGATGACGATGATTACTTTATAATTATACTCCAAATAATGATTTCATCAATGGCCACGATACAATTTCACCATAAAATATGTAAAAATTGTGATCCGTACCCCTTTTTAGCCAATCACATTCTTCACACTTATAAATGTGACAAACGATATCGTATTTTTCACATGCGTGTGAAAAATATGATCCTACAAAGCACGAATTTAGGGTATTATTGTGGGAAATTAAAGTTGGAAAGTGCATGCCGTATACACAGATACGCATTTCAGTAACTTTACCAAGAATGTTCAGTAACATTTTCACATATTATATGATCAAGGCGTATAGAGGCGTATTTCTCAATCAAACTTCATTCTAAGTAATACACAATGACATACTGTACATTTTTACCGCAAAATTTTCTCAACTATATTTAAATATTGTTATAGTTTTGTGTACAAGCGCCTGTGAACCTGCGCCTTTTCCACATCCAAGGTTCGGAAATAAAAGACCTGGATATATGTTCAAGGTATCAGGAATATTTACAGGCGGACAATCGCAGAAATAAATGAAGCGTGCCGAGGGAAAACCGGACTTAATGCAAGTGCTTAAAGTGTCGTCCCAGACTAACATATGCAGTCCGCATGCGCTAATCCAGGACGGCACTTTCCGCTTTGATTGTATTGTCTGTTTCAAGGAAGTCTCTTTTAAATATAAATCCACTGTAGGCGGAAAGTGCCGTCCCGGATTAGCCTGTGTAGTCCGCATGCGCTAATCCAGGACGGCACTTTCCGATTTTATTGTATTTTCTGTTTCAATGAAGTCTCTTTTAAATATAAATCCACTGTAGGCGGAAAGTGCCGTCCCGGATTAGCCTGTGCAGTCCGCACAGGCTAATCCGGGACGACACTTTACGCACTTTTAAATATATATCCACAGTAGGCAGAAAGTGTCTTCCTGGATATGCCTATGCAGTCCGCATGCGCTAATCCAGGACGGCACTTTCCGCTTTTATTGCATTTTCTGTTTCAAGGAAGTCTCGTTTGAATACAAATCCACTGTAGGCGGAAAGTGCCGTCCCGGATTAGCCTGTGTAGTCCGCATGCGCTAATCCAGGACGGCACTTTCCGCTTTTATTGTATTTTCTGTTTCAAGGAAGTCTCTTTTATATATAAATCCACTGTAGGCGGATAGTGCTGTCCCGGATTAGCCTGTGCAGCCCGCACAGGCTAATCCGGGACGATACTTTACGCACTTGCATTAAGTCCCAGGCTTTCCAACGACACGCCTCAACTATAGTATTGCCTCTACAAACGATTGGAAAAGCGAATAGGCCAAATGCTATATCCTGTACCTTAGGCCAAATACGAATATTATTATGCCGGATTGGATTGATCAAAGATTGATCCAATCGGACAGACAAAAGAAACATACAGTCGGAAAGCAGAACGTGAGATATCCAATCGGGCAAAACGAAGAAATATATCCAGTGGGACATGAGAAAGTGAGATATCCAATCGGGCAAAACGATGAAAGATATATAGTGGGGCATGAGAAAGTGAGATATCCAATCGGGCAAAACAAGAAAGATACGTATCCAGTGGAACATGAGAAAGTGAGATATCCAATCGGGCAAAACGAAGAAAGATATCCAGTGGGACATGAGAAAGTGGGATATCCAATCGGGCAAAACAAGAAAGATATCCAGTGGGACATGAAAAAGTGAGATATTCAATCGGGCAAAACAGGAAAGATATCCAGTGGGACATGAGAAAGTGAGATATTCAATGCGGCAAAACGAAGAAATATATCGGGTGGGACCATAGAACGTGAGATATCCAATCGGGCAAAACGACGAAAGATATCCAGTGGGACAGGTCACAGGGAAGTCGTTGTTAACTATAACTAAAGAGGTGTTGTATTACCAATATAGAGGGTTGCGTGGTTTACAGTGCTGTCAGATTAGATGTGTAAATACCGGTACTCGTACTGCAGTTATTACATTTTAAACATATATATCTAACAAATTTCAAGTTTAAATGACAATTAATGATATACAGCCGTATTATCAAGCAGGATTTAAATTTTAAGGCTGATTGCGGTAGTGATGTAGATGCTGGTTAATATATTGGTGTCGCTGCATTTAATTACTGCTTTTGAATCCTGTTACTGCTGCTGCTGCTGCTGATGATGATGAGAAAGATGTTGTTGTTGTTGATGATGATGATGATGAAGATGATGATGGTTATGGTCATGTTGACGACGACGACGACGATGATGATGATACAGATGTTGTTGTTGATGATGATGATGATGATGACGATGATGGTTATGGTCATGTTGACGACGACGACGACGACGATGATGATGATGATGATGATGATGATAGTATACGATGTAAGTGACTGTTATTTATCCAGCAATACTACAGGGAAATGTTTACCGAGATATCTGCAATATATATAAGCCATAACTCTGTCCCCGCCCGACAATGCATGTTTCTTTCGGTCTCCAATTTCTCACGAAGATATTTTTCATTCTGTGACCAAACCGCAATACGATTGCTATCGTTTAATCTTAAACTAATTAATTAAACTTTAATACTTAAAGTGTTTACCTAAATTTGACACTTAGCAGTTGAACTTTCGAGTGGCAAACAATCCAGTTATTTTTATTTTCCTCGAGAAGTTATCGTTTGCTGCGCTGGAAATCTAAAGTTTCACACGACTTCGTCGGTAATTCATCGTTTAGACGCTAACTCCACCATGGGAATTATTTTATTACAGCCATTGTATGTGTCAAATGTTAACGATTTCCCACTTCTTTTGCATGCCACTGGTGTGAAATATGCGATGTAGCCGTAAACTAAATGGCTCGTGAAATCAGCAATTATGCAACGGTCAGCTGGTCAGTTTCCCATACTGTATTTTCAACATTATTCCTTGGTATGCAATTTACGCTGCTGTGAGTGTTGGATCCTTTTACATTTGATAGCTTATTGATAAAAAGAACAGATACGATAATTAGAGTTGATGACTTTAGAATCACTTAATACTTATATCTGACTAATAAATCACACGGCTTATGCATCAGTGTATATTTTGCATGTCACAGACAAAGTGCATTTAATTTGAATTCACGTGTTGCACGCACTTTTATAAATGAAAATAATGGAACCCACAAACCTCATGTTCATCTAGGATTTTATAAAGTACTTGAATGAATGATTGCCATTACATGGCGGCATACGTTTGCATAATTAGATACATTTCATAAAAATTTGACGCATTTTCAAGAAGTTTTTAACACGAGAGCTTTTTATGAGTACTCATTAATTTACCAAAAGACTCATACATACATTCGTCAATTTAATTATAGTATTAAATTCGCATAACATTCAGTTTTGTTTTAGTTCAGAAATCATTTCAACCAAACCCAGCATCCGGATACCTGATCGCCCGGTCGATCAGCGTTACGTGCGAACATCACCTCGAGATTAAAGAGACGCTGTTATTTCACTGCACAAGCGTGGGAATGATTGAGAGTAACGCTTTAAAGAACTTCCGGTAATTGAGAAATATTGAAATGTTTGGGGGGGGGTCGAGGGGGGTCGTGGGGGGGGGGGGGGGCTAGGTTGCCGCGGCTAGAGCAGTTCATTCATAGATGTACGGAACAACTTACAATTATAGAAGTACAAGTACCTGCTAATAATAAAATCTTAAATTCGTCTTCAGTGCTTCTAACGCTTGAGGGGTTTAAAGAGTGATTTAGTAGGACAGAAGGGGCAATAAAACCCCGACACCTGTTTTTTTTCTTGTTTCTGAAATGAACTGTAAAAAGGACTGCGGATTATCTCTCGAATTTCGGAAATGATGTGGAAATTGAAAACGAGTTTCAAGAAAGAACGGAGCAATATCAGCGCAATTTCACAATAGAATTCTATCATGATACTCGCTAATTTTTCTATAGACTAAGAACAAAATTATCGTTGTTAAACTACCCAATAAACAACGCAAAAAGAAGTCCCGATTCTGAGCGGAGCGTAGTAGAAAGTAGTTCCAATTACAATTGAAAAAAAGTATATGTCAAATCATGTTAGAATCGAAATAATTTTAGCATTATCGTTGTTTATCAGCCAATAAACAACTCTTTGTCGTTCTGATGCGTGGCTTTTAAACAACTCGGGCTTTCGCCCTCGTAGTTTAATTACGCATCAGAACTCCAATTCGTTGTTTATTGGCCGATAAACAACGATAAATCGAAAATTATTTCTTAATTTTAGAGCTATAAAATAAAGATGTTTTTTTGCCCAAAAACTTCTGTTGAATTTGTAACACTTCGAAATATCGATATTAACTTTGAAATGAATTCATGCATACACTTATACAGCATCACGATACTAAGTATGATTTATTAGTAACCTTCAATAAATATTTATATCAAGCCGTAAAAATATTTTGCACATATTTCGCTTTTTAAGGGGGCATATCGACGGTATTTTTCTTAAACTTATCGACAACATTAAAACAAGGCAAATTCCCATTTTTTTACGAATATACTTTTATAGTAGCAAGAATATATTGATGGATTCGTTAAGAAAAAATATACAATGCCAAAGTTTGTTTTCGATACACGGTTCCAGCAGAATTCGAACTTACGCCTAGAAAATCGCGCACTTCATTGAAAACATTCCCTCGCTCAAGTACAGTTATCAATCGTGCGCATGCGTATAGTGGGACACTTCATGTACATTTAATTCATATCGAGTTTACTACTACTACTACTAATTTCCCCGCGCCCGCGAAAAGTGTCACAGTGACAATTTTTCGGCGAAGCTGTCTAAGATCACTTTGACATAGATTTCTTGCGATAATTATGCAGCGGGAAAATTGAATGCCAATAGAATTGGGCAAATTTTCTAATTTTAGGGTATGCAAACTCACAACAATGGTTTAATGTATACCAACAACTGTTGCATACTTTTGGGGATTAAAATGTACATAATTGTTTACATGAGCGGTTAAAATAAAGTTATAAACATATTCTCGATATACACTCTAGAACTGAGCATAAGTATGAACATATGTTCTTATTGTATGTCATGAATAGAATATTATATTAATTCCCAGAATTAATCCACTATTTTGTTTAGCCTAGCGGCCCGCTCTGTTAATAACAATCGATTCTAGATAGCGAGTTCAACACAGGATCATTCTAAAAATAGCGCGCGTTGAGCTGCCGGTGTATAGCTGTTATAATGTACATGCATTAATTAGCGTACAGAGAATCATAAGAGCGAACATTTCAATAAATGGGGCATTTATGTTTATAAGCATACTGTGCATGTTAATTTGAAATTGAATTGCGTTGTGTTCTATAAAGAATCAATTAGAATTGCACATTTCTATCAAGTTCTCCAGTAGATGTTAATCAAGCTATAAAAAGATACATTTCAATAAATAACATGTTGTGAAATAAGTCTCGCCCGGAATACGTCGAAATGATATTCATGCTACTTTTACTTCATTTGTGTAGCATTAATACATTATTTGCAATGCCATTTATACACCGAAACCCTTGATACATCATATTCCTACCGATTATTATTTTTAATCGCCATAGTCTACTGTAATATTTGTGTTATAAAACATGGAAGTCATCATTATTTCAAATAGGCTGAATGTTTTCTGAAGATTGCTTTTCCTGAGGATAAACAGTATAAATGATTAATTGACTTCGAAATGTGTATGTATTATGCATAGATAACTTCCAAGATGAAGGTAGGGCATATTACTTAAGAATAACTATACGCGTCTGACACTAAATACTTTTCAATCATTCCCGCAATTATTTTCGTACATTGTTAATGTGTTATATTTGGCTGACAAATTTATATAATAATGATGTTCACGTAAATTATTTAGGTTATTCATGTATCACTGGTGAAAACATGGGGCGGTATGATCGGTTTATTCACGGTACAAATATTAATAATTATTGAATGAATCACAAATTAATTTGGGGATCCGAGTGTTCGTATGGTGTCCGAAATAACTGGAGTCCGAGAAGTCTTCTTATATAGGTTGGGACCGAAAAATCTGGGGTCCGAGAAGCCATGTAGCCGATCATCTTGGCCCTCTTTATTATGTATAGGGTAAAAATCATATCTCAATATTAATGTCAACGCCGATTGTCTTTTTTAAAGAAGACATTTCTTGTTATAATTGTAAAATAACAATATTTTATTGTTTGCTTATAAAAAACGAGACCCATGTATTAAGCTGTCATTTAATAATTACTTCTTTAAATAGAATTTTATTTTTGAAAATATTGCACACGCCCCTTTAAAACAATATTTTTACAATAAAACTAGAACACACAGGAACTATTTTCATCACATTGAGTTAGATATGGCGTACCCTTTGGGTCAAAAGTACATATACGCCCTCTAGCTAAATATAGATGTTACTGTTGTTATAAACTTGTAACCGCAGTTACAATTTTATGACTGCAGTTTTAAATGTGTAACGGCAGTTACATTGATAAATATAACTGCAGTAATAATTTATACCAAACCTCATAAAATATGGCAATCGTCATAAATTATAACCGCGGTTACTTTTTTCTGACCAAATGCTTAACTTAATCTCTAAGTCTGTTTGGCGAAGTGAATCACTTCTTTAATAATGCCCTTTTGTCAACATTGCATTTATTTATTTAAATACGAATTTTTAAATTATAAAAACAATGTAAAGATACATATTTTATAAATACATGAATCAGAAAAAGTGTCACTGCAGTTATTATTTTATGTCAACTGTTATACTTTTTTACTTTCGATATAAATTGTTACTGCAGTTATATCTGTAAATGTCATATACATGCGTCATTGTATACTGAAACTAAAACAGTCTTAAAAAATTTGAATCACCGGCCTTGTTCCTGAAATATTGGGTTTTGAATAATAATAATAATAATAATCATAATAATTATTTTCTCAATAAAAAAACAATTACAAAGCATCGACAGACAGCAATAGAAAATAGAAATTATGCACAATGCATTGATATACTCATAAAAAAGTTACATTTTCATATAAAAATTCTCCATATACAAAACAAATATAATTATTTGCTAACAACATCAATTTCAATATACATTTTCTAATTTTCAATAAATATATGTATATCAGTATTATAATTGTGATATTTGTGTTACATCTATTTGACTTGTTCAAGTAAATATGTTTTATATGCTCGTTTGAATGATGGTAATGAAGATTTATTTCTTAATTCCAATGGTAAATTGTTCCATACGATTATGCAATAGTACGTATATGTATCTTTGTAGTATTTTGTTCGTGGTTTAATTGGCAAAATAAGATCTTTGTGCATAGCTGACCGTAAATTATGGGATTCATTGTTTGAAAAGGTTAATAAATCTTTCATATATGATGGCACCAAAATGCAAACGGTTTTATATATTTGTATAGCAGTGTGGTATTTTACTCTGTCATTAAATGTCATCCAACGTAATGTTTTAAACAGTTCTACAGAAGCAGCCCTTGAAGGTTTATTAAGAACTATTTTAGCTGTTCTTTTTTGTAGTACTAAAATATACGAATTGTTCGGGTTTCCCCAAATAATACAACAGTAGTCAAAAATAGGTAAAATATATGTATTATAAAACATTTCGTTCATTTCATCACTGAGAAAGTATATGATGTGCTTTAATAATGTAATTTTACTGTTCAGCTGTTTACAAACGTGATCTATTTGATCATGCCAATTCAAGGTTTGATCAACATAAATACCTAAGATTTTCTTCCGACATACATTTTCTAAGTCATTTCCATTTATATTGATATTAAGTGGACTAGAAATGGTTATTTTATGACGAGTCCCGATCAACATACATTTTGATTTTTCTGGATTCAATGACATGTTATTAAGTGAACACCATCTATTTATACTATTAAGATTAAATTGCAGTTCAGCTTGTATATCGGAAGTGGAATCATCAGCATATAGATCTATATTTATATTAGGGCAAACAAATGCGATGTCGTTTATATATAACAAAAATAGTAACGGCCCAAGTATTGACCCCTGTGGAACACCAGATTTGATCGATAGCATTTCAGATTGTATGTTCCCAATTTTAACAATTTGTTTTCATTTACTAAGATAGGAATTGAAAAGTTTAATTGAACGTTGTGAAAAGTGATACAGTTTTAATTTTCTGAGTAAAATGTCATGGTCTACGAGGTCAAAGGCCTTTCGTAGGTCTAAAAATACCGAACCAATCAATTTACCACTATCTATTTCTTTTAGCCATGTGTCTATTAGTTTAATAAGAGCAGTATGGCATGAGTGATGTTTTCTAGAACCAGATTGAGCATAATGAATAATGTTCATTTGTTCAAAATATAAATGTATTTGTGTAGAAATATGCCTTTCATATATGTTTGAAATATTTGGCAAAATTGATATTGGACGAAGTTGCAAGGTGATTCAGGGTTGCCCGATTTTAATATTGGCAGAACTCTAGCAAATTTTAGTGAATCTGGGAATACTCCAGATGAAGTGCTGTTATTAATAATTGATGTAATAGCTAGAGTTATAATATCCCCACAATGTTTTAATATCCTTGCGTTAACGCCATCAATGCCAGTAGATTTATTGATGTTGAGATTTTCTATTATCTTCTTAATTTCATATGAACTAATACAGTCAATGTCAAATTCATATTTGTGTATTTGCTTATCCAGAGTTTCCTTTAAATTAGCAAAATACTCTTCTGAGTTTGATTTTTCCTTGATGATGTCTGATATATTTATGAAGTATTCATTCAGTTCATTTACAATGTCAATTTCATTATTTACCATTGTAGAATTGTCGATGACAAGTTTCTTTGGAATTTTGATATGCTTTGATTCCTCCAAATGTGAAATTGTTTTCAAATTTTTCCATAGAAATGAACTGTCTTTGTTTTTCTGAATAGCTTTATTAAAGAAATGTTTCTTTCATGTTTTATTTTTGATGTAACTTGATTTCGCAACATTTTGTATTGTGCAAAATCGCCATTTTTATTACACAAGTCTCGTTTAAATAACATAGCCTTTATTTGATCAGTAAACCAGTCTGGTTGATAGTCGCGTTTAATACGTGTAGTTTTTATAGGCGCGTGTTTGGTTAGGGCAAAAGTTAAAATCTCATAAAAGACATTAAGTGCTTCGTTTGAGTCATGATATGTTTCAACATTATCAATGCCTAAATGTATAAGTGTATTTTGAAAAGCGTATTCATCGAAGTTTTTAAAACATCTGTATGTTAATTCTTTATGTCCTTCATCCGTTTTCTTTATTTTATTTTTAAATGATCGAATTACACAAATAGGTTCATGGTCACTAATTGTTAAATTTGCTACAAATGTTTTGATTATGTTTTTTGTACAATTGGCATATACATGGTCAATAATTGTTGTGCTACGTTTGGTAATTCTTGTAGAGGCTTTAATAAGTTGATAAAGGTTATATTTTTGTACAGTATCATTCCATTTTGTATTGCTAAAGTTGTTATAGTCTGGGTTATAATTGAAATTCATATCACCTAGGACAATGTAATTAATATTTAACAGATCAGAAATTTCAAGTTGCTCCTCATAATTATCTATCCATGTCTGCAATGAACTAGGCGGACGATAAATAAAATTTACCAGAAATGGTTTACAATTATTACATACTAATTCAATCCAAATTGATTCAATGTTATTAGTTTCAATATCGGAACGTCGCCTATATGATACATCCTCTCTGATGTATACTAATACTCCACCACCTTTTTATCATGCCTATCTTTCCTTTCAAACACATATCTATTTATACATAAAATGTTATCAGAAACATTTTCGCTAAGAAAAGTTTCACACAATCCAAGAATATGTGGTGCATTTTCATAATACAAGTGATGTTTAATTTCATCTAACTTTGGTAACAAATGTTGAATATTAATATGTGCAATAAATAATCATTTCCCTTCAAATCCGAACCCTGACACTGGATTATTATTTATATTACTACTGCTTCTTAGAGTTATTTGTTTTTCATTCTCACCCTCCGTTGTAGAGTTTTCATTCCACGTATTGTTTATGATGACGTTGTTAACATTGTTTATATGGATGACGTCATTGTCGTTGTTGTTGCATGTGCTCTTTTGGATGTTAATTGTGTTGGTGTTGATAATATTGTTATTGTTGTCAGCGGCGTTGTTGTTATGGAGATTGTTGCTGCATGCATGTGCTGTGTTTTTTATTACTGGCAGAGATTAACTGGTGTTGTTAATTTAGCTGCTAGAGTCGGTTGTTTCAGTGACAGTGGTTAATTCGCTAATTTTATTTAATTTAGAAATATTATTACCTATTTCATTATTTATATATACCGGTAAACATCGATTGTTATTAAATACATCAATATGTTTAGTTATCGTTTTGCACTCACATAATTGCATTACCTCATTACAAAAGCAGCCAATGTTTCGTAGGCAGTCGTAGATATTGGTTTGGTTATATATAGCACGTCTGTCGGCACTATCCTAGTAAGGGGTGTAGAAATTGTTCATCGTGTCTCTAGTAGAACGTCTGTTGAGCGGACTGTATTCAACTGCTGCAATATTGATAACTCGATTGTTGTTGAAGGTGGGATACTTACTTCTGTCGAAGGATTGTTTTGTGGGCTTCCTCTACAGTCTCTGGTGTTGTGATTTGTCATTTGACAGTTGTTGCAATATAATTGATTTCCATGTGGTTTATTCTTAATATTGTTTCTTGTTTGAGTTGGAAACGTCATGGTGTTCGTCTCTCTTGCGATGGGTTGTTTTTCGATAATTTGGCACGATTTGTTAAATACTGGAACTAATGTTCTGGATCCATTATCACTTAGGTGTATTGCGTCTGTCATGAAATAGTGCCTTACAGTAGTGTCGTCCCCGTACACGAACGATTGGTAACAATCAATTAATGTAACTCCGTGTTCTCGGCACATTTCACGTATGTAAGTGTTCATTTGTAGAAGGTTACAGTCATTTCTTGGACATAATGTGCATAGGTGCACTTTACACTGTTGGTCCTGGAGATGGCGCGCCAGACGTTGTAACTCATTTGAAGCAGCTTTTGCAGATGTCCCGTTGCTAATGTCATTTCCGCCAATGTAAATAATAATATTTTTATACCGACGCAAATCAGTGTCTTCTAGTTGTTTACGTACATCAGCTATACGACCTCCACTCAGCTTGTTGATATCGATGATGCTGTCTAAGCCCTGTTGTTGTATTCCCTTCACTATGGAATCTCCAATGATCAATGTTCTTTCACGTTTCACGTTTTCAAAAGATGTTGATTTTTCAGCAGTTTTGTGAGAGGTTGTTGTCTGGTCAGTGATTCTTACTGTTGGTGATACTGTTGCTGAATCTGGTTTTTCTTTAGTCTTCTTCATAAAGTATGTCAATGAATTTAGTTTGTTACCAATTGGTTCGCTGGCATTCTCAACATCGTGTTTCTTGACGGCGAATTTGTCTTCTAGTTCGTTTATTTGGTTTGATGTAGTCGAATGACATATCTGTGTAGTTTTCTTTATGCTATAAATTTCATCTTTTATGATATTAAAGTTTCTGGCGGTGTCCATAATAAACGATTTTATTGAGTCCTGGACATTACTGACTCTTTCTGTTAAATTCTCCATCATATTGAACATTCTTTCATAGTCATTCTCGTGACTTCCGGTGACTTCCGATCGAGAGTAACTCCTGGGTTTTTCTGCGCTTTCCGGTCTGGTGTCATACTTAGGACAGTGTGCGATTTCCCCTCGGGATTCCTTTTTGGAACTTACAGCGATTTCTGGTCGGGAGTCACTCTTGGGATATTCTGCGTTTTCCGTTCGGGTGTCTTGTTTATGACTATTTGCAATTTCCGGTCGGGATACCTTCTTCGGACTTTCTGCGTTTTCCGGTCGGGAGTCATTTTGGACTTTTTCTGCGATTTCCGGTAGGGAGTTGCTCTTTAGATTTTCAGCGATTTCCGGTCGGGCGTTATATTTATAACTTTTTGCGATATCCGGGCAGGAGTCACTCTTGGGATATTCTGCGTTTTCCGTTCGGGTGTCTCGTTTATGACTATTTGCAATTTCCGGTCGCTATACCTTCTTCGGACTTTCTGCGTTTTCCGGTCGGGCGTCATTTTGGACTTTTTCTGCGATTTCCGGTCGGGAGTTGCTCTTTAGATTTTCAGCGATTTCCGGTCGGGCGTTATATTTATAACTTTTTGCGATATCCGGGCGGGAGTCACTCTTGGGATATTCTGCGTTTTCCGTTCGGGTGTCTCGTTTATGACTATTTGCAATTTCCGGTCGGGATACCTTCTTCGGACTTTCTGCGTTTTCCGGTCGGGAGTCATTTTGGACTTTTTCTGCGATTTCCGGTCGGGAGTTGCTCTTTAGATTTTCAGCGATTTCCGGGTCGGGTGTTATATTTAGAACTTTCTGCGATATCCGGGCGGGAGTCACTCTTGGGATATTCTGCGTTTTCCGTTCGGGTGTCTTGTTTATGACTATTTGCAATTTTCGGTCGGGAGACCTTCTTCGGACTTTCTGCGTTTTCCGGTCGGGAGTCATTTTGGACTTTTACTGCGATTTCCGGTCGGGAGTTGCTCTTTAGCTTTTCAGCGATTTCCGGTCGGGAGTTATATTTAGAACTTTCTGCGATTTCCGGTCGGGAGTCACTCTTGGGATATTCTGCGTTTTCCGTTCGGGTGTCATGTTTATGGCTACGTGTAATTTCCGGTCGGGAGACCTTTTTCGGACTTATTACGTTTTCCGGTTGTGAGTCATTCTGGACATTTTCGGAGATCTCCGATCGGGAGTCATATTTAGATCTTTCTGCGATTTCCGGTCTGGATTCACTTTTGGTACTTTGGGCGATTTTCGGTCGGGAGACATTATTTCGACTTTCTGCGATTTCTGGCGTTTGTTCATTCAATGAATTATATTGGATAATAAGATATTTGATTTGTTCATTTATTTCTTGCACTGTTGTGTTGTTCACAGCAAGAGATTGCTCAATGCTGTCCACAATGTTCGGCAAATCTTTTTGCATAAATTGTCTTACTTGCTTACCGTTCACAAGACAGCCCGATTTGGTATGGTACATATTAAGAGTGTATATTGAGTTTTTTCCGGAAGTAACTTTAAATTTTGTTTCAACAATATTGCCTTTCTGGTCTAGCACTGGAATTTTCTGATATTTGAATGGGTACTCACTTTTTTCTGAAGAGTAGTATTGCTCTGTTGCATTTTTCAAGAGCTTGTATAGTCCGGCATTCAACACAAATGTTATTCCTCCGCTTGTTTCTGTGATCGATATTTCAGATCTTGTTGTCGCGGCCATCTTCTTCCGAACAGCTTTTTTCTCATTTAGTCTGTAATCACGTCTCTCATTCACCAGTGTTGATAGTCGTTCATATTGATCGGAAGAGTCCGTTAGTATTACAGCACTAGAAACGTATGTCATTTTGATGAAGAACCTTTTATCACGATTAAACTTATATATATTTAAAGATTTTTTGCTGATCTACATCTTCTTGGTATATTTAGGAGTTTCACTAAAAGAACTTTTCATAAATTAAAATAAATAATTAATTTTCTTAACGCTATTTAAAAAAAAGTTGTTTACATCGAACCGGAAGTACCTGTCGAAGCCCCTTTTTCAGTCTGGATTTTTATCAATGTTTAAGTATATAGTAGAGCTTTTTTGGAAACAAGGTATTGTTTCTTTTTTTTAACTGATACGTTTTCACATGTTTTGTTTGGCAATAAACAAGTGCATTTTGATAATAAAAAACGCTCTACCTACATTTACTGTTAAAATAATGAATTTGACTGGACACGTATGTAGGTCAAATGTGTACTAATAATGCTTTCTGAAACGTCAATTTTTACCAAATGCATCAATATATTTTGTTCCAAACGACAGATTTTCTTAAAATTTCGCACATACATGTATCAGTGTATTCTTACGCCAAAACATTAATAAAAAGAATGGGTCACCGAATTTGTTTGGAAAAATATTGTACTAGGGTACCTATGTAGCCTTTTTCATGTTTCGCTTTAACATTGTTCGCGTAAACAACTTATCAATAGGCAAAATAGAATGGGGATATTTAATGGATCGTTTTCTGAACTGATTTGTTTGGAAATACATTGTATACGTGTGTTTTTGATTAGTATATATATGCTCTATGAACTTTTACTATTAAAACAATTTATTTGAATGGACATCAAAGATGGTCGAATACAAGAATATGCCGAATACTAGCATACCTATTAAAACATCAAAATGCACATAGGAACTAATGTATGAATATTATTAAGTTCCAAATCTCAGATTTTCGTCATTGACTGGAACCTAAAGACTTACAAAGATATACATTTATTGATTGAAGTTAGTATATTGTAACCTAGATAAATTAAGAAATAATGAAGCAAAAGAAAAAATTAACCCAATTATTTTCTTTTTGTTGCGAACGTCTTTAAACGTAGAACTAAGCAATTAGTCTAGTTTTACGATGAATACCAATATTTGTGAAAAATAAGTAAAGGGAGACTAAAATTGACATCCTATCCATCGATTAAAATGTGTTTATCTAAGTTGCTTCCCTTTTTACTTACTTCATCTGTTTAAGTAAACAATGGCGCGTCATGGTAAAGAATTGACAGCTGGTGTCAACCAAATTGTGCTTAATCTAGCTAATTAGGAATTTTCTAGCAGGAAAACAGAAGAATTGAGAGGAATAAATCGTAGAACCCTCTCAAAATTTCTACAACGCACAAGACAACCTGGAAACATAGAAAATCTCCCTCGAAGTGGGCGTAGCAGAAGAACATTTGGACCTTCGGCTAAAGTGCTATTTCGGATGGTTAAGAGTAGCAGAAGACAGACTCTCAGTGAATGCACATCATCTTTTAATGCAAGGACCGGAGAAAATGTATGTCCTAGAACTGTGAGAAGACGACTGTTTGAAGAAGGCTTTCAGAGGAAATGTGTTCCAAAGAAAATAACAATTTGCCAGAGAAACAGATCTCGACGAGTGTCGTCTTGCAGAAAAAAATTTACCTGGAATGTCCAAAATAAGAGGTCGTCAGTAATTTTTAGTGACGGATCAAAAGTTGTCGTCCACAGAAACAAACAAGTTAACGTTTGGAGGAAGACTGAGCGTATGCGGCAAAATTTGTTTATGGGTCTGTCCTGACTCAGAGCACCCGCCCCGTGTTCTGGGGATGTATCTGCTATTTTGGTTCCATTGTAGGTAACATAAACACCGAGGAGTAGATTTCAGTGTTATATCAAAATGGGTGGCCTGCTGTGACTAGGCACTTCACCATCAAGCCCTGTATCTTTCAAGAGGGCAATGCCACATACCATGTATCTTCTGCCTCAAATAAGTGAAAACAAGATAACAATATCAAAACCTGCCATGGCCAGCTCAGAGCCCAGACATCAGTGTCATGAAAATGTATGGAAAGTGATTAAATACAGACTACACAAGAGAGTACATGTGATTCAAAATAACAGAGACCTTGCGAGGATTGTCATGGAAAACTGGACCCATTCACCCCAACACTACATTCAAAGCCTGTTACAGAGTCTTCCACGCAGAATAAGAGCTGTTTTAAGGCAGAGAAGCGATATTTCCAAGTACGGAAAGTTTCAGGTATGAGAGTTAAGATTTTCACGTTGAATTTTGAAATCAAAATTGTCAATATTTTGCGCAATTCCAAGCCCAGTGGCCAAGGTGGGTATTCATTTATGTAACGCGACTTCGCAACGGTATAATCGTGGATATTGTTCTGCTTATGGTGTACTCTTTAGGTCAAACATACATATACGTTCGCACAACAGATACATATAGATGTAAAATTGTAAGTTACATAAATTTTAAACTACAGTTACATTAAAACATACACCTGCAGTTATCCTTTCCGATCTATTCAGCCACCCCTATCTATTCGGCCACCCCATGAAATGGAAATTAATTGTTATTTTGTATTAAACTTGTGTTAGTTATTTGTATTTTGACAATTCTGTCTCATGTATACAGTTTTTTTTTTATTTTAAACTTGCGAATGTTAGATTTTGTCTTACAAAATTAAGATATTTGAAGAAATTATCTGAAATCGCTACACACTATGTGCATAACGCGGGATGTTTGTAAACATTTTTGAAACAGTAATTTGGTGCTTGTTAGTCTAATACAGGAGGCTTTTAATGAATTAGATCAGAATTATTACAAAATGTAAGTGGTTTCCTATCAAAATGAAGACTGAACCAAATATTAGGAAACATCTGAAAAATTCATGGTTGCTAGGGTGCCTTCCTAGAATTGGTCAGTAACTAAGTAAATGGCTGATCTCTAAATTATCTGGCCTTTTTTGTAGTAGAGACCTTGAATTAAAGACAAAAGTCTCACTGGTGTTGAAATTTTGTTCAATTAGGATATAAAAGCAATTTAGCTCTTAAGTAACCGAATATACAGGAAAATGGATTACAATTTATTATAGCAATCACACTAAATACTTCACACACATTAACTGTGTATGGTTCTCTAAACTGAACATGGGAACTAACTGCATCAATGTTGTCCAAGAAACCTCCTCGCAGTGACCTCCCTTATATGGCAGAATTAACCTTGCAGTTAAACCGGCTGGTCTATTATAACCACAAAGTCCTTTTTTTTTTTTGTACAAAACTATGTTTCGTAAAAATGACATTTGTATAATGTTCAGAGGTGAATATATTTATAAAAATACAGTGTAGGATGCCTTACGATCTTCCTAATGCAGGATATGAGTTTAATCCGATTAAGCCTTTGTATACCTGATTGACTTTTTCAGAAATGTATAATTAGTTGATACTACATTGTATACTATAAGTCCGACAGCCACCTCTGAGAAACCAAAGATCAACATAGTCTATTTGATAGGGGTCTCAATGCAAATGCTATTTTTAGTGTCAGTTAATTTTGTGATTCATTTCAAAGATAGTATTCATGCTGATACATAGACAACTATAATCAAAAGAAGAATGGTCGAGTGGTATGTTCTGAAGATTTTGGTGACGCTGAACCGGGTTTGAATCTGGCCTTAAAACGTTAAAGGGCTTCAAGGGGGGTAGTTTTTTTAAAAATCTGAAATAGCGATATTAATAATGGCATATAATAAATTAATAACGTTTAAAATAAGGTATATAGAATGGGGAAGTTTCCGCATTCTGATATAAAAATCGGTGTATAATATGGGTCGTGTTTGTTTGGCCTCTTTTAATGTTAACATTTTGACACTAGAATAGTTAGTATTTTGTATAACCATAGTTCACACACGTTTCCTTATAAAGCTGAATAGCGCAGTTGGTTAAAGCGCTGTCTACTGTCATTTCTGCAAATGTCTCCTAAGTCGTGAGTTCGATACCCGCATGTGGTTGTAACTTTTACAAACATTTTTTGATGCTTTTCTTTTATCAAAATGAAAATTACGTTATGTTTTATTTGATTTATTTTTTTATGTAATGTATATTGTCTAAGTAGAGCGCATTTCTGTCATCTAATATTATTTATAGTGCAATAGGAAACCTATTTTTCGTTGACATGTTCCCTTTAACAGTTGGTAAAATCATTTTTAATTGAAATTTATGAAGTGATATTTGATTTTTAATATTCCGCGTTCAACGTGTTTAGTTTATTGTATTTCTCGTGTTCATTTTCTCTTTGTTTCTTTTATCACTACATGACAATAATGACGGTGACAAATCAATTAATGCAACATTTCATTTTCTTACGAACTACCGTTTTGAAAACTGAATCTTGCCAACATTTGGACCTAGCATATTTGCACTAAATACTGGTTTATACTGTGCGGAAATATACTACCGTTATAAATTTGAAAAGAAAATAAGTAACCAACAAGACTCGAACTGATGTCCATTAGTTCAAAAATACCGCGTCGCGCTTTCATCGCATGTGTCATTTATTCATATCAACCGTTTTGTATATATACGAATACAAACATTCTCTGTACTAGTGCAGCGAGCTATCATTTCATTGTAGTTAACTTCCGTTTAAATGCTTTACATATTTTCGGGAAAAACATTAATCTAGAACATGCAATGTTTATCTATAAAAATGCTCGCATTGCAAAAGTATTTTCTAGCCTTGAAAAATACAATACAATATACGGACACGACGTTGCATTCACCGACGCGATTGTATTTCTTATGATAATTGTCTTTGATAAAAAACAAACAATGCTTACCTTTAATTTTAAATGATTAAAATATACCGATCTCCGCTGATTTATGGGATGTTTTATAAGTATTTTTCTATTTACTAGTATACGTTATTCTGACGAACAGTTTCGAACGTCAGGGTACCTGTAGATAGATAATGGATCGCATATCTGTCGCAAAAAAGGATGCATGGGGTAAGTGTAAAAAGACAATTATTCAAAAATGTAAATAAACTTACGTACCTCACTCTTTCCTCTTCAACTTAAATCTATACCGTGAGAATGTTACATGTTTGTGTTTTTATGAATATTGACAAGCTTTAGTTGTGTCTAACAATTCTACTTTCGGTTTCATGAACATGAGCTAGCTCAGCACCACCGGACCACCTCAGCACCACCGGACCACCTCAGCACCACCGGACCACCTCATTTCAAGAAATTTTAACCAAAATAACAAATTATTGTAACACGTGTAAAGCGTATATGAATACATTTATATTTGTGATCATCGTCAGTCGTCTTACACTTCATAATGGGTTGTAGTAAGAACTCAGACAGGTAAACATGTCAGTACATAGAGTATCATAGACATATTCTTTCAATGACTTCATACTTATAAAAATCCAACAGCCTTTATTTTAGTACATTATTTAACGAAACTACGAACGAGTGTTATTTTATCATTCCTACTGTTAATAGCATTAACCGATTTCTTGAAAAGCACCTTTATCATAAGAAAATGATACAAATTGAAAAGCCATACGTACTGTTCACAATATTTTTGCACCAGCGGACCACCTCGGAAGTCACCACAGGGCATGTTCTTAACACCTCGAAATGAGGTGGTCCGGTGAGTCTCCTAACCGTGTAAAAGTAAAAAGTAACAAGAGTGCCATTGTCACAAAGATACGCCCGTCAAAGAAGCTTTCTCTGGGATAAAGATTCAATGACAAGGGAGAAATATTTCAAAAACGTATAAGTACGAAGAGTCATGGTATTTGTGCATCTAACTCATCTCCATAGCCTCAAGGTGTGGTGAGGGATAAAAACTACCCCAGATATATTCTTACATGTTAATAAAAACGAGAAAATAATCAAGGTGTGCAAATTAAACTGGTAATTATGAATTATAGTTCTTGTATGCTTCACATCCCCATCTCATGATGGTGAAAATTTCTTCAAACTTATTTGAAAATCCCTGTAGGCACGACAATATTATGCTCTCGGCAAATATTTGTCATTTGGCCTTTAAATGTGACCTTGCATCTACGGACTGGTTCTTGCGCGCAACACCCCGACTTACCATGCTTGTCATTTCTGCCAAGTTATTGGAAAATCCATTCATGCTGGATAAAGTTTTGTTCCGGACAAAAATGGTAGGGACTGATTTCTTATATTTGACATTTGACCTTGAATTGTGGCCTTGACCTTAAATCTAGGGATCTGGTTTTGTGTGCGACACTCTGTCTCACCATTCTTGTCACTTCTGTCAAGTTATCGAGATTTTGGCGAGAATTATTGTTGTATACAAACCTTAGACTCTGGAATTTCTCATTGCGAGATCTGCAGATATAAAAGTTTAAATGTCAAGTTGTCGCATCGTCGCGGTGTACAGGGGCGAAATTTATCTGGCAGAAACAGGATTCCGTACATAACTTTAAAAACGATGGCACATGATGTCCGATAGTGAATATATGGTCGTATTTGTTACCTTTTTTAACGAAAAAAAGAGTATCTATGTAATATAAACGTCATATCTGTCAGGCGGTAGGTGGTTAAAAAAAAAAATACCGGCGCGACAGTCCTTAACGTTTCGTACATATTGTTAGGGGCGAAGATGCGCCAACGCGACATTTGGGCGATAATTATCGCAGTGTACCAGACCGCGAAGATGCGACAATGCGACGGTGCGAGATTTGAGCGATAATTATCGCTGTTTACTTTTCATAGACACACGAAATTGGACGATAAATATCGTTCAAATTTCGCTTGTTTGTGGAGTTTCTCCGTGCGAGATCTGCAGATTATAAAAGTTAAAATGTCGCGTTGTCGCATCTACTGTCGCGTGTAACGGAGTAATACATTTACCGTTGATCAACGATGTAAGTCAATACATTTAACTACTACCGTGTTCCTGTTTTATATTCGTACAAATGAAGCGCTCTATGATTAGTGGTGTGCAAGTCGGTGTATATAGCTAAGAAAAGTGCCCCGGAATCTCGTGAACATTCCACCTCTTAAATCAATTTCTAAATTTAACACAGGCTTAACATATGACCATTTTATAGATACTCGTACGAACTAGACTAGATAATGATAATGATGATTATAATAATGCTAATAATAATGTAATATAATAATAATAATAATACATGTAATAATAATAATAATAATAATAAAATTTAATTCTTACATTGTCCGAACGTAAGTGTATTAATTACGGAAGTCGACACCGAGTAAGCATACAGTTGTTTGTGTATTTAAAGTTTTTAAACTAGTTAAGTTGATCGGTTATGGGTACAGTTTGTAGTGATTTCTCTCAAATTCCGAGAGAAAGATGGGTGTAAAATATGTTTTTAATTCCTTTCTTGTTGTTATACTTGAGCTCTTTAGTTCCAATGTTTAAATCTGTCAAATTAAGAGATTTAATGGCTTACTTCAAAAAATAAAAAATCGGTAAAGGAGTCCCTTTAACCAGCATAGTTTCAATTGCATGTTGTTATGAATTGCAGGAGTGACATATTGCTTTTCTTTTAAAGTATTTAGGAGAAATCGCAAAGCAATCTTGATGATGTTGAAAGACAGTAGACCCTTGACTTCACGAACATCAAAAAAGTACATAAATCGAATGCATTATGAAACAAATAATAGGCCAGAGCTCGTTCCAGATTAGGTAATGATACATGGTAATGATGTATATGCATTGTGGTCACATTTTGCAATAGAACGGGGTTCTCATATGCATGTATCTAATTATTTGGGTACCCATAAACATTTCTTAAATTGTATAATGTAGGCCTAAGTGCCGACACAATTTTTGAACTGTATTTTAGTGGCATTTTGAATGTTGCCTATTTGAAGTTTAATGTGGCACACAATCGTTTTCTCGTGCTAACTTGTATCCATTGGTTTCTAAATAAAGGCGTGAAAACGACAGCATCATTAAAGGTAGGGAAGCAAACAACAACAATATTAACATTTCCAATAAATAACCATGTTTGCTCTACAGTCGAACACTATTTAGTTGTGGATTAAAAATCAACAACAAAAACAAAGTAATTAAGCAAGGTTTCTACTTAACGATTCTTTCATTTTCAAAAGAAATGTTTTATGCATAACTTTATTTTGTTAAGCTTTTTGTACGATTGATAGATCGTATATATACACACTTTAGTACACCGTGAACTACGCCTTGCCGTTGCTGATGCATTTTCCGTGGTACCATTGAAAAAAAACAATAGTTCTCTCCTGTTGATACAGCTGGAGTTGCAAAGTGTTTAAAATTGAATTAGGAAGTTCAATAAGCATTTATTTATTTGCTCAATCACCACAAACGCCGATGTTTCCTGTTTCAAACACATTCAGATTTGCTATGAAATATTTTTTTTTTCGCATTATTTGCAAGCCTTTGACCTCATTTTGTATTTTGTTTTGCTTTTATCATCTGCATATATAACAATTTCCTATTAGGATCGACACTAAAATTCTTTTATATAGCATAAAACGGAACTGCTCCCAAAATACTGCCATGGAGCCACCACCTATTACATGTTTTAAGTCAGAAAAGGCATTGTTTGAAGTTACTGTTTGTTTTCTGCAACTTCAGTAAGACATAAACAGGTCAGTAGTTTGGATTCCAATACGAACAAGTTTCCTGTATAGTATTCTATGGTCTGCTGCATCGACTGTTTTTTGAAGAGCCAACATAATTATGCCCGTGTACATACCCTTAGAATTGTTTGTTCTGATATGACCTAGCAGAGCCACAACTTGAGTCAAGTGTCAGTTAGGGCTGTCACGATAGTTGAACTCCATATTGCCATGTATTGCGATATTTTTAATTTATAACAATATTTATTGCGATATATTGCCACCATTGTTGTATGTAATTAATATGCTTAGGACTGATCACAGCACTATCAACATGGCACTATTTCATAGGGCAGTTTTCATTGTCACTTTCTGATGTCGATGACAGTCGCAACAACAGCAAAATATAAATAGCAAGTAGTAAAACAATACAAATATGCATAGCAGTCTCAAAGTCTGATATTTACACGTACTGGTACTTAAGTCAAGGTGTTTAGTAAAGCATATAGGTTGACACAGAGTACTTGTACATGTTTCGTGCTTAAACTAAGTTTAACTTTTTCATTTAAAACTTATTTTATTCTGAACTAATTCATCAGGTTAATGTTTACTGCATGTTAATGAACATTTTTAAGGCAATACATGTGTACTAAACATACATGTACAGTTGGTAGTTGCCAGTACATTCTTTTAAGGTCCGGCTTTTAATGTGAACCCTACACAACTATCAACTGTTACATTGTTTCAATTGTCTATCATTGACAATAAGTGTTCTTCAATTAATTTTAAAATTCTGTAACCACTGAATGTTTAAAAATGAAAGGACACACAGGATCTCATAAATTGTGCAATATACCAGTATGGACAATTATATTGCACTATTTTATTGCAGAATCAAATACTGCAATATACCAATATATCGGTATATTGTGAGACCCATAGTGTCAGTGGAAAAAAGAATTTCAATACCCGATGGAATTTCGTAAAATAAAAAAGCTGCTCCAGATTGATCTTGAAAACATTGAATTTTCTTACTGTTTTGACACTACACTTAATCCACTGACTAGCCTATAGATTCCATCTAGATTACCATTTTTCTTGTACAGAAGTTTAACTCTAGCAAATGTCATGTCATCTGGTACAACATTTTCCGATATGGAAAATTGACAATAGATTGTATGTGTAACTGGTATGTTATCAAAACAGAAGCTTCTTTGTAAAATCACGCTGATACTTTAACTGAACCAGTACTTTTAGAGGACTTAAGGTTATTCAGTTCCTTGACTACAGAGGATTCAGTAACATGCCTTAGGTAAAATTTCTTGTTTTAATATTCCTTTTTAAAAAGTAAAAATTAAAGAGTGTCCTGACTGCTATACATGTTACAGTATAATTTCTAGTTTATTTTTTTTCCAGCAATTCGATCAGAAAAATAATTGGACTTAGCCTTCTTCACTTCCCTGTATAAAGCAGTTCTATGTTTACAGTACAATATACAAACTGGATGAATACCATGTTTGCTAAGGCGTAAAAAATAAGTTTATTTCAGGTTACATGCCCCCCCCAAAAAAAAATTAGGGTAGGTAGGTAGGGAATTATTATTATTATTATTTCTATTTGGTAAATGGTCAACTTGAAGATTCTAAAACTGAATGAATATTCAAAACATGTCTCTAATATCATAAAACATTGTTTTGAATTAGATGCTATCAAAACAAAACACTTATTTATCCAAAACACCTTTAATTATTGGAAGAAAAAAAAGAGGAAAATAAACAAAAAAAATTATCTGACCCACTCAATAAAATGTTCTAGGGTAGGTCAGGTAACCTGACACACAAATATTTTTCTTACGCCTAAATTGTGAGGGTTGAAAGCAAGAAGGTACCAAAAGCCACTGCAATCAATAGCAAATGTGACGCCTAAATTTTGAGGGTTGAAAGCAAGAAGGTACCAAATGCCACTGCAATCAATAGCAAATGTGACGCCTAAATTTTGAGGGTTGAAAGCAAGAAGGTACCAAAGCCACTGCAATAATCAGCAGCTGTGACGCCTAAATTTTGACGGTTGAAAGCAAGAAGGTACCAAAAGCCACTGCAATCATTATCAAATGTAACGCCTACATTTTGGGGGTTGAAAGCAAGAAGGTACCAAAAGCCACTGAAATCATTATCAAATGTAACGCCTACATTTTGACGGTTGAAAGCAAGAAGGTACCAAAAGCCACTGAAATCAATAGCAAATGTGTTCCGTCTGGTTTTCAAGCCTCGGTTTGTACAAATAAGAGTCTCTTATTTTTTTATTAGATCTAACTTTTCTGAGGCAATCAAAGGCTCAATTCATTCTTCATTTTCATTCTGAATTCCTTAACATGAGCTAAAGAATTTAATACTGACATAAATATATATCTAAAGCTATCCAAGTATGGTTAACATTATCGACATAGAAACAATTGTTCCAGTCTGCTTGACTCAACTTGTTGTCTTCTTACTTTGTATTTATAATGTGTTGATATAAATCATTTCACAGTATAATTTATGATCAACATATATATATCATTTGTAAAATATAAATAGTATACATTTCAACAATTTATTTTTATTATGCGTCTTGGCCATCACACAATATAAATGGCTAAAGGCAAATAAAAATTATAACAAGAAACGTGGAAATTGCACGAAAAACAAAATTTTCAACTAAATGCATCAAAGTCAGCACACATTTTGTTTAGTAATAATGACCTTGACCTCACCAACCCCATGTGCAATTCCAAGCGAGGTCTAGATATAAGGTATTTACATATTAAGTTTCATTAAAATAACTCGATGTCTTCTCAACCTATTGAGCGGAAAGTGTTTGTGTATTTTTAGTAACGGTGATCTTGACCTTGACCCTTCCCACCCCATATGCAATCCCAAGCGAGAACTAGATATAAGATATATATGTAAGTTTCATTAAAATATCCCAATGTGTTCTCAAGCTATAGAGCGGAAACCGTTTTTCTATTTTAGTAACGGTGACATTGACCTCACCCACCCCATACGCAATCCCAAGCGAGGTCTCGATATAAGGTATCTATCTATGACGTTTCATTGAAATATCTCAATTCGTTTCCAAGTTAATGGAGGGAAACCGTTTTTCTGTTTTAGTAACAGTGACCTTGAACCTGACCCAACCCGCCCCATACACAACCCAAGCTAGGTCTTGATATATGGTTCTGTATATGAAGTTTCATTGAAATATCTCAGTTCGTTCTCAAGGTAATTAGGGGAAACCGTTTTTCTATTTTTAGCAACAGTTACCTTGACATTGACCCCACCCATTCTATGCGCAATCCCAAGCGAGATCTCAATATAAGGTATCTATGTATTAAATTTGATTAAAATATCTCAATGCGTTCTCAAGTTATTGAGCGGAAACCGTTTTTCTATTTTTAGTAACATTGACCTTGACCTGGACCCCACCCACCCCATATGCAATCCCAAGCGATGTCTCGACATAAGATATCTATGTTTTAAGTTTCATTAAAATATCTCAATGCGTTCTCAAGTTATTGAGCGGAAACCGTTTTTATGCCCCCGGCATCTTGATGCGGGAGGCATACAGTGATCACTTTGACCTTGACCTAATTTGGTCTTATAATTGTTCAAAAGTGTCTTTTCTTGGTTAACTAGATTTTACCGTTTCGTCTAGCACCAACACCGCTTACTACAACACTGTTATATTTACACAGTTGTTACTTATGACCATCCCCAATCCACCCGTATCACTCAACCTCACTTTGACCTTGACCTCATTTGAACTTATAATAATTCAAATGTGCCATTTCTTGGTTAACTAGATTTTACCGTTTCGTCTAGCACCATCACCGCTTACAACAACACTTGGATATTTACACAGTTGTTACTTATTACCGTTCACAATCCACCCATATCACCCAACATCATTTTGACCTTGACCTAATTTGGACTAAGAAATGGGCTATCCAGAACCGGGGGCATGTCGGTTTATCAAACACAGAATCTTGTTATTTTTTTAGTAACAGTGACATTGACCCCACCCACCCCATATGCACACAACTGAGGTCTCGATATAAGGTATCTATTCATTAAGTGTCATTAAAATGTCTAAATGCGTTCTCAAGTTACTGAGCGAAAACCGTTTTTCTATTTTTAGCAACACAACAGTGACCTTGACCTTGACCATACTCACCTCATATGCAATCCAAAGCGAGGTCTCTCTCTAAGATATCTGTGTATGAAGTTTAATAACAAAAGCTCAATCCGTTTTCGAGTTAAAGAGCGGAAAAGAAAAGTTGACGCCCGCTCGCCCGCCCGACGACATATCCCAACGACATATCTAATAAACGAAATTTGTCTTCGAACAATTTAGTTAAAAACCATAATATGTTATTATAAAGTAAAAATGACATAATAATATAACAATGACCACAGATTTTGATTGTTTCTCGTATGATTGTCTAATAAACGTTTAACCATTGAAGGACTAAATTTTTAGTGTAATTAAAGCAACATTACCCTTCAAAATAAAAACAAAACAAAACGAGAGTATATAATAATAATTAGCAAACAGATCAAAATAATATGATTCCAATTTATAGACAGATAGAGTCTAATTTATAGACAGATAGAGTCCAATTTATAGACAGATACAGTATTGAATTATTAAAAACTGTATTTATCAAATGCAATATATAATCACAAGTTTGTTTATTGTTTTTGTACAATAAATGCGGATTTTTTTTTTAAGTCAAGTCAAGTAAATACATTTATTCACTAATAGTTCATGCAACACATAAACAATCATTGTAAATTGTTAAAAGTGTTATAATGTACACGCATTAAATGTAATATTGTGTACGTTGTTAAGAGGGATGCCCTACACCACACACACCTATTGACGAGGAAAATAAATATATATTGAACGGAAACGCTATCAACAAATTGCTGTATGTCATCGATACTTAAATTAGAGGCTTTCTAAAATTGCATTTGTTATCACTGTTTACTGATTTCAATGTTGGCAGTGCATGTTAGACACGTAAGGAGATTCGTACATTACATACGTGTATAATAATGTAGCAGTCATGGCCATTTATGATAACACACAAGTTGTATGCTATAATATTTAGACGATTTTATATCTATACTGTGTACTGTTCAACTGTGTTATTTATGTCCCAATGTATGGGAAAAGTCACAGTCGTACATCGGTATACGAGCATAACTGAAATAGCTAAAATGCCATGAACAAAATAGTACCAATAAATACAGATGTACGATTATCATGCATTGGAAGATACAATACCAATACAGTTATAGTCATCACACTAATTGATCAGCCGAGGTAATAAAACTTGCAAATTGAAGCATTTATTTATAGTTTACAGTACAAACCGTTCTTTAATCATTATAGTGCAACGAAAAGTGTAATAAAAATACAGTTAAACACAACATATTTAATGATTGGTTGTTGCTCAAAGTCACAGATTAAAACATTTGATTATATATTTCACTGCAATTAACGATATTTGGTGTACTATTTTGTCTTTATGTGCTCAATCCGTATACATAACAATTTTTACTCATTATTAATTAAGATTTTATTTCTTAATGTTGTTATAATTTCGAAGGGTAATATATTTCAGTCTTTTAATAGATTTTTCTACTGATAGTGCACCTTCAAAGAGTTTCATTTTTTACAGTCTGCTTTAAGAAAGACACTATGTGCAATTCAAATAGTTTTATCAAATATTTACGGTTAATAGTAAATTGATGTCGTTTATGAACACATGCATTAGCATTTACATTCAATCAATGTGTTTGTCTGGAATACATCCACAGTTCTTCACCCATTGGTATCTGTTTTAATATGTGTTCATGGTTGTTTGGATCCAGTCCAGAAGCTCTTCGTTTAGTCGCGTGTAATAGCCATCCAAAGTTTTATCCCGACACCCGTCAGCTGTTTGAAACGAAACTATTCCTGCAAATAGCAACAAAAACAAGTGTTAAATTCATTTGTTTCTCTAGGTATTTAACATAATTTAAACTTAAAGCTTTACAATTACATGTATATGCGTTAAATTGTATATCAGTTGGACAGACACCTCGTCTTCATATACCATGCAATCCAATGTGACAGTTGCTTGTGTTTCTGTGTTGAATCCTGCGTTGTATATGGAATAAAGGGCGCACAGTAATGAATATGTTTTATGTTATTATCCCGTTCTTTTTGCAATCTTTTACAAAACCTTCAACGTTTGTTTTTATGCCGAATTGTGAACAGATCCAGTTGAAATTTAGTTTCAAATAGGCTAATTCAAGACGAAAAAGCATCAATGTGCAGCAATAAAGAGGGCGGCTTAAATTAAAAAAAACTAATACTCAGTTCTATTGATTTACTTCCCAAAAGGTTACAGATGAGTGAAAACCTATTTCGATGTTTAGGGGAATATTAGGAAAGATTCATTAATTTTTTAATTGATTAGGGAATGTTTTCAAACTAATGTAGCAGCGAATAGTGAACAAAAAACACATTTAAGTCAGTACGACTGAGTCACGGAATTGGACAAAACCAGAAGTTTGTTGATATTGTAATGTACTAAAGTCTAAACGGAGAATATTCGGTGAGGGATGAAGGCGCCTTTATTAAAAACTGTTTTTAAACCGGTTATGCCTCCTATAAAGTAATCTTTAAAATACCAAGTTGGTGTACAACGTATGTAAACTGATAGAGAGGGAAAAAAGTTAAATTGACAATTTAAGATAATTAAACGGACATAACTCCACAGTTGTTGGAGCGATTTGACTAAATATCGAACATCGCCACAAACATGTTTATCATGTATCGTGAAAGTCAGATGGGATATATTGGACTTAGAGAGCGGTAAAGATTGTGGTTTACCGACAGACCTCCCTACAGATATTTGCAAAGCAATATACACCGTTATCTTTGATGGGAGGCGTAACACAAGTAAGTCTTAAATTTGAAATTTTACTTGCAATCAAGCAATCAAGATGTTACATAACAAAGGGCGCTCAACCAAACATCAAATAACACAAACACCACAGACCAATACATGACGCAATAAAGCAACGCGCATTCAGCGGCTGCTCATTCAATACTCGTATAAAACGAAGTGACACATGCAGTGATTACCTATTTGGATGTACTTGTTCTCTATGCGGGGATGTGGCACAACAAATGGACCCCCGCTGTCACCCAAGCAAGCGTCAATTATTGGACGTTCATCTGAAAATAACAGACACATAACATATTAATAATAAAGAGGATGCTAGGTTAGTGTTGAATAAAGATAAGTTTATTTAGCGAGGCTAAGAAAACCTGAACCACGAGCCTTGGCGATTGGTTCACGTTTTTTGCCAAGCAAGTAAACTTATCTTTAATAAACACTTACCTGGTATTCTATTTATCCCATCATTTGCTGTCTTTATTTATGAAAATGAACGAAAGAAAACACTTAATAAAACAAATAATATAAAGGATGACGTCATCACATTGAGGATATTTGTTGGTTTTAGTAAAATATAGATTTAAATTCCTGAGTGATCATAGAAATTTATATTTTCACGAGTGACACAGCCACGAGCGACAATATATATATTATAGGATCACGAGTGAAAATAACACACAATATTCTACCAAACCCAACACATTTTCATTTTATTTTATGCTTTTTTACGCCGTTTTGTTACATTTTAAGTGCTTCCTTATGGCGTTTAATTTGAAAATATCGCGGGAATCATAATATCATGACATCAAAATAATGATGTCATTTCACAATTTTGAGTCCGACTTCTTTTACGGCCCGTTTCATTTACTGTATTAAATCGGGAACCAGTGTGAAAAAGTAAAAATTACCAGAGTGATACTTTAAACTGTTTTAAAACCGCGACCAACCAGTTTTATTTCACTGATATTTCCTAATAAAGCACTGGCAAGCATAATAAAAAACAAAAACAAAGTAGACGTCATTTTATTGTGCATGTTTGCTGTATTCCACAACGTGAACGTACAGTCAAGTTTATCCCACGGGTGCTATGATGACGGGATACAATACTATTATCATTATGTAGGCGCTAATAGCAGATTAACAATATAAGACCTGCATTGGGTAGATTGCATGCACAATGGCAATTATAATACACATTTGCTATGAGATTAACTCACCAGTTATAATCTATTAATACTGAGTTGTATTTTAACCTAATGCACATATCACATTGTCAGAAAGTGGGAAGTGTGTGTTAAAAATGAACCATATTCCGTTAGTTTTGATCTGCTTAACTGTTGATTCAAAACATTTTTATTATATGCTTTTCAGTGAAATATCGAATTTTATTGGTGAGATAAAATTTTATATTTTCACTCTTGGAGCAGTGAAAATATAAGATTTTATATTTTCACTGCAGTGAAAATATAACATAAAACGGACTATTTTTCCATAAATAGCATCGATCTACAAGTAGCGGTTTACAACCCTTAGCAAATGTATTTATATGTACAGTATGTACATGCATGTGTTTACATAAAAACACATTATAAAATTCAACACAATTATAATTTAGCGACAGCGACTTACAAAATATGGCACCTTTTTCCCACCATACTGACGAGCGACAGTTTTAGAATCAGTTATGCATTTTTTTATTATTTATTGTCCAAAAGCATAAAATAAAAAGAAAATTTGTCGATTTCGGTGTAAGATCGTATTTTATTTCACTTGTGACCATAGAAAATAGATATTTTCACTCGTGGCTGCGCCACTCGTGAAAATATCATTTTCTATGAACACTCGTGAAATATAATACTATCTTACACCGAAATAACAAATATCCTCTATGTCATTTAACCTACGGCTGCCGGTCTAACCTTATCAGCAATAAAACAAAACAATCAACGCAATAATGTATGTCCCAATATATATATCAGAATCAGAATAGTTTATTTTCGACTTAAGCATATAAAGCTCATCGTCATTAACACACATATACAATAACAACATGCGTTTGAAGTAAATACAAAACATACATCATTTCGAAGATAAATCAATTTAAATAGACACGAAATAAACATGTTTTCGTGAGAATGTCACATGGATGAGGTTAATACATAGTGACTACATAATGTCACACGTATTTTAACAATTTCAACAATATTACATGATTTGTACATGTTTTCTTTGTGAAAAAATATAAATATTTTATACTACATATATATGACATTTTCTCGTATTTTAAAGCATTTTATACAAAAAATAGCTAGTTTTCTTAATATTTTGTTTGAACTATTTATTAGTTCTATAAACTTGTACATATTTGGACGGGATCTATAATACTTTGGAATTAATGTATTCCTGACATCAGCATAATAAGGGCATTTAAGAACAAAGTGATATTCATCCTCGATGTCATTTAGGTTGCATAACACACATTTGCGTTGATCTCGGACAATGTTATGGTGTCTACCCGTTTCTATAAATAATTTGTGAGACGACAAACGTAATTTAGAAATAATATTCCTATGTTTGATGTTTTCAACAATATCAAGATACGATGATCTTTCGAATACTGGTTTTAGTTCCTTATATAGAATCATTGAGCTAGATGATGTGACACTGACATTCCAGCTAGTGATGTACTGGTCTCGTAATCTGTTTTTAAGTAACGGGATAAATTGATCTGTGTTCACTGATTCAGGGAATAGCCATACATCGGCAAAACCGGTTTGGTTAAGAATGTCCCGTACTTTCGATGTCCAATTGTTTGCGTTATTTTTGCATTCAATTTCTAATCTCTGTAATAACGCAATTTGTTTAAGAATACAATTTCCCTGTTTTAAAGTGTATAATTTTAAAAAATATTTAACGATCCTGACATATCTGTCTATATACAGGGGGGATCGACCAACTTCGGCATATAACGATAATGAATTTGTTGACATTTTTACATTTAATAGTCTTTTACAAAATTTACGATGAACGCGTTCAATGTTTTCCGCTTTGATAAATCCCCAAACCTCGCAGTTATAGTTTAAAATTGATAATACATATGCGTTAAATAAATTGAACATGATATTTATAGGTACGCTCATGTCTTTTGTTAGGGTGAACAAAGAATGCATCGCTTTTATTGCTTTGCCATATAGAGTATTTGTTGCGGGCACAATGATCCACCATTTGACATGACAATTCCAAGGTAATTAAAATTGTTCACAATTTCTAATTCTTGACCTTTATATGTCCATTTTAATGTTTTACTAATTGCCCCTCCCTTTCGGAATACCATGACCTTGGTTTTTTTAAATGTTAACTGTTAAATTCCACTTATCACAGTAGGTTTCTAAATTGTTTAATGATTCTTGTAAGCCCTCCTGAGTTTCAGAAAATAAAACCGCGTCGTCAGCGAATAATAATAGGTAGATCGATATTTGATCTAGCGTAATGCCAGCGTTTATTCCATTTTGCAAATCGAATTCGATGTCATTAATAAACAGCGAGAACAATATGGGCGAGGTTATCTCCCCCTGAAATATACCAACGTTACTACTGAATATGTCTGATAAATTACCCATGTGTTTAACCTGTAATTTAACTTCTTCGTACATGGATCGAATAAGGGTTATGAGTTTTCCGTCGATGCCCACATTAATCATTTTACTCCATAATTGACCGCGATTGATGACGTCATATGCCTTCCGGAAGTCAATATAGCAACAATATAGTTTATCTTTATTCTGCAACTGCCTTTCTATCAGTGCATTAAGAATAAATATTGCATCGACTGTGCTACAGTTTGGTTTAAAGCCGAATTGTGCATCCGTTAGAATGTCATTTGTTTCTGCCCATTGTTTAAGACGTTCATTTAATATACTTGTAAACAGTTTTGCAAAACAACTTATTAATGTAATCCCTCGATAATTATTTGGGTCTGAAATGTCCCCACGTTTATGTATTGGTATGATAACTCCGGATGACCAGCTGCGTGGAAAACGCTTTTTATCAAGTATGTAATTAAATAATATTTCTAATGGCTTGGCGATGACATGTATTGTTTCTGTAAAGTATTCATATATAATATTGTCATGCGCATGCGCTTTATTGTTTTTCAACCGTTTTGTTGCCTTTATTATTTCTTCTGTGGATATAGGATTATCTAGTTCGGGGTATATATATATACATAGCTTGGAAGTTGGTTTTGCCTCTTAGTCAAAGCATAACTATTAACAATTAAGCGATGATCGAAAAAACTATTTAGCAAAATTGCAGTAGTACAATACTTTACAATTCATAACCTAGCATATTAACGCAATTTTATATTGTGAGGCATAATTTACGCCGGTTTATTATATTATGTGACTACTACATAGGGATTTTTAATATTCATAAAGATCATTTAGTGATGCGTTCATAAACAAAATACTAGTACGTATCAAATTATCTACGGGTAACCAGTTATTTATCAGTTATGTGTTGACAAAATAAATAAAGTGTTTTACTTTGTATCAGATTAATACATTTTACAAACTGAAATATGAAATGAACAACGACAAGTAAATGGCCTATGAGTTTCAAGTAAGAAATGTTCTTATGGTTTTATAAAGGAACTTTATGAATAAGGAGCCCAGAACTGTTCACGGTCTAACCGTTGTGATTGCCTAGGCTGACGACTATAGGTGATTAAAATGCAACTAAGTGGTCAAGAACAGAAAGCACGTGTCATACCAAGAGAAGTCCCTGCACAGAACATCAATCTTTCGTCAAAGTGTATAGGGACTTGTTTAGCCTTGTTCAGGGTGCACGTAGTGAAATTCTGTATAGGAAACTGCATTTGTTTCATTTTGGCCTCACGCTCATTATTCACGTCCTTGTATCCCCATCCAGTTACAACGCCGTAGGTTTGGGGCTTGAACAAGGATTCATACGAGACATCCGTGGTTTCTTGTAAAAGAAAATGCAAAATACAATGACAAGCCTCAGGAACATGGCTTTATCACAGTCATTTATATTCGTAGGTCATAGATTATCTATTTTTTCCTGTTTAACAATTTTTTTTAATTCGTAATATCAATTCACAATTTGTCAAAATTACAAATGTTACATAATGCACACTATAAACTATAAATAAGTAAACCCGGGCAGCCTATGTGAGAAGTGAGTGTACCAACCACTTCACTAGCCGGACAGACGGGCTTCCCATTAATATATGCAATTATTTAACCGTGACCCAAATTAATACACTGCAAACATGGTTTCACAAACCATCACGTGGCAATGCATGTGATGCATTTGCTAAAGCAATAAATGTTAATTAAGAAATAATTTTCGATTTATTTTATCTGCCAATAAACAACACTTTGAAGTTCTGATGCGAAGGATTACCCACGTGGGTGTTAACCCGAGGTTTTGAATAGCCACGCAACAGAACGACCAAGAGTTGTTTATTGGCCGATAAACAACGATAATGCAAATATTAGTTCAATTCTAATATGATTTGACATATATTTTTGCAATTGTAATTGGAACAACTTTTTACTATGCTCCGCTCAGAATTGGAACTTCTTTTTGGTTGTTTGTTGGGCAGATTAACAACAATAATTTTGTTCTTAGTCTATATAAAAATTAGCGAGTGTCGTATTATAATTTATCTTAAGACACAACACATTGGGAAGAACATTAAACGCTAGTGGAAACACAAAGAATCAAAAACTGGGAATACCAATTACATGATTTTGTTCGAGATACACGCGTTTGATATTTGGATGCGCCGGACGGGTAATAATGAACTCTGAGACACGAATATACAAACAATTTCTGGTGGAAATGTTTGGTAAGATATGTACATTCTAAAACATAGCATACGAGTATATTTTACGTTATTTTTGAGAGATATGCAGTTTTCGACCAAGCTAGTATTATCTATAACGTGCCTTGCACGTGCGATTAGTTTATGTGATCAGTTCCAAAACAACACGTGCTTATAAATTTGATAAATTATGAAATTACTACTGAAATATTTGAAATGAGGCTACCTTTTGCGAACACAAATAATAAAATATTTTTATAATATATGCTCTGTTCTTTAGATACCGTTTCTCTTAATGACACACTCTGAAATTGTACTTAAAATAGGATTGACCATACTCGTTTTTAAAACATATTAAATATGAACAAAATATATTTAATTTTAAAATACAAAATCTGTAAAATCTCACTTTATAAACAAACGACAGCACTCAGAACAGGTCAACCATAACGATATCCAATTTAAAAAAAACAAGCGTCTTTCGATACCGTTTCTTGTCTTTGTTTGGGTTATGACGTCATCTAAGGCTGGTGCACGCGCTAGTATTCTTTCCAAACTTACAGAGCAATCTATTTTAATCTCAATTTTAGTGAAATACTTTTCAGTTTAGGTTCGAAAACTCGCGTAATATCGATGGAAAAGGGATACTGCAGTACTAGAACTGCTGCTAAATACATGAACAGAATATGAAAGTAGCGCATTAAAAGAGTAATTATTTTGCTGATTTAACATGATTTTGTGGCTAATGTTTACTGAAAGACGATGTCTGCATAAAAACATATATTTCCGGATTGTAAGGATACCGAACACGCTGTTATTCTAGAGTATCTTGTGAAGAAACGGTATCTAAGATAGAACGGTATCAAAAGAATAAGGGATAATTACTATAAGTACCTTTGGTTTCGTTGGTCCACAAGCACACTGTATGGAGATCGGTGCTCATTGAAACATTGTATCGTAGTTTTACAAGGGCTATGTCGTAGGTGTAGTTTGTATTACGAGAGTTATTATATTTTTCATGAATGATTACGTCGCCATCTTTTATTCCCGCTTTAGCTGGACATTCATATTGGACTGAAAACTCCGGGGTTCCCGGGACTGGGTCCGAAATACCCAACTGCTCTAAATAAAAAAGTAGATGAGCGAGTGAGTGATCGAGTGCGTAATTTTAAACAGACAGACAGACAGACAGACAGACAGACACTTAAGTAAATAAAGTTTCTTACTCAGTACAACTCTTCTGATTGGCCCATTGCATGAACTTCGGTCAAAGCAATGGGCGGCAGTAAGAACCCAGCGGTTGGATATAAGCGTTCCGCCACAAGTTGGCCCTCGATCCTGAAAACATACGTTATACCTTTCATATTTAATTATTTTCATAGAAATATTGTATGCAATTGCAAGTCACTAAATATTACGGTTTGATATCGTTAACCAAGAACCAAGAACCGGTACGATGCAGATACTGATATCATGAAACGATACGATATTTTTAACGTTACTGATCCGTATACGTTTTCCCATTTTATGTGCATTTGAATAGCAAATTGTCAAATAAATTGTTAAGTTATAACTATGTAAGTGATGAAAAAAGAAGTCAAACTTAACTATAACATTACATTTATATTTTAAACTGAAACAACGTTTCGGCCATGTTGGCCTTCGTCAGGTTTTGTTATTATAAACAGGAAATGACGTCGACGTCATCAGACGCCAACGGCAACGTCAAAATATGACATACATTTTTGCGCCATATTTGTTAAATAGGATACAATATTTAAATAGTAATACTGGCTAGATGCAAATAAAAAGGCAAGAATATAGAGAGACCAGTATTAACTATATAACACGTATTATCAAATCAGACTGTTGGATCTTATAAGTGCACAAAATGAATTAAAATAATACTTTTAAATTCATTCCATTTGGACTGGTAGTTCCTAGATTGTGCATTTATTAAGTATCTTTCAAAGCCTTTGCCAATTAATTTACATTTAGTCTATAGGCATAAAAGAAAAATCATCAAGACTATGACCAGAAAGGGTAAAATGTTCAGAAACACTGCTTCTTCTTGGAGTCTTCACGGCTACATTTGATACCGTTAACGTGTTTGGAGGTTCATCAACTTTGGACCAAGAAAACGTGACTATTTGCCAAAAATGAGAAATTGCCATAAGCATGTGATTTTATTCAAATGGAATCCCTTTGCAGTATGAACAGCCGCACTTGCTTTTGTGAAATTTTTTTGAATTTGTGGTTGAGAGCAAAAAGAAAATAAATCAAAAATGTGTTTACAGACGGATGGACGGACGAACAGAGACCGATTTACGCCTCTTGCTAAATTTTGCTGTGCGGGGTATAATAACATTGACACATTTTAATATCATATTTTGGAATTGTTCACGCGACGCATTTTGCCGCATATACGGTGTCATGTAAATGCGCTGACAATCAGTGCATAAACGAAACAGGTCACCGTTATGCGGCGACGTCCATATGCGGCGTTATAATGTATGTCTTGCAAAGCTGTCTATTAAGTTGTATGACATGTTGTATTCAACATTGTTTGGTAGTTAAAGGGAAGTATTTTCACTTACGTTTCTGAACTGGGCCATCCATGGCCACGCATGCTCACTAGAGAGACCGTAGCGAGATTGACTGATATTCTTGGTGTCTGTTCGAATCGGATTTGTAGCTCCGCAGGAAAAATCAGGACTGTCTAGAATCAAACATGGGTGGTAACAATTGTTGGGATTAATAAAGGATACATTTATGGTTTAACGTTTACTTAAAGTATGGATACACTGACAATAAAACGTTTACTTAATATTTTATTTTATGTTGTTATATATAACACTTTTAAATGCTGCTAGTTATTATTTACTCACAGAGAAATAACTGTAATGAAAGTTTCATAAGAAGCATAACACGGTTGTCTAAACTGTTATTTTGCAAATGATTATTTTTAAAACACAGTTCTTCAAGTTATCTACTCGTATGCTAAGTTTTTGTGTGTTTCAAACATAATGCCACCATTTAACAAACATGTCATAGACCTAATAATGCATTTGAACCTTATAGTACTATGTTATGCTCAGTGACGGCAACTAACTTCCTTCGCTAATGGGAACGTAAAGGCACTAACAATGTTTTACAAGTAAAGGCACTAACAAGGTGTTACAAGTAAAGGCACTAACAAGGTGTTACAAGTAAAGGCACTAACAAGGTGTTACAAGTAAAGGCACTAACAATGTGTTACAAGTAAAGGCACTAACAATGTGTTACAAGTAAAGGCACTAACAATTTGTTACAAGTAAAGGCACTAACAAGGTGTTACAAGTAAAGGCACTAACAAGGTGTTACAAGTAAAGCCACTAACAAGGTGTTACAAGTAAAGGCACTAACAAGGTGTTACAAGTAAAGCACTAACAAGGTGTTACAAGTAAAGGCACTAACAATGTGTTACAAGTAAAGGCACTAACAAGGTGTTACAAGTAAAGGCACTAACAAGGTGTTACAAGTAAAGCCACTAACAAGGTGTTACAAGTAAAGGCACTAACAAGGTGTTACAAGTAAAGGCACTAACAAGGTGTTACAAATTAAACTAAACATTCAGTTGTTTTTAATTGTCAGTTAACACACACATAAAATTGTCAGTTAATTAATTGTCAGTTAACACACACATAAAATTGTCAGTTAATTAATTGTCAGTTAACACACACATAAAATTGTCAGTTAATTAATTGTCAGTTAACACACACATAAAATTGTCAGTTAATTAATTGTCAGTTAACACACACATAAAATAATACATTATAAGTGAAGCAATTATGAGCGTTTTCACAAAATATTTGGTATTTGAACAGTTTTTAATTCAGTACATTGTTTACATTTCACCACCACGAAACTAGCCGAATGTTAAAGAGTCGAATTTAATCCGCCTCTCAACGATATTCGTGGCGTAAATACAACTAGTGTTTGTAAACAGCTTAACTTGGAGTATCAGTGTTTTTGTAATAAATGATATCGAGCAAACCAAATGTTCATGAAATAGGTTGGATACCAGCGTTAACACATACTAAGAAAAACAGTAAGATGACCATTTAAATGTTTAGTCTGAATTTGGTCGCTTTCATCATTTGTGAGGCTTTAAATCGATCACTTTAATGATGCAAATCCAGATTAATTGACAGGCCATACATGTGAAACAAACTAATTTGATATTTCGAGCTATATCTACTATCATTAAATTTATTAGCTATTTTAATTTCCATTCATCCCTCTTTAAAAAGTATTACAAGGTTTTTGTGTGTTATTTTGTGTTAAACACGTGATATCCAAATACAATGAATGAGTACGAAAAAAACGCAAGACGAGGTAAATTTGCATATGATTAGCGATTGGGGCCATGCCTCCGTTATGATTTGCTAAAAGCAAATTTCATTTGCCAGCATAAGTTCATTGTGTACACACCTGTGTACGTTCGCACAACGTATTTTGGTGAATAAAACTACGTGTTTCATGCTTCACTACCCGCTATGGACATCCAATTAGGTCCATTGACCACATGCAATAAAATAGAAAATGTAATTCTAACATGAAACTCGCTAATTTTTCTATAGACAAAGAACAACATTATCAAAGTTAAACTACCCAATAAACAACGCAAAAAGAAGTCCCGATTTTGAGCGGACTATAGTAAAAAGTAGCTCCAATTAAAATCGCCAAAATGTATGTCAAATAATGTTAGAATCGAAATAAATTTCGATTTATCGTCGTTGATCGGCCTATAACTAACTCTTTGTCGTTCTGATACGTGGCTATTAAACAACTCGGGCTAACGCGGTTTAATTCCTACGCATCAGAACTCCAAATAGTTGTTTATTTGCTGATAAACAACGATACATATAAAATTATTTCTTAATGAAACAGAATATGTATGTACGCTCGCTGATTGCTATTTTCAATATGTTTTATACCTTATATTTCTTTCTTTCATTATGACTATTACACTAATCATCAACACTTGGATAATAAACGTATGGTGTCAGAGATTTATTCCGCATATGAGGAGTTTTGATTTCCAAAAATAACCATTGTTCTTTCGGGCCTTAGCATGATCCAATGAATGGCAATATGTTAGATCAGCAAGCAAGAAACTTCAACAAGACCAGAACCGTTTATACCGGTGTTCCGGGTATGCATGTATATCTGGCAATTTGTTGATCTATAGGAAGAAAATAAAATCTTACTTTCTATCATTTTATTTATAGTATCCGTAATGTCCCAATCTTTATCTACTGCAAAGAAGTGTTTTTCTCCCGCAATTTTGGATGCCATCGCTTCCATTAAGCGAAACGCACTTGTGTCTTCTTTAGTGCCGATAGCAATGGAGAAGAACTCCACTTCGAACTTTGTTTTCAGTTCTTCGGCAATATCGATGGGGCTTCCGCGCTGTGTGTATTTTCCTGAAAGGTTGAAATGCCGAGTGTAAATATTAGTTTGATATAATAGATACATATATAAATAGTTCATAACAATTTCTTTGTCAGTTGGTAACGCTAAATTTATTGATAACGTCATCAATGAGGTACCGAATCGAATCGTTTTAAAGGGAACTGTTTCAGACCACCATGTAGTTATTATTGTAGAACAACTACTGATAATACTGCAAGCTATGTCCTCATAGCTGAGTTCAAATCAGGCTTTGAATCTGATGTCTGTACTTGTATTTGTATTTATTTATACTTAAAGCACAGTTCCACATCGGCGCGCCACAGCTCACGGAAAGTCTAAAATCTATAAGTCAACATAGTAAAACCATCAATGAACATCTTACCGTCGCTAATAAGGATGACAACTTGCTGGGAGTTAAGTGCACCTGGGGTATATCTTTTCGTTTGAATGTCAACGCGCACATCTTCTAAGGCGGCGCTGATTGCCGTTCCTTGGCCTGAAATATGACGTACAACATCTGATTATTTTGTGTTTGGATATTCGCCGTATTCAACAGTATTTTAGTCATATAACGGCGGTCAGTTAACCTACTCACACTTTTCCTGGGCAAGCTGGTTTACCAGTACTAAGTGCACATACTTATGCCAGTAACTGACAACTGTTCTACTTGAATCAGAGGTAGGGGGAGAATGACCATAGAAATTATTTCATAACCAATCCCACGCAAGTTATGTGGCAAGTTATGTAGCCAGGCTGGGGATTGATCTCACGACCCCCGGATTGACAGTCCGAGTGTACATATTAGGATTGACAGTCCAGCGCTCTACCAACTGAGAACATAGATATTAATACTTTGAAAAAATATATTTAAACGACTTAATGAGGACATCTTTGTTTGCACACGTTTTACACAATCTTGGTGAAGCGTGGTAAATCGTGGACACATACGTACTGGCATCTGTGTGAATCTGGAAGATTCTTGGGTGATCCTTATTGATCGGGAAGCGCTACGACAGTTTTGAACATGTTAAAAACATTCGTGGTATATCGTATCGCTGCCAAGCGTAGCCACTATCGTGAAAGTGTGACCGAGGCTTAAGCCCCAGTCACACTGTCACGATTTTGGCTACGACAGCCCACGATTGACCATGGACGTGTTAATCGTGATGAGTCGGGATGCACAGTGTCCCGATTGTGTCTTCCTACGTATACCTTCGGTTGTTGTAGGACAAGACTACGAATATCAACGATACTCGTAGGATTCCGCAGCCGATTCACCACGGTTTTACCAACATATGATACGATCTATTACGGTTATAATACGCTAGCGTCAGGTATACGCTACGGTAACGGACGATTACAGGCGATTGTTAACGTTTCTCCTACGATTTAGTAAGATTTATCACGATAGAACTACGAGCAGCCAATAATTCTCACGCTACGCTACGCTTCAAGGCGATTTGGACATCACGATACCCCGTGCATAATCGTGACACTAACGTAGGCAAACGTAGTGCGTGCGTAGTAACATCGCGATAAACCGTACAGGCAACGCTACCCAATCGTTGCGTTGTCGTGGTCCATCGTGTATATTCGTGAGTAGTCATGATAGTTGACGCTAAAGATCCTATTGGAATCGTAACTGAACCGTAGGGCAAGCGTTGAAATCCGTACCATATGCGTAGCAAAACGTACCATAACGAGCTACAGTCTTGTAATATATATGTCATAAAATCGGTCACGATTAATCACGATTAAACATGCAAGGCCACAAATGCCTCTACGATGGCTGTAAGAATAAGTCAGACTGAGATACGATGACACTAGGATTGTCCTACGGTTTGGAAAAATCGTGGTGGCGCTACGATTAGCCATCAATGTCAACATGTTCAAAACTGTCGTAGAGCTTCCCGATCGATAAGGATCCCCCAAGAATCTTCAAGTTCACACATATGCCCGTACGTGTTTACGATTTACCACGCTTCATCAAGATTTTGTAAATCGTGAGCAATTGTAGCAAAATTCGTTACAGTGTGACCGGGGCTTTAAAATATATGTCATAAAATCAGTCACGATTTATCACGATTAAACACGAAAAGGCAACGAATGCCTCTACGATGGCTGTAAGAATAAGCCAGACTGAGATACGATGGCACTATGATTGTCCTACGTTTTGGAAAAATCGTAGCGGCGCTAGGATAAGCCACGAATGTTTTGAACATGTTCAGAACTGTCGCAGCGCTTCACGATCGATAAGGATCCCCAAAGATTCTTTAAGATTCACACAGATGCCAGTACGTATGTGTTTACGCGTTCCCACGCTTCGCCAAGATTTTGTAAATCGTGGGCAACCGTAGCCAAAATCGTGACAGTGTGACCGGGGCTTTAACCATAATACCATTATTATTCATTAACATTTCATATCATATTTAAATGACTTTGGAAAATTTATATGTACAAATAAATGATTGAATTATTAAATGTATTAAATGTACTCAAGTGAAAATATTTTAAGATAAACTTAAACTGTTTCTGGAATACAGACTCTTGATTAACCAATCCAAATATTATATCAAGAAAAGCTTTGAGAAGGAAACCAGTTGTGACTAAGCGAGAAATTACATTTCACGTGCACACATCTTTGTCTCAACAATAAAAAAACTTGGATCACTTTATTATCAAACATTAATATCGTCTTTCTAATCGGACTTATGTAGAAGTTAAAAAATCATAGTTAGTTATTTAGTTGATATTAAACATTATTAAATAGACAATTATTTTAAAATTTATGAACGGGTTCGAAACACGGAAAGTCGCCATTGTGGAAAATCGTGCAAAACAAAAACATGTAATTTATATTTTGCCCTGTATAAATGACGGATGATATACACTTTACCTATACCCTTGCCGCCACGGAGAGTTGCGCTATTTATTTTCTCAATCATTGTAGTTTCATTTAAATGATCACGTTGGTTGAACAGTGCAGACATGTTGGTGGCAAACAAATACACTGCCACTCTTGTTCCATCTTGGTCTTTGCTGACACCAAGCTAATAATAAAGAAATTGACACACACCTATAAAAACGTGTTAGACGAGTTAGTCAATATACTTCAATTAGTGTTCACTCGCCATCCCATCCCATCCCATCCCATCCCATCCCATCCCATCATCCCATCCCATCCATCCCATCCCATCCCATCCCATCCCATCCCATCCCATCCCATCCCATCCCATCCCATACCATCCCATCCCATCCCATCCCATCCCATCCCATCCCATCCCATCCCATCCCATCCCATCCATCCATCCATCCAACCATCCATCCATCCATCCACCCTTACTTACATACATAAATACGTATGTACGTACATACATTCGTACATACATTCGTACATACATTCGTACATACATACATTCGTACATTCGTACATGCATACATACATACGTACATACATACATTCGTACATGCATGCATACATACATACATACATACATACATACATACATACATACATACATACATACATACATACATACATACATACATACATACATACATACATACATACATACATACATACATACATACATACATACATACATACATACATACATACATACATACATACATACATACATACATACATACATACATTGACGCATGCATAAAAACGATTTTAAATGGCTTACATTTTTAACTAAAGCGATGACAAACATCTTCATCTTTTCGAAATCTGCTTCATCAATACTTCTTGAAACATCTAATAAAATGTAAGCATCCACACCAAATTCGCTGTTTACTCTTATCGATAGCCCAGAAGCGGAATTCTCGTCTTCGTTATCATTCTTTAGACTGTCATTTGCTCTACTAATAGCGTTGTTCAAAGCTTCTTTCAAGTAAATTCCGGTGTCAGATGTAAATAATGACCATCCTGGAAAATATAAACTTCACATGTTTAGTTTCATAAAATAGTATGAATATTGTAAGTTCATTCCATGTCTAGCAGTAGCTCAGAAACAGTCATTGTTTTATACACATAATTATTTATATAAAACATGTATTGCCATTACAGCGCACATAAGTACATGATTGATAAAATTCGTTATAAAACTAGTCAAGGGCAAGCACAGAAAGCTACTGTCACGTGATTTTACGACATTTGACATTGTCCAAGATTAATCTCGCACTAATCATTACTCCGTTTGCAATATGATAATTTACCAATTTCGTGTAGGTCATCAATTTATCAGTTTAAAGTCACTTTAAACATATTTTAAAACATATTTATTTGCATAAAACATGTAATGTGTTAGCATTACACTTTTTTTGTAACAATAGGGAGGTTGCAAAACAACTTGTACGAGCAGGCGTACATGTAGCTACCCGTACTAGTACACGTACAAGTTGAAATTTAAATTCGTTTGTGAAACAGAATGTGTATGTGTAAAATCACGTGACAGTTGAAGTATAATTTCCTCATGAATAGATATGAATGTGAATAAAACGAACGCACGTGTGCGATACAATCTGGAATTTCCCGTACCTACATATACCGGTATGACGAAGTAAACAAACCCTTACAAGACTCGCTTTATACCTATAGAAACTACACACGCCTGGATGACGAAATGTCATCAGGTTGTCTATATGTACCCGTACAGTACAAGTTCTGTTTCGCAAAATCCCAAATATCTCAAGATCTAACCTCCGGGTCGTAATTTTTATAAACAAGGATACAATTTTAAGAAAACCGTGGTATGATAAATAGAAAACAGGTTACTACCTGGTCTTGTGTAATATATCAGGTTCGGCACAAATAAAATAACGAATGGACAAGCCTCACCGTTATATTATTCTAATCTTCACCTATCAAATCGTATGCCGTACCAAATCATCAAATATGGGCCGCTTATTCGTTTATCTATTACTTTTGTTGCACATAAACCTAGTACCAAAACATTCTTACTAGCCTAAAATCGCGCAATATTTATCATACCACTATGCTGATATCGGCCTGATACAAAGGTGCCTGATATATATTTTATATCAGGTCGTTAAAATCACTCAATGTTTAGAGATACGTTATATTACTCGGAATCATCTATAAAGTCAACATTTTCGCTAAACATAAATCATATTCAACAAAACAAACATTTTGATACCAAGAACGTTTACATTTTAATATTTTTAATCGTCATAATTCACCAAAACTTTTTTTTAAAATATTTACGTAAACCCGCACTTTGGTAGTGGTGTGACGTCATCAATGTATCAATAAATTATCCATCCACAATTATTTTAAAACATTCGAAATATATGCACTAAATGCCATTGCACAGGATCAGTTTATGTTGAGCCTAAAACATTTTCTACAAAGCACGTAAATGCTTAAGTCAATATTGACGCGATCTTGAAAATGTCAATTTCAATACACAACTCCAAAATGGCGTCTCCAAACATTTCGGCGTTGTATGTTCTCCGATGAAATTGATCGTTGCAATCCATTTCTGTTTGCATTTTCAATATTATATAAATAACCGTGTGTGTAATATATGAATTTGCTGTGAAAACAGCTCATTTATCATTACAAAGTGTTTAACGTATAACGTAATAACGTATTATTCAGTCAACTTGTAGAAATCCATAACTACATGGTTCGTGAACCTGTGAAAGCCGGCTCAGCAAAAAAAGCACTGCTCTTAGTTTTTAAATATATGTAAAAATCAGATCGTTTGGTGTTATTTTAAGAAAACCTTGGTATGATAAATAGAAAACAGGTTATTGCCTGGTCTTGATTAATATATCAGGTTCGGCACGATAAAATAAAGGCTGGGCAAGCCTCGCCGTTATATTATTCTAAGCCTCACCTGATAGTAACCTGTTATTCTCTATATGTCTGTAGAGCAACATACAAATGGAACAAATAAGCAATATCAGCAAATAATATCCTAACATACTAAAAATAATCAATTTCTTAGTAGGTTGCGGTCAATCCTACCCAAAGGGACCATGTTGTCGAATGCACGCAAATAACCATATAACCGGTTTTAGCTCTTACGTTTTAGGAAATTAATCAATTAATTAATGTCGAATGCACCACAACACTGTCACGCACCCCTTTGCGTAATGGAGATTTTCAGCTTCAAAAGGGATGTCCAGGTAAAAAGATTTTATAACTTATTCCGTGAAACCTTCAAATTAAACATTCTTCAAACGACAGTATTTTAATTGCAGTTTTTATATGTTTACGAAGAACAATTATCATCGCTACACTTACTCTAAGTGAGTAATGGAACAATTCCGACAGCAAGTGTTTGTGGTAAGAATTATTGCATTACACATTAACTTCTGTCCTAGTCGTAACATCTTTCGAGAAAAGAGATTACGGAGTGAAGAAATAATGCTTGCAATACCTGTGCAGTCTATAGGTCCGTCGCTCCATTGCTTGTTAAACAGGCATGTCCTGTTGGTCGAACCTCCGTACATCTTGTCGTTACAGGCAAACTCAATTGTCGTGCCGATGTCTATACGTCTAGGTGCATCGATCACCCGAGCCCCAAACGGAACACACGGAGGCTGACAGTAGTCGTCTGAAATGAATATAAGAATGAATGAATATAATGAAGACAAATGTCTGTGTCTCATCAGACACGAACTGTTATGACATTAATACCTGGTGAGGTCCAAAATGGAAAGCAGAGTTTCCTTCAACTCTTTATTATAAGTTATCCTAAGTTGTTTGTTTGCATGGATTTTCGCCATTTTAAACAGTATTTCAGTCATATCACCGCGGTCAGTTAACCTACTTACACTTGTCCTGGGCAAGCTTAGCCGATCTAAGCGGTTTACCAGTACTAAGTGCACATGCTTATGCAAGTTACTGACAACTGCCCTACTTGAATCAGAGGTATGGGGAGAATAACCGTAGAAATAATTTAATGACCAATGCCCACACAAGTATAAAACATGCATACCACGAAATTGGCACAACCATGATTAAAACTATTACGATAGTACCTGAGCAAGTCTGAGCAACGCATTCAAAACATACTGACAAAATTTGGAGCTATTTTGTTAACAATAATAAAATATAAGTGGGCCATAAGGCCCTAGGTCGCTCACCAGAGGGGCTAAAGAACTAAACTGTTCTGAGCAAGTTTCATGACGATTCGGCTAAAATGTGGTCTCTAGAGTGGTAACAAGCTTTTTTGTTCAATTTTGCCTGGTGGCCTAGTTTTGACTCCATATGACCCAGTTTATAACTCGTCCGAGATATTATTGAAACAATGTTCCGAGAGAGTTTCAAGAAGATTGGGTACAAAAGATTTTAACACCACATTACCCAGTTTCGAACTAGTCCGATATATCATTAGAACACATGTTCTGGGCAAATTTTATGAAGATTTGACAATAACGTAGCCTCTAGAGTGTTCGTAAGCTTTTCAAAGTTTTCAATATAGCCATATAAGGAAAACTGCCAGGTCTCCTTTTTCGAACGGAGCGAAACCATTTTCGAACTCGGCCGAGATATCATAAGAACATGTTCTGAGCAAGTTTCGTGTTGATTGGCAAACAATGTGACTCGAAGAGTGTTCACAAGCTTTTTTCTTCAATATGACCTAGTGACCTAGCTTTTAATCCCACATGACCCAGTTTTGAAGTCGTGAGAGATACCCTTGGGACAAATGTTCTGAGCTAGTTTCATGAAGATTGGGCAATACATGTGGCCTCTAGAGTGTTCACTACGCAAATGTGGACGACGAAGTTAAACGACGAACGAAAAGACGACGAACGACGGACAAAAGGCGACCACAAAAGCTCATTATGAGCACGTTGTTCTTAGGTGAGCTAACAACACTTACTCAAATACAAAATACATTCGTATTAATTACATAATATTGCTTTATCCAATGCCTGTTAACCAGATATTGAAAACTACAATACAAATAAATGAAATTGCAAATTATTCTTGATCCATTTATATACATTGTATCATGCAGTGGATTTGGTCAAGCCTGCATTTTTAACTACACGTTATTTTCTTGTAGGCACGTAAATTCCTTGTACAACTTAAACATTTACCTTCTCGTACACACTGGACACATGCCTTATCCCATGTACCCGAGAACTGACACTCCCACACCTGCGATCCCACCATGGTGTAGCCATAGTCACAGTAAAACTCTGCTGTCTCGTTTGGAAGATAATAAAACTGCGTCGTTTCTAGTCTACCATGTAAGGGTTCTGGCGGCGTCGGACAGGTAATTGCTGAAACAACAATAAAATTTATGTATACCAGAAACATCAACCAACATCCATAGTGAAACTGCTACTACTACTGCTACTACTACTACTACTACTACTACTACTACTACTACTACTACTACTACTACTACTACTACTACTACTATTACTACTACTACTACTACTACTACTACTACTACTACTACTACTACTACTACTACTACTACTACTACTACTACTTCTACTACCGCTACTACTACTACTACTACTACTACTACTACTACTAATACTACTACTACTACTACTACTACTAGTACTACCGCTAAGGCTTCAACCACCACCGCCATCGCTACTACTACTACTACTACTACTCTTACTACTACTACTACTACTACTACTACTACTACTACTATTACTACTACTACTACTACTACTACTACTACTACTACTACTACTACTACTGTTAATGCTACTACGAATACTACTGCTTCTGCTACTACTGCTTCTTCTTCTGACACTGCTACTGCTAATGCTAATGCTGCTACTGCTACTACTACTACCTACTTCTACTGTTTCTACTAATATTGTTGTTAGTACTTTTACATTTGCTGCTGCTGCTGCTTCTATTACTAATACTGATCCTGGTGCTATTACTGCTTTTGTTGTTGCTGTTACTAGTACAGAGGGTAGCACTTCTTACCTTCACACTTGAAGTCTTGGTTCTCGAAGCTGTCTTCATGAAGACATTGCATATAATATCGATTGTTAGAAGGCCGAAACCCTAGGTCGCATTCGAGCGTCATCATCTCTGTGAACTCGTAAACATCTTTGTAGTGTGTGATCACTCCATTTCTAATATTCTGATAAGCCCTTGCGTCACACGTGATTGCTGTGCAAAACAAATAAATAAAAATCGACATTATTAGCAAAATGTCTATAAAAGCCATTGCTGAATTGGAATAAACACGGTCTTAACGGAATAATGATTTGCCAATAAAACTTTAATCACTTCAACATATTTGTTGCCACGTTTGAAAAAGTTTTGATTACTACCCGAATGGCAATTAAGCACTGATGTGTTTACGACTAGTTTCCGATGTTTTTTGTGCTTTCGGTTGCCT